>SZWC01000887.1:131104-171133 GCA_023375785.1 Penium margaritaceum | reverse complement strand
TCTAGCAGCCCAGTCTCCACACATGTGTCTAGTAGAGTTTTCTCGGTGGTCGAGACCCGGGCACTTGGTGGTTTCTGCCAGTGCTCCGGGAGACCCACAAAGATTGACTGATATTGCCTCTGACAGGTTGTACACTCTCTCTGTGGTCGAGACCCGAGTACACGGTGGTTTGTGCCGGTACCTCGGGAGACCCTGCACTGATTGGTCTAGTCTCAGGGGCCTTTTGACAGACATGTGTAGTCTGCGAGTGGCTGAGACCCGGACGCCCGGCTACGTGTTCCGGCGTCTCGGGAGGCCAAAAACTTGCCTAGCTTGGCTAGACCGTGATGCTAGTGTGCCACCGTTTATTCTGGTTGTGTTTAGGGTATATTTGATATTTTCTTGTCGGTCGAGACCCAGGCACACGGTTGCATGTTCCGGTGCCTAGGGAGACCTCCAGTTTGTAGTTTCATGTTCTGGGACATGTGTACTCTTCGTCCGTGCCTTTTGGTGCGACGGGGATGACGGGGCCTGGTGGGCTAGCCGCCAGTCCCCAGTACAAAAGCTCAGTGTAGGGCTCATTGTACTTCTCCCTTGATTCTTAATTCTGTCATTCCAGACTTAGCCAAATTTTGGCGCTGCGTTTCTCCCACTCACACCCAGAGCTCATGTCTCATCCAGCATGGGCCTGCATGCCCTAGACCTATTTTAGCTTGGTATCAGAGCACAGGGGAGTCGTGTGAGCAACAGAGCAGCAGAATAGACTGGAAAACGCAGCTGAGGTGCGCCACGTGGCGCCACGTAGCCATGAGAGCATGAAAACGACTACCACATCAAGGACGTCTTCCAATCAGTTTTTAGGTTAGAGTTGATTTTAAGACTGCCGGGTGCTGCCGCGGCTCCTGTTTGGGTGGCAGAAGCACACAGCACCCACCGGCAGCAGCCACCCTATTCTTTTCTTTGGGTGGACCACGTGTGTTGTAAGTGAACACGGTAACCCGTGTGCCAGCAGCGTGCGTGCAGCCGGCACAAGCAGCGTGCAGGCAGCGTGCATGCAGCCGGCACAAACAGTAGTGTCGCAGCAGACTTAGGAGCTTGGTGCAGCAAGCAGCAAGCAGCAAGCAAGCAGCCCGCAGCACACTTCAGCAAACAGCCGCAGCCAGACTAGAGCTCGCCGGCGTGACATGGCACCCGCGAACTTCGCAGCCTCTTAGTAGCCGTACTGTAGTGGCAGTCGCATCTGCATCACACTGACAGCGCAATGCAGCAGCAATAGCGTGCAATGTGCAGTGCACAGCAGCAGCAGCAGCATTTGTAGTGACGGCGACGGCTGGCAGTAGCAGCGGCTGCAACATTTGTGCAGTTTGTGCGTGATAGCAGCAGCTTGCCTGCTGGCTCGCGCCTGCCTGTTGCCTCCTTGCTCTCGCCTGCTGGCTCACTCTCGCTCCCCACGAACTCTCTCTCTCTCACTGGCTCTTGCTGTCTCTCGCTGGCTCCCTCTGTCTCGCGCTAGCTCTTGCTGTCTCTCGCTGGCTCCCTCCGTCTCTCGCTGGCTCTCTCGCTTGCTCTCGCTCTCTCGCTGGCTCTCGCTCCCCTGCTGGCTCCCTCTCGCTCCCAGGGACCCGCTCTCTCTCTCGCAGTTCGGCTGACGTCATCAGCATCGGTCCGTCGCCTTCCGCACCTCGCAGTGGCGAAAGTCACCTACGACTTCGCGTGGGTGCAAAAACACCGTGGGACCGTGGGTGGTTGCCGGTCAACCTTTTCCTTTTTTCTTCAAGCCGGACCTGACTCGGCCACTACCTAACAAAAAAAACGGCTCAAAAGCCACACAGGGGCGATCGAGACAACCCAGGTACTCAATCGCCCCGGGGGTATTTCTGTAACCTTTTCTGTCAGACAAAATTTATTTTTCCTGTTACGTTTTTCTTTCCATTGTTTCCTTTTATCATTTCTTTACGTCTCCTTTTACGTTTTGCTTTTACGTTTCATTTTATGTTTTCCTCTTTTGACGCATGGATTTTCCCATCCAGTTTCTTTTTGTTGTTTCTTTTTTTCCTTTGTTAGTCACAGTACGTCCCACGTGAGTTACCACACTGTCCCTGTCGGCACGATGTTCCCTTGGACGGGGCCATCTCCTGGCCCCTACCTCACACACGCGACTTGTGCATCACCTACAGAGAGTGTTCTACACTCTCACCATCTTCCTCCGCGATCCTCAGACCCACTGAGGCAGCAGCCGGGGTCACCTTCACGTGATTTTTCGGGCCAGGTGCTCCCGTTGCTTGCATCCACACCGCCGGGAGCCAGCATACCTTACGTTCCCTCTCATCACCAGCTGCCTCCGGGCGCAGTGCTTCTACCACCGGCACCGCTACCTCATGGTGGTGTTGGTCCGCCCCTCTTGTGGTCAGTTTCTACACCGCCAGGACACTGCGTTCCCATCGCTCCGTCATGTCACCTGCCTACCGGCACACTGACCCGACATCTGGCACCATCCTCTCCTGGGTACCCTGGCCAGACTCCTCTATGGGCGCCTTCTGCTCCGACCAGACCCGGATCTCTCCACGCCTCCGCGTGTCATCAGCCTGACGGCTTGTTGTCCGGACCACCTCCACCCTCTGGTCAGCCTTCTCCATGGTCCTTCTCGTCACCGCCGAGTCAGGGCGTTCTTCACGCTCATCCGCATCATCCTCTGCCATCAGGGGTTGAGGTGTGGCGGCCATTACCACCTCTTAGTGATGCTGATCTCCAGCCGCTCCCGTGGCCGGTCTCTACACCGTCGGGACTCAGCAGTCTCCATGCTCACCACCGTTCCTTTGAGAGGACTGGTCATCTTCTTCCACGACAGGATCCAGCTCCTCGTGGTTTTGCCTGCCACTTCTGTGGCGATGGACGCCATGGTTGGCGCCAGTGCCACTTGCGTCCTAGTGGGTGGCATCCACCATGGCTCCAGCCTCGTGATTTTCCTCATGCTCCACAGCAGCCTGACCTCCCTTATTCGTCCGCTCCTCACACCGGCGCTCTGGCCGTCCTATACACCGAGCTCCAGAGTCTGCGACGGATGATGCAGCAGGTCCGGGACCACCTCTTCTCCCATCAGGATGATTCTTCCTGCTCCGCGCCGTCCTCATCTTCTTCCTCCTCCTCTGAGGGACCTTCTCCAGCTGCACCGGACCTTTCATCTCAGTCTGCAGCTATCCTCTCCATCCTCCGCTCCACTGGTGTCATACCACCTCCCAGTCAGCCTCTTGCTCGCCGACGTCATCGTCGCCCTGTGCGTTCTGCTCGTCTCGTCTCTGGCACGTCTTCATCTCCACCGGCTTCTGTCGTTGTACCGGTTGAGGGGGGGTGTGTGCATCCGTCCACTTCGCCGTCGATTATGCCAGTGAGCATCGAGGATGGAGTAGGAGCACCTAGGACCGCACAGTCCACATCCATGCTTTCCACATCCACGCTTTCCGCATCCTCTATAGCACCACCTACTCCATCTACTTCTTCACCAGCAGCCACAGCATTGGCGTCATCTGCTGCATCCACAGCTTCATCTGCATCAGCCTCTCGTACAGCACCTACACCGCTTACAGCACCAGTTGCATCGGCTGTGGCAGCTGCACCAGCAGCACCACCTACTCCATCTACTTCTTCACCAGCAGCCACAGCATCAGCGTCGTCTGCTGCATCCACAGCTTCATCTGCATCAGCCTCTCGTGCAGCACCTACACCGCTTACAGTACCAGTTGCATCGGCTGTGGCAGCTGCACCAGCAGCACCACCTACTCCATCTACTTCTTCACTAACAGCACCGGCTGCCTCATCTGTGACGGCTGCTCCAGCGGCACCAGCTTCTGCCTCCGTTTCATCTTCACCAGCTACGTCGACACCTCTGTCAGTGTCAGGTACTTTAGCAGCGTCAGCGACAGCAACATCTGTTGCATCCTCAGTGCCGACAGCACTAGCTGTATCTGATGCCTCTACAGAGCTTTCATCTTCCACACCAGCCCTGCTAGCCACGTTGGCTGCATTGACCACATCGTCTCCACCAGGTGCACCAGCTCTATCATTTGGATCGACGCCTTCATCAGGGTCCTCTACATGGGCGGTGTCGGCACCTTCAGGATCATCATCAGCTACGGTTGTTGCATCTGCTTCAGCTTCTGCCTCAGCGATAGCACCTACATCCTCTTCAGCATCACCTGTTGGGACGTCAGCTACATCTACCATATCGACATCATCTACAGCACCTCCAGCATCCGTTCCGTCCGCTACATCTGCAGCACGAGCTTCATCAGCAGCACTAGCTCCATCATCAGCACCAGCTGCATTAGCACCACCGGCTTCATCGGCAGCATCTCCTGCATCAGGACCACCGGCAGCATCGGCAGCACCGGCAGCATCAGCAGCATCGGCAGCGTCTACAGCACCGACAGCATCTACATCATCAGCTGCACCGGCAGCATCGGCAGCGCCGGCAGCATTGGCAGCACCGGCAGCATCTGCATCATCACCTGCATCGGCAGCATCATCTCCACTGGCAGCATCAGCTACATCGTCAGTAGCAGCCACATCGGCAGCTTCAGCTGCATCGATAGCATCAGCCGCGTTGGTTTGTCCCTCATTGGTCAGTGATCATGCAGCAGCTGATAGAGACATCTGGAAGGGGGCGTCAGAGGCCTGCCTACCTCTGGTGGTGACTGCAGAGTTAGTACCTTTCACCAGGTCGGCAGCAATTAGTCATTCCTGTCTGAGATGCCGCGCTGAGGAGGATGAGCTTCGTTCTCAGATCAGTGCGCAGGAGACGTACGTCGCTACCGTTCGAGCGATATTGTGCGGCGACATCCCTCCACCGGAGGATGCTCCAGGTTACACCTTCATTGGAGACATGTGGAGGAGCGATTACATCCAAATGTCTAGAGAGTGTGAGCTAAGGGATGCAGAGGGGTGGTTGCGTGCACTACAGGATATGTTAGCCGAGATACTTGCTGAGGGTTGTAGCGGACACAGCCCAGATGGTTCCGAGTCCAGTTCCGTAGCACACTCAGACAGCACCTCACAGGATGGGGATCCTGATGTAGTGAGCAGCGACGACACATCAGACATCCTTGTGACATCCTTCAGCTCACCCACATCCTTCTCCTTTACACCTGGATCATCTCTCTCCACCTCTGAGTCTTGCACGCCTCCTACCTCACAGGTTGTCCAGCATCCGCGTCCTTCAGCTGGCCCTTTGTCTCAGTCCTTGGACACCTTGAGACATTTTGCTTCAGGGGGCACACCACCTGCAGCCACTCAGCTTCGAGCGGCAGAGATGGAGGTGATGGTACTTCGGAGAGTGGTTGACTCCTTGTCCACCACGTACAGTGAGATGATGGCACTGCTTGAGGATGTTGAGTTTGAGCTTCGCATAGTGACTCAGGAGGATCATGCCGAGATGCGTGAGCGCGCCTCTCTTCTCCAGGGTGAGTTGGTTCTAGCACAGGAGGACCTACGCACATTGGAGTGTACAGCTGCTGTACCGACTACAGGAGTTAGTTTCACACACACAACTCCAGCTCTGTCTCCACTCTCCACTCCAGGATCTTCCAACACCATCCTCTCCACCTGTACTACTTTGGAGTCTGCTAGTTCGGACCGCTGGCACCTCCCAGATGTGGGGGGATCAGCCGCTCTCTCCTCGCTCTGCCATGGAGCATTCGGCAGCGTCTTCTCCACTCCTACACCCTCTGAGTGTGATGAGAGTGACACCCAGGATCCTGCTAGTTGGGATCTCTGGCAGCTTCCATGTGGTGAGTGACAGGCGTTAGAGAGTGCCTGAGAGAGTTGTGCACATGTTAGTCATTGTAGCCTCATCCTCATCTCTCTGATGAGACTCGTACTCACATCTCCAGCTACTATCAGGTATGTCCATTGTTGGATTGTTCTTCCCAGGATCGTTTGAGCCAGGAGGAGATGCAGTGTTATCTTCAGGCGATAGGTTCACAGCTTTCTGCATGCAGGGGGAGCAGATGGTTCCTAGCACATTGGTGTTGGCGTTCATGCTCTCAGGACTCTCTCATCACGGGGGAGCGTCTGTATCTTCTCAGCTGGTACCTTGTCGACAGCTCTTGCAGCCCAGGGGGAGTGTTGGTGTATGGGCTTTGAGCTATCATGTAGCCTTGTTTAGGGAGAGTCTCTTAGTTCAAGCTGATGGTTCTCCAATGGCTACAATACTCCTTCTGTGACATGAATGGTGAATTCTAGCAGCTCAGTTTCCACACGTGTCTAGTAGAGTTTTCTCGGTGGTCGAGACGCGGGCACTTGGTGGTTTCTGCCAGTGCTCCGGGAGACCCACAAAGATTGACTGATATTGCCTCTGACAGGTTGTACACTCTCTCTGTGGTTGAGACCCGGGTACACGGTGGTTTGTGCCGGTACCTCGGGAGACCCTGCACTGATTGGTCTAGTCTCAGGGGCCTTTTGACAGACATGTGTAGTCTGCGAGTGGCTGAGACCCGGACGCCCGGCTACGTGTTCCGGCGTCTCGGGAGGCCAAAAACTTGCCTAGCTTGGCTAGACCGTGATGCTAGTGTGTCACCGTTTATTCTGGTTGTGTTTAGGGTATATTTGACATTTTCTTGTCGGTCGAGACCCAGGCACACGGTTGCATGTTCCGGTGCCTAGGGAGACCTCCAGTTTGTAGTTTCATGTTCTGGGACATGTGTACTCCTCGTCCGTGCCTTTTGGTGCGACGGAGATGACGGGGCCTGGTGGGCTAGCCGCCAGTCCCCAGTACAAAAGCTCAGTGTAGGGCTCATCGTACTTCTTCCTTGATTCTTAATTCTGTCATTCCAGACTTAGGCAAATTTTTGTTGAAGTTCATTGGCCACTCACAACTCTGTGCCCTCTTGCCTCCCACACTGTGCACACACGCATGTACAGATTAAAGTGACAATGGGATCACCTGGGGAGATGGCCAGTCCGTCTGTGCTGGCTGAAGCTGTGGTCGCCCCCAAGCTACTGCCAGACCCAGGAGTGCTCTCTGCCACTCACATAACTCTTGCATGATTCTTCATAACTTTCTGATGCGGTAGATGCTAGGGCCCGTACATTCTCACTGCCGTGCCCTGCATCATGTTATCTTGTTCTGCATATTGTGGGGGAGCTGTATTTACCCGGGTGCTGATCCCTAGGGGGCCACCGTGCCGGTTTCAGCCGTGCATCGGTGAGTAGCCGCCCTCGGTTGATTCCGAGTGGTCGGGCTCGACCCCCGGGTGGCGGCGCTCACTCACCCGAGCTCGTCGCTCGTGGTGAGCGAGCGCTCACCGGTCCTAGTCTCTCTCGCCCCCCTTTGTCTCCTTTGTCTCTGTTTGAGCTCGAGCTATGCAAACCAGTTGCCGCATCCATGGCGTCTCTCTCACGCTGGTGCTTGTTGCGTATCATACCCCCACACACCTGGATCAGCTAGTAACTTCCTAGCAATTACTGGTATCAGAGCAAGGGGCGGCTCTCGCCCATGACTCTACGTTCCTAGGCATTCGTGGGTCTCGTGGCCCTCTTGGCCACCTCAAACCACGCACACTATGTGCACCCCGAGCATCTCCGTGCACTTCAGGCATCTCCGTGCACCCGGACCTCTCAGTGCACTCCGCCGGGCAGCTCCACGCACCCCAGGCACCTCTGTGCACCGCTACATCCCCGTGCACCTCTGTGCACCACGGGCATCTCCGTGCACACCCTGGGCATCTTCGTGCACTGGTTCTCTCCGTGCACCCCGCCGTGGCATCTCCACGCACCCCGGACATCATTGTGCACCCTGAACATCTCCGTGCACTTCAGGCATCTCCGTGCACCCTGACCTCTCAGTGCACCCCGCCGGGCAGCTCCACGCACCCTAGGCACCCCTGTGCACCTCTCCATCCCCGGGCACCTCTGTGCACCGCGGGCATCTCCGTGCACACCCCGGGCATCATCGTGCACCCGGACCTCTCATTGCACTCCGCAGGGCATCTCCACGCACCCCAGGCACCTCTGTGCACCACTACATCCCCGGGCACCTCTGTGCACCCCGGGCATCTCCGTGCACACTCCGGGCATCTTCGTGCACCAGGACCTCTCCGTGCACCCCACCGTGGCATCTCCACACACTCCGGACCTTACCACGCACCCCGGGCATTCCCATGCTCCCGTCCCTCTCCGTGCACTCTCGGCATCTCCGGGCATCTCCGGGCATCTCCTCACACCCCGGATTTCTCCGTGTACTCCGCTGGACACCTTCGCGATCCCCAGACATCCCTCTTGCCTCCACAGTCACAGTCCTGGAGTCACCGCAGCTTAACGGATCCCCTGACAAGGAGCTTGACTCCCCTCGGACTGCTGCCTGTCACACTGACGGCGGATGGGAGGACACAAGAGACTACGACCCTCCCTCACCACCAGACTATGACACTCCGCTTTGGTATCGCATGCTGGACCCCGCCTACTGGCGAGAGGACGTGGAACGAGAGGCTGCTGCACGCAAGGAGGAGATTGACAGGCAAGTCTACACTTCGGACGACCTACCGCCTTCTCCACCTCGTCACACCACAATGCAACCACCTGAGGGTACTCAGTCAACCACCGCCTCTTCCACATCCCGTACTATCGCCGGCCCATCCACCGCTGCACCAACTGCTGCTGGACCATCGCCTTCACCTGAGGTCCCAGGTGTCATCCCTGCTCTTCCTATTCACAACGATTCCATTGGTCTGGCAGGGGCCATCCTCGACGCAGCAACAGGTGCTGCAACTACCTTTGCTGCCACCGCCCGCGCGTGTAGGGCCCCTACATACACGGCTGTAGGTCGTGCAATAGACGCCTACGCACACGCGGCAGTCTCTCTGACCCTTCTTGCTGCTGCAGCAGCAAACATCGCCACCCAGGTTACATCAGCTGCAGCCGCCATTGCCACCGCTGCCTCTTCAGCCGCTGACGCCACCTCAGCAGCCGTCAGCTCCATCCGAGCCTCTACAGCAGCAGCGGTCCTGACTCCCACTGGTTCTCACCGGGAGCTCACTCCACACGTTACCATGGGGGTACTGATTACGTCTGCATCTGCAGCAGTGGCTGGGGCGTCTGTCACTGGTCTTCTCTGCCTGACCGTGGCAGTCGCAGGCTGGGTGGCAATCCTCTTTTCTTTAGCAGCGGCAGTGGTGTCTCCTCTCTTCGCTCTGCTGCCCCGCCACTAGCTCGGTGAGCCCAGCAGTTTCTTTTCCTCTCTCCTCACCTGTGTTGACATTCCTTCCCTCGTCTCGTGCTTGTCTTTACCATGCCTGGACCAGAAGAAAAGTTAGAGGCCCTCCAAGCCGCCCTTAGCGAAGCACAGGCGGAACGTCGGAAAGCGCAGGATGAGCTAGAGCGAGAGCGCGATGCACAGCATGAGTTAGCGTCCACAGTAGCTTCATTGGTTCTAGAGCGTCTCCGTGCTGTCCCAGCCTTTGCTGCAGTCATCCCTCCTGATCAGTCAGGATCCACAAGCTCCTCAGCACCATCTACTGGCAGCGGCGCTAACACCTCTTCCTCTTCCCTCTCAGTCACCGCTCGGACTCTTCCACCTGCACGGCAGAAAGACTTTGAAACGCCGCCCCCTCAGTTCACTTCCAAACTCACCTTCACATCCTGGGAAACGCGCTTCAGTGCGTGGGCTCAGGGTGAGCTGTTGTGGGAGTACTACTCCCCCGCCAAGGTCTCCTTTGTGCCACAGCCTGCCGAGGCCGCCCGCGCTGTGCGGGTACTTATCAACGCCGGTCCCGAGAATCTTCTCGACGACATCGGTACGTACAATGCTGACCCCATCTGAGGCACCAGTGCAGACCCAGTGGGTGCCTACGCGCTCATTCGCCGCCGCAAAACTGTAACTGGGCATGCTGCCCAGAGTGCTCTCACTGTGCAGTTCAACACGCTGCAAATGAGGGCGGATGAGACAGCAGACGAGTACTGGGCCCGCAGTCTGCGTCTCTTGCGTGACCTTGGCAAAGCTGCACCAGGTCCTCTCTCTGCATGTCTCTCCATTGTGGCTGGTCTTATCCCTGAGCTGTCTGACTTGTATCTCCATGTCTCCCAGACAGAACTCGAGCGCCTTGCCTCTTCCCCTGTCCCAGCCGATTCCCCGCCGGGGATTGGTCCCCTCTTTGACTTCACTGCTGCCCGTCTCACTGACTGGTGGAATGCCCTCCAAAACAAGCGTATGCATCGCGCAGCCATTGCAGCAGTCACAACCTCCTCACCATCTGCTCCCACTACAGCTCCTTCTGTTGGTTCGTCTTCTCAGGCCTCTGCCCACCCCAGACAGGCCGCTGGCCGCGGAGGGGGCAGTGGCTCTGGTCGGGGTGGAGGTCGCGGGGGAAAGGGCCGTGGGGGTGGTCGTGGCAGCAAAGGCTCAGCCACGCCTGCAACTGATGTTACTTGCTGGAACTGCGGCGCCACCGGACACTCAGCGCCCAAGTGTCTTGCCCCTCGTGACGACGCACGCCTTGCTTCCTCCATGCGTGCTCACTGGGCGCGCACTGGTGTAGCCGCTTCCACAGCTGCTGCTGCCATGGCAGTCTCATCGTCCACATCCTCCTCATCAGCCCCGACCACTACTCTTGCACCTCTTCAGCAGACGCCACCACCGCCCAGTCCTTGGGGCTGGGTGCCACCGCCGTCTGGTCCTCCATACTACGGTCCCCCATCCTCACACTACTCCGTTCCTCACTGGAGCCGTGACGATGGTCACTACTCCGACCGCGCGTCTGACCGTTCTTCTGATCGTTCCTCTGATCGTCGAGACGAGGAGCGCACTCTCGAGCGTCGCCTTGCCGATCTCCTGCACCTTCGCTCTCAGGGAGGTGAGAGTGTGAGTGGCCAGTCACGTGTATCTGTCTGTGAGTCGGATGTCACTCTTCGTGGTTCCGGCTCGGGTGGTGTGCAAGGGGACCTGCCTGATGATCGTTCTTGGATTGAGCATTGGTAGTCTCACACGTTTCCCTCCCGCCTTGGTCATGTCACCTCATCCTCTGCACGTGGTACCGTGGCTGTCTGTTTGGTTCTTCCATCCACTCGTGCCTCTCCTGGCCTCTGGATCATTGATTCCGGGGCCACCCATCACATGACGTCTTGTCGTTCTTCCTTTGTGTCCATTGGGCCCGTTCAGTCTGTCCGATCTGTTTGCACCGTCTCTGGTCAGCTACTCCCCGTCCAAGGTGTTGGTGTCGTCCGCTTTGTTGGCCCTGGCGGTACTGTCTATCTGCCTGACGTTCTGTATGTCCCTGACCTCGAGGTCAGCCTTCTCTCTGTGACCACCCTTGATGATCAGGGCATGGACTTCTCGTCCAGCCGCGGCCTTGCCTCCATTTCTCTCCGTTCCTCCGGCCGCGTTGTTCTTCGTGGCGTACGCTGTGATCGCCTGTTTCGTGTGCCGCTCACTCTGCCCTTGTCTTGCGCTGCCTCTGCCCTTGTTCATGTCGCGCCCTCGCTGTCGCCTGACCATGCTGATCTTCTGCATCACCGCCTCTGTCATATCCACACTGCCGCGATCCAGCGACTCCTTCGCCTTTAACCTGCTCACGGTCTTGACCCTGCCACATTCTCTCTTGCTTGTTCATCCACCTGTCTGGACTGTGCCAGTGGGAAAATGCACCGCTCACCCTTCTCCACCTCTGACGCCACCACCTCTCACCCTCTTAACCTCGTGCATGCCGACGTCATGGGCCCATTGCCCTAGGACTTTCTTGGTGGCCTTGGCCGGTATGTGCTGTGCCTCACTGATGATTACTCACGTTACCGCTGGGTCTTTGCCCTGCGACAAAAAAGTGATGTCACCGAGGTCTTAGAGTCTTGGCTACCCCAGGCCGAGCGCGCCTGCCTTCTCCCCCTACGCGTCTTCCGTAGCGACCATGGTGGTGAGTTCTTTGGCCCTACGTCTCGCTTTCTTGAGTCTCGTGGTGTGCGGATTGAATCCTCTGCTCCCTACACCCCCCAGCAAAATGGCGTGTCTGAGCGCTGGAACCGCACCCTTGCTGATGGGGTGCGTTCCCTGCTCTCTGCCTCCGGTCAGTCTCCTCTCTTTGCCTTTGAGGCCATGTCCTACATGACCTGGGTCTGGAACCGTGTTCCCCATGGTCCTCTTCCCCACACTGTCACCCCCTTTGCCCGCTGGACTGGCCAGCGTGCGGACCTCCGTCTTGCTCGTGTTTGGGGCTGTCTCGCCTCTGTCTGGGTTCCCTCTGACCAACGCGACGGTAAGCTGTCACCTCGTGGTCGTCTGTGCATCTTCCTTGGTGTTTCTCCTTTCTCCAAGGCGTGGCGGTTCTGGGACCCTTCGCGCTGTCGTGTCGTAGAGTCGCGTGATGCTCTCTTCTTCGAGCATCTGTTTGAGCGTGACTTGCCCCGCTTTGGTGGGTCTCTCTTTCCGCCTCCTCGGGGTGGGGGTGGCTCTCTGCCCTCTGGGCCTGCTGTTCTCCCCTCGATGCGTCCCGCCGTTCCCTCTGTCGCCTCCTCTACCGAGCAGAGCTCCCCTCTGTCTACGTTCCCCTCTCCGGTGCTCTCACCCTCCACGGCACCATTGGACTCTCCCGGTCAGTCTTCTGGTTCCTCTGGCCCCCCTACCGCCTCTCCTACTGGCTCATCCTCTTCCCCCAACCATGGTGCAGTCTCGCCGACTCTCCCTATCTCCTCTGAGCCCCCTCCTGTCTCCTCTCCTCCTGCCGTGCAGCGTTCTGTTACCCCATTGTCCTCTGCGCGTGCTGCGTCCATTCCCCCAGTCTCCCCCTACACGCGTGGTGGACGCCTACGCGCTCTTCCCTCTCAGTCGCACCCTGTCGTCTCTGGTGACCCTGGTCTTCGTGCTCTTGGTCTCACCACTTATGGCCTGTCTGCCGCAGTGTCTGTTGTACACCCCGGCACTGCGCTTGGTTACTCTCTTATCGAACAGGAGTTCCACTCTGCTGTGTCCTCTTCTGTAGCCGGGTACGTTGCTTCGTGCTTTGCTGCCACTGGCCTTTCCCCTCTTCCTCCTGAGCCACAGACTGTGCAAGCAGCCCGCACGGCCTCTGACTCACCACTGTGGGAGCAGGCCATGAAGGCCAAACTTGATGCACTTTCTGACCACGGTGTGTATGAACTCGTTGACCTCCCACCGGGTCGCAAGGCGGTTGCCGCCAAGTGGGTGTATCGTCGCAAGCTGAACCCCGACAACACAGTTGAACGGTACAAAGCTCGCCTCACCGCTAAAGGGTTCTCACAGATCCCTGGTGTCGAATTTGACGAGACCTTTGCCCCAGTCGGTCGCTACACCACAGCCAGGGCTCTTCTCAGTCTTGTTGCTCAGCATGACTGGGAGCTGGAACAGATGGATGTCAACAATGCCTTTCTCCATGGCAAGTTGGACGAAGAGATTTACATGGTCCAACCACCCGGCTTCTCTGACGGCACCAACCGGGTGTGGCGCCTGCGCAAGCACTCTATGGTCTCAAACAGTCCCCACGGTGTTGGAACCAAGAGATCACAACCACTCTTGAAAAGGGTGGCTACAAGAGAAGCGCCGTGGATCCAGCGCTCTTTCTGGGGCCGCCCACCAAACCACTTGTCGCCATTCTTGTGTACGTGGATGACCTTCTCATTGCCTCACCCGATCCTGTGGCTGTGACCGCCGCCAAGTCGCTGCTCCAAGCGGCATACAAAATGAAGGATCTGGGACCGGCTCGTGTCTTTCTAGGCATGGAGTTGGAGCGAGATCGTACTCGTCGTGTCTTGCACGTGCACCAGGCTGCCTATGTGCGTAGCCTGGGGGAGCGCTTCGCTCCACTCTTCATGTCCATTCCCACAGCATCCACTCCCATGACGCCTGCAGGACAGTCTCTTCTGAAGTCCTCTGATCTCTCACAGTTGGGGGAGACGGTTGATGTGACCGACTACCTCCGTGTCATTGGCTCTCTGATGTACCTCGCCACGACCACGCGTGCGGATGTAGCCTTTGCTGTGAACTTCTTGTCTCAATTCTCCCAGTGCCCTCGCGAGCGCCACCTAGAGGCGGCATTGCGAGTGGTGCGGTATGCCCTCTCTACTCCTCGTGTTGGACTGCACTTTTGTGCACAGCCATCTGTTGTGGCAGATNTGTGAAGCTGTCTGGCTGTGTCGTCTGCTGCAGCAGTTACGTGTCCCCATCCGCTGCATCACTCTGCGCTGTGATAACCAAAGCACAAAAGCCATTGCTGAGAACAGTGGCATGCATCATTCACGCACCAAACACATCAATGTGGAGCATCACTTTGTTCGCGAATGCATTGCTGCTGGCATTGTCCGAGTCGCTTGGGTGGATACACGGTCTCAGAGAGCTGACTTTCTCACAAAAGCCCTAAGTCGTAATGTCTTCAAAAGTGCTGTTCATTCTGTGGGTCTCATCAGTCCGCGTGATCCAGGCTGATCGTTGGTATGTCTCCCCACCCCACTCTCATCTCTTGTGATCACTTCTGTGATTCCCTCTTGTGTGCTCTGGATTGCTTGTCTGCGGGGCATGGGGGAGTGTTGAAGTTCATTGGCCACTCACAACTATGTGCCCTCTTGCCTCCCACACTGTGCACACACGCATGTACAGATTAAAGTGACAATGGGATCACCTGGGGAGATGGCCAGTCCGTCTGTGCTGGCTGAAGCTGTGGTCGCCCCCAAGCTACTGCCAGACCCAGGAGTGCTCTCTGCCACTCACATAACTCTTGCATGATTCTTCATAACTTTCTGATGCGGTAGATGCTAGGGCCCGTACATTCTCACTGCCGTGCCCTGCATCATGTTATCTTGTTCTGCATATTGTGGGGGAGCTGTATTTACCCGGGTGCTGATCCCTAGGGGGCCACCGTGCCGGTTTCAGCCGTGCATCGGTGAGTAGCCGCCCTCGGTTGATTCCGAGTGGTCGGGCTCGACCCCCGGGTGGCGGCGCTCACTCACCCGAGCTCGTCGCTTGTGGTGAGCGAGCGCTCACCGGTCCTAGTCTCTCTCGCCCCCCTTTGTCTCCTTTATCTCTGTTTGAGCTCGAGCTATGCAAACCAGTTGCCGCATCCATGGCGTCTCTCTCACGCTGGTGCTTGTTGCGTATCATACCCCCACACACCTGGATCAGCTAGTAACTTCCTAGCAATTACAATTTTGGCGTTGCGTTTCTCCCACTCACACCCAGAGCTCATGTCTCATCCAGCATGGACCTGCATGCCCTAGACCTATTTTAGCTGGCGCCCGCACGCCTCGGAGTTGTTCAAGGCGTGGGTTGCCGAGCGATTCCCATGGGTCATCTTTGTCTACATCCCCGCCGGATGTGCCTCGAAGCTGCAGCCAGCAGATATCGGACTCCAAGGTTCATTCAAAGCCGAGGTCTCCACCGCGTACAGTTCGTGGGTGGGTGAACGCCTTGCGGACAGCGACACAGTGCATTTAGGCGTGCGTTACATCAAGGATGCGTCTGTCGGATGGATGATGCGCGGGTGGGGTCACCTGCGCGTGAGTAGTCAGCTAGTCCGGAATGCACGGAGAGCTAGCGGATTCACCAAGGTCTATGACCCAGATATTCAGTCCGCAGCTGCAAAGGATTACCTTAGCTTCATGTCCGAGTCTGAGATACTGGGTGCGAGGACGAAGACATTGTTGTGTAATTGGTCAGTTCTTGTTCTGCCAATCCCTATTGTCTCTTTTCCAACGAGAATGATTGTCCTTCACGTGTCATGCTCCACAGAGGTTTGCATGATTTCACAATCAACCACCAAGTAAATGTCAGCAGATATGACCAAGACGTCCAAACAGAGGGCCAAAATTACGATCATATTGTGTAGAAAAGCACCTGTACCGGCCTCACATGATTACTTATCAAGTGGTATTTATTTCAAGCCCAATAGTTATGTACCGGTAGTCGAATACATGAATTCGACATCACCTAACAATTATCTAATATCAGAATAAAAAAGGCAGTTGGGTGTACACCTAGCCAGGTGAACATGATGACATGATGGCCTGTTGACATAGTGAACTACGTCCACGATGTACAATGTATACATTTGATCACTATGAAACATTGAGGTTTCCTTACTTAGCTAGCCAGGATCTAGTTTTCAAATGTAAGTTCATGAATGCACTGAGAAGGAGAGGGAGGGTGTTGTATGCATGCTGTCACATGCAAGGCCAAGGACGATGAACTGTATTACACCATGACAGGTTATGTCCTGTGGCGAAGCTTAATGAGCTAAGGTAAACTAGACCACATCCAGGGCTTTCCTTCAGCAGAAGCACCTATGCTCACTTGGAATGAACGAAGGCTGCATGAACACCTCCATGGCGGTGGCTCTTGCTGAAGGCTGCCCTAGATTCAACTAGAGCTGCACAAACTGCCACGACAGCAGCAGCAGCATTAGCTTAATGGGTACAAATCACGAGTGGGGACAGCCTGATTCCCCCCATAATGACAACCAGACATACAACCCACCCACACTTCTCCCAGACCAACAATCTGGCAGCGGTCATAGTAAGATCAGTGTCTCAGTTGTCTCCGCTGAAGTGCAACTGTCCCCGAAGAGCTCCACCTGGTCTTAGCCGGGTGTAGACCTGGATGTAGAAGTTTTGCGGCTGCTGCAAGATGGATGCTGTGATGTCCGAGTCCACACTCACACAACTTTCACTTGTTGTGGGCTGGAGAACTTTCCAGACCACAATCGGGCCGCGCTTGCCATACTCACCCTGTATCGCCAAGGAAAAAGAGGGGCAGCAGAATCAGCTGCAGCCCTTGATACCAGCTCTTAGCACTTTGGACAGTGAAACGACAAACAGCAAACCAACAGGAAGTAAACCCAGATGATGTAGAAACAAGGACAGTGACCTGACCCAGCTTTGAGCTCACCCGATGTAAGTAAGCATAAAGCGGCTGATCTTGAATGTTGTAGAATGTGAACCAGTAGCACAGACCACCAGCTCCCAACGTTGCTGAGAAGAAGGCCGATCCTGGCACACCAGAGCCAAAGATTGTATCGTCCGTGGGTCCTGTGCCCTTCATGTACACAACTTGATAACCGTACATGACAGATGCAACCTTCAGGTTGTCAGTAAACTGGCCTCTCAGCGCACCATCTGCATGATCCAGTGTGACAGATAAGCACTAAGTTATGTCTGATACCAAGTCTTGTCCAGTTTGAGAGGAAGTGAAGTGCTGAGAACGAACCAAATGTGCATTCTTGCCAGAAAGAGAGCATCTGATCACTTACAAGGAAGGGCCTGGCTCGTGAAGTAGATGTAGTGCCCATTTGGATCGGCGAGGAGGCTTTCGATGGTGACAGGATCAGGAGTGATACCATTAGATGCACTGAAAGCGCTGATGCCCGGTCCAAACATGTCGAACAGCTTGGCTCCAGAGTCGCCAGGGACACCTTGCACCACCGCAGCACCAAGCACTTGCCCCACTGCTGGCGTGAAAGCCAGATTGTAATACACCCTGCAGAAATCCGATGCAGAGGCAAAGAGGGTCATGTGCTATTCAGTCATTTGCAATCTTCTTTAAGAAACGGCCTCACCCAACTGAGGCCCCGGGGTAGATGCAACGTACGCAAATGGGGTGAAGGCCATGTTGACAACTCCAGAGCATGCTGCTCCAGGTTGTCCGCAGTTGACCGGGACTTGTTGGGATGTGGGGAGGCTGAAGAGGTGAGGAACAAACAGGATTTGGCCCCGCAGGCTTCCTGCAATCACAGGGTGACTAACACGAACACACTTAGGCGCGGGATTTCATGACACTGAACAGAAATCCTAGGGAGTGCACATGAGGCCTTTGGAATCCCCTTTCCCTTTTCCATTCCCACCAGACTTCACTAGCTTGCTGGCCAATTGTTCCCATTGAAACGTCACCCTCACCTCCTGTTGTTTCCATTTGGACATAGTAGTCGGTGGGAAAAGTCGTGATGCCCGAAAACAGCTGGAACGGAGCAGGGATGCGAGCACCAAGGGAATCTGGGATGACTGGCGGCGCAAACAGTCTAAGCTCCAGCTTGCCATTCCTGCCTGAGGTGGCGCTGTAGATAGCAGCGGATAGGGGAGAGCCTTGCAAGTTACCACTTGTGTGGAACTCATACTGCAGTAGGTGTCTGCCCGACGCCGAGGGGAAGAGATCGAACACTACCATACCCGACCCCTCGTCGACACCTGCCCACCACCACGACCAGACAGGTTGAGAGGTGTACATACACCATGCAGGCCTCTTGCTGACAGCCGTCCAGGGGATCTGATGCAAATTTGAGGACGTGACCTTCTTGCACACCAAAAACAAGAATGGCCTTCGTGCACAGTGCTGGTGAGCAAGGGCCTCATGGCGAGGGGTGTGGGTGTTAGGACCCGGGGGGGGGCGGCTTACCAATAGTTGTGTCTGTGGTCACCACTTTATCAGGGTCTAAGAGCGCATACACTGTGGGAACAAACGGGCAGCGGGGCCCATAGAAGCACTGCATTAACACAAAAAGAAAAGCACAGGAAAACAACACCCTTGCTCAGTTCTCAGACTGCTGTCAACAGCAAACAGTTAGGCATCACCAGCCAGCTGCCATTTGAATTAAATGACGCCAGATTGAGCTCACGTTGGGGTCGCAATTGCCGAGGTAGGACACAGCCGTCTGGATTCCCGGGCAAAGCCGGATGAGCTGCACTGCAGCCTTAGTGTAGCAGTCGCAAATCCTGTCCTCCACCTTCCACACGTCCTGGCGAAGGGAGTTCATGGCACTGATGCATGACGATGCATATGTTGACGAGCACGTGCCGTTGTACGGGATGGCCGTACAGATCGCACACACGTCTGAAAAGTTGTTCACTTTGTAGTTGTGCTCCTTGACTGCAAACCGTCCACAGCAATGGGGACAGAAGAAGTGAGAAAAGCTTTTGGCGCGTACGCGGACAGATGGTCCTGGCTGCTACACTCCGCGGCCAGGACCAGCCAGGGCAAGGCAGAGCGGTACAGAAGAGGTATGTGGCAAACTCGACGTACAAGAGCAAAGAGAGCTTGGATCTCAGAGCATTTTGAGGACCAACAGCCAAGCCGTTAGAATTAAGGCATTCAAGCGTCCCACACAACAGAAACTGCACTGCATGAATCCCACTGCTGCAATGTGCACTACTCACGTGGAGGGGGCTGGGGAGGGTACGGGGGAGGCGGCAGATCAGGCGGCACTTGCGCCCTGAAGGGAGGTGGAGGCGGCTTCACAGGTGGAAACGGGTTCACCCTCAGTAATGGAGGTGGGGGCTTTTTCCTGGTTCCTGAGGAGCTCGTCTTGGAACCCGACTTTGAGGAGGACGACTTTGAGGCCCGGGTGGTGGCCTGGGGGCTTGATGAGGAGGAAGTTGAACTAGAGCTGCTACCCGAAAACTTCTTCTTCTTCTTCGACGCGAGCATGCGGCCCTCTATAGACCGCTCCCCGTCTAACCAATCCTCGAGGGCACGGGCCACGCGAACCCTGTTCTTCGACTGCCTCACTGCTCCAGATCGCGCGCACGCCGCCATCGGAGCTGCATACCCAAATCAGTAGCCAATGAAAGAATAAACAAAACAGTGAATGGGACCAGCTTAACAATTCTCAGCTTGTGAATGCAGTCACCGGTTTCAGGCTGTCCTACATCCGGACCTCTCATCCACGTCAACCACGAGAACACTCAGGAGTCCGCATTATCCACTAAGCATCCACAGGAGGTCAGGATACAGGAACATCTCTTTATCTCCACACAACGATGTCCCACTTGTCGTCCCCTGTCCTCAGCGGGGGCCGCGCACCGCTGATGTCCCAAGTCTTTCCGTGGGCAGGACTGCCTGGAAGCCTGCATCCATTTGCAACTTCCAGGCGGGTCAGGCGGGTCAGGCGGGTCAGGATACGCGTGCGTGTTGAGGGAACTCTTTCCCTCCCCTGACATACCCGCACTATCGCACTCCGGCAAACTGATTCTGCTGCTCTACAGGAAGCCTTTTCTGAACCTGCCTATGGTCTACTTGGATCCACTTCGTCCGTCCACAACATAACTAGCATCCCACCCTGGAACGATCCACCTTCCTGCAGAACCCCGCTCCTACCAACTATTCGGTTCATGCTCAATGTTCCGCAGCTGGAACTCGGCTGGGAGACCTAACAAAAGGGCTTCAGTCATTGATGCAAGCTCCTTGAGGCATAAACAAGAAGAACAAGACATCGGATGGGATCAGTGTTGGGAGGGTGAGGGGGGTTGGGAGAGGAGACGAGTGGGAACTGCAAGAGTAGATTTGGTATTATGTTCGCAGGGAGAAGCCAGGAAGGTTTTGGAGGAAAGGAAGACAGGGAGAGGCGGGATTGGCTGCATGTGGCGGAACGAGGGGTTGAATGAGAAGCGACAGGCAATAGTCAATCGCGAAAGGCCATGTCGGATGGGCAGGGCAGCGAAAGAATGTACCATTGTGAAACGTGAGGGGGATGGCCAGCAATAGCAGCTGGCATGCAACGAGTACATGTCTGAGCACAGGGGAATTTGTGCAGGTGGCCACTGTTCTCGCTGAGGTTTGGTGGGGTCGCTGTCCTGCTGCTAGTCCCCAGAGAGAGAGATTCTGAGCCCTTTGACGTTCCCTGTATCTACCCTTCCCGTCCATGACTTCTGAGATTGCCGGCCCAGGCGATGCAGAGACCTGAGACGCCTGTTCAGGCTAGGGATATTGCAGCATAGCACAGACGTTCGGGCTCAGGGTTCTCTGACGAGCGATGCTGAAGCGCAAGCGAGCCAGCTCGAATGAGGAAGAGTGGGACGAGAGATAAGAACTTGGCAGTGGAGAAAGAATCCAACAGCAACAGGTGGTACCTCTGCTGGCTGCTTGCACTCAGAACCTGTGCAGCTCAGCTTACTCCGACACTGGTTCGAAAACGGGTTGTTGAGCAACAGAGTCCGACGTCGCGACCTTAGCAGCACAACGGTCCGAGCAGCATGTACTGGGAAGTGCCGAGCAGGCGGTAGAGGACAAGACTGGACGGAGAGCGGGGGAGAGCGGTGGACGGCACCCGCGACGACTGGAGAGCGGAGGGAGCCAGGGAGGGCGGGGCTCGCTCATCCAGTGGGCGGTAAACGGCCATCGATGTCGACTTCGCGCTTGCTCCGGACGTGCACGCCGCCGGGAGCTCTGGCACCACCGACGCTCTGACGGCTGGCCGCAGCGCGTGGTGCCTCACTTAAAAGAAAATGCACTTCTGGGGAAGAGGTTTGATCGAGAACCCCAGATCATACCTTCAGTTCGATTCGACTGGGCTGAGTAGTTTGCTCCCATTGCGGAATCAGCGAGGTTACAGTCGACGTTGGCGGGAAGAGTGCGAACTTGAATACATCTGGCGGCGGCAGGAATGTTTTCGGAGGACCAGCTTTGAACCGCGCTCGACCCGTCGCTTTTCGAGTAGAACGCAATGGTCACATGAGCTCTGCACACAGTGTAAAGTAACGCGTTGTTTCAGCGTTCGTTTACTACTTTAGCCGGAGAAGATCACAATTCGATGCAATCTCTTGGGGTTCAATGAGAGCAACAGGAGGCACAAGTCGGCTATCAAACGTTGCGAATGCCGGTAACTGGCGTACGGTCTCGCGTGAGCTTCCGTTACAGCGCGCAGGTGACGACTCGTGTTCTCGCTAACCCCTGCGGGAGCTTCCGTTTGAACTGCAACTGGACTTCCACCTCACCCAGGGTCTGAACCGACGTCATGATTTTGATTTTGATTCTAGAGTTCCATACATTTCCCTCTCGAAATCGGATTCTTTTATGATTCTTCGAGTAAGAGGGAAGTGGTTCGAATCAGGGGTAGATCAAGTAGGACTCCATTGAAATTGCACGTCATGCTGTCCGACATTGACGGACATAATCCCTGATTCTTGGGGAGAACGTCGACGCTTGCTGTGCGACGAGAGGTTGCGCGACTTGCACACCGAGCGGCTCGTCCAAAGCCGACAAGTTTTCTCCTGCCGTCGGCAAGAAGAGGGTGTCATTTTGACCGTGGATTCTGCTTCAGATTTCTTCAAATGATGTCATTATTCACGTTTTTCAGTAGAATCAACATCATAGCCATTTCGTATGATTCTAGTTACTTCCGTCGATAGGACATTACCCAGATTGTGGGAACGATGCCACATATGCAAAAATCACCTCCAAAACAGAAGAAATCGGCGGGTCTCATTCGATTCTAGGTTTTTCCTCGCCACTCGCTTTGGCGGATTCGGCAACGGTTGCGGTCTCTCGCGGACTACTTCGTCGCGCCGCGTCCCGCCCCCGACACATAGAACCAAAATCAAAATCAGAGCTTCGTTTCAAGGCCCCAGCTTGCAAGTGGGCGCTAATCACCCGCCGCCTCGGCAGCAGGCAGAAAACACTGCTTTTGACGTCATCACTGGGTTTTTTGGGGTTACATTCTGCGGCAATATTACAAGGTACCCCGTTCCGGATCTTTGAAAGCCCTTTCCACCCCGTTCGAAGGATTTTTATTTCCATCCGCCCCATGTTTCGATTTTTAATCTCCATAAGCCCCGACTTCATCACTTTGAACTCAGAAAGCCCCGCAGCCAGAGTGTAGGTGACTGTTATGCCAAACGGGGTGTAGATTGTGAACAGGTAGAAGTTGCGAGGTAGAACACGATTTGGAATTTGGGACACTTGACCAGTTTATAATTAGCGGTAAGTGTACCTCCATGACAAGTGTCGGAATGATCGAACATAGACGTACAATTGACGAGTCACGAATAAGGCATAGTCGAGGTCGTTGAGTCGATTCTTGAGCGACGCGTGTGGAGTCGCGTCGTGGTGAGGGATAGCTTCCTAGCACTGCTGTCCCTGGAGTGGCAGTACAAGCCGGCCAGCTAGCTCACTAGCACAGACAGGTGAAGGTGAGAACAGCAAGGGGTTGGCTAAGGACACAAGTACAAGTGTCAGAAGCTGCAAAAACTGAATTGTGCAGAGTAGAATGACAACCGAGGCCTGGACAACCTAAATAGTGTCATGGACCTAGTGGATGCACACACATGCGGTGCACAACGGCGTTATTTTCAAGCATGACAAAACAGTGGCAAAAACACAGTTTTGGTCATAACTCTCTGCAGACACGTCTGAACGACGAGCCGTTTGAACCAGAACGGCCGCATCAACAAAATCTACATTCTGATAGGCCGCACACGTATGTGTTGTCCCACAGCACAAACCTAAAAAATACGAGTCTTCTGGGCGCCCGTTGCCGCAGGCCGCCGGTCGTCTGGGGACAGACGACCGGCGGCCGACGGTCTCAGGGATCTGCACATGAACGGATATGAGCCAAGGGGTCATCGTAAGCCATGCCCGACGCACACAACAACACTCCCCCATGACCGGAGGGCGAAACACGTCCATGCACATGCAGACACTAACGCTGTACAGAGCAGGAAACGCACAGCTGCTGCAGACAGCAAGTACAGCACACGCAAGGTGGCACATGAGGAATCAACATGCAACAGGGATGGGGCAGAGTCCCACGGAGCAAGTGGCCGCATGAAACTTCGAACGACCCAGAGCCTTGGTCAGAAAGTCCGCACACTGCTTGTCAGTGCCCACGTGGATGAATCGGATCTCACCACGATCAATCAGGTCACGCACGAAGTGGTGTTCGACATTGATGTGCTTTGTACGTGCATGGAACACACCACATTTCTCGGCGATGGCCTCCGCGCTCATGTTGTCACACTGGAGGACGACGGGGGGAACGGACTGACGTAGTTCAAGCAGCAGACAGACGAGCTAGACACACTCCACTGCACCGGTGCCTATTCAACATACTCTGCCTCAGCAGTGCTACGTGCGATGCAGCCTTGCTTCCCACTTTGCCAGGATACTGCAGTCCCCCCAATGAGAAAGATGTAGCCGGTGCGGCTCTTGCCATCTGGACTCCACGCCCAGTCACTGTCTGTGTACCCATCAAGCACAACGGACACTTGCTCGCGAAAGCACAGGCCGAAGCGTGTGGTGGACATAATGTAGCGCACACACCGGACTGCGGCCTCTAGTGTTCGCTGGTGTGGAGCCTGCGAGAACAGAGCGAGCAGGTTGACAGTGAAGGCAATGTCGGGCCGTGTCGTAGTGGCCAAGTACATGAGCGAGCCGATGACTCGCAGGTACAGGGTCACATCGACTGGC
Source organism: Penium margaritaceum (assembly GCA_023375785.1). Lineage (NCBI taxonomy): Eukaryota > Viridiplantae > Streptophyta > Zygnematophyceae > Desmidiales > Peniaceae > Penium > Penium margaritaceum. Next base: position 147,000 of record SZWC01000887.1, on the reverse strand, counting down.
TCCCCCAGGTCAGCTGGGTCATCCACCTTTAGGGCGGCCTGCCCCTCAGGGGTCATTGCGTGTAGGCTGTGCGGACAGCAGCGAGGAGGTCGGCAAAGGGCTGCCCCACAGTCTCTGCGTAGCGTCCCTGATAGACACGGAGTGTGCTGTGAACTCGGTCATGCACGATCTCCATCCCCAAAAAGAAAGAGGCCTCACGAAGATCGTTCATCTTGTACGCCGAGGAGAGAACGACCTTGGTTGCATTTACTACTTCCAAATCGGGTGAAGCGATCAGAAGATCGTCCACAAAGACGAGTATGGCAGTGAGCGGTGCTGGAGCCTGTGAGAGGAACAGGGATGGGTCAGCATCACTCTGAATGTACCCAGCGCGTCTCAGCGTGCTGGTGATCTCCTGATTCCAGTAGCGAGGTGACTATTTGAGGCCGTACAAGGCCTTCCGCAGACGGTACACGCGACCGGTGCCATCTTCAAAGCCGGGTGGCTGGACCATGTAGATCTCCTCCTCAAGGTCCCCGTTTAGGAATGCGTTGTTGATATCCATCTGATGGAGTTCCCAGTCGTGCTGTGCCACCTGGCTCAGCAGCGTGAGTGTGGTCTTCATCCGCCCAACAGGGGCAAAGGTCTCGGTGTAGTCCAAGCCAAGGACCGGAGAGAAGCCTTTTGCCATCAGGCGCACTTTGTAGCACTCCACTGTGTCGTGTGGCTTGAGCTTCTTGCATAGAACCCACTTGGCCTTGATGGCCTTGCGGTTCTTTGGCAAGTCCACCAGCTCAAAGATGCCATGCTCTCCGATGACATAGAGCTCGGCCGGGCAGGCAGTGCGCCACTGCTCAGCGTCAGGGGCTGACAAGGCCTCAGGCAGACTGGAGGGATCGGGCGACAGCACTGGTACACTGCGTGTAGCCAGGGCATAAGCCGCAGAGGGAGGGTCGACCGTCACCATGGACTCAGCGGCGTCACGAGCAAGACCGCGCTCATGAGCAAGTAGTGCCATACCAGTGGCACAACCAGGGTGAACCTCAGCGAGGCCTCGAGCACTCAGGTCGAGGGCCTTCGTGCCCAGATCACCACTGACGACGTTGCGCGTGGGACGAGGGCAGCGACGTCCACCGGGTACCGTGTGTAGGGGTCCGACGGGGCAGGAGCAGTGGGAGCTGCTAACTCACATGCCGGTGTGGACTGCACGGTAGGCGCACCACTCGAGGCTGGCGTGGCCTCAACAGCCTGGGACGGGCCCACGGCAGACGCAGGCACATTCGCGGCCGGAGGCAGGGACGGCTCAGAGCCAGATGCGGACGCGGACGCAGGATCAGAATGAGCCTCAAACGCGAAAGCAGGCGCAAGATCAGGTAGAGCCTCAGCCGCGGAGACAGACTCGGACGCAGACTCGGACACGGGCGAGAGCGGAGAGTCGGGGACAGAGGAGCGAGCCACAGATGGGGCGGGGCTGGGGATGCTGGTGGACACAGCCTCTGGGGAAAGTCCTTGGAATGTCGGCGACGGAGTGACCGTACTGGCCTGTGGCACTGTGCCAACTGTGACAGGAGCCTCCCCCACACTACGGGGTCCGACACACCCAGGAGCATGAGCAGCACTCAGAGCGTGGATGCGAGCTAGGTCGCGAAAGGCGAGATGCTCGAAGAAGAGAGCGTCATGGGACTCCACGATGCGGCGTCGCTCAGGGTCCCAGATTCGCAAGGCCTTCAACAGCGGGGCGACACCGACGAAGGAACAGATGCAGCCCTGCGGAGAGAGCTTGCTCCCCTGCTGCTCCGGTGTGAGCCAGACGCAGGCAAGGGAGCCCCAAATACGGGCCAGGCGCAGATCCCCGGGACGCCCGTACCACAGCTCGTAGGGCGTGCGGTGACCTGGGAGGAGGCCGTGGAGAATACGGTTCCAGACCCAGGTCATGTACGCCATGCCCTCGAAGGCAAATGCCTCAGGCATTGCGCTATCGGTACGCATGGCACGGACCGCATCCTCCATGGTGCGGTTCCAGCGCTCGGAGACTCCGTTGTGCTGGGGGGTGGCGGGAGCGGAGAGGTTGTGGGAGACACCAAGCTCGGTGAATGAGCGAGCCATGTCACCGAGGTACTCGCCGCCGCGGTCCGAGCGAAAGGTCTGAAGGCGATGGGGAGACAGGCGCTCTGCCATGACCCACCAAATGTGGACCGCTATGGCCGCATCGCTCTTCTGACGGAGACTGTAGACCCAGCGCATACGCGTGAAGTCAGCAGTCAACATCAGAACGTAGCGACCGTGGTCCTCCTGAAACTCGACAGGGAGCGGACCCATGAGGTCTGCGTGGACAAGTTTTAGGGGCCGACGGGCCTTGGCGACAGACGTAAGATAGGTGGACCGGTGCATTTTTCCTTCAGCACAGGCCAGGCAGTCGGTCGTGGGCGGCGCCTCGAAGGACGCCGCATCAAGACCGAGAGCAGGCTCAGTGCAGATCAGCCTGTCGACAGCCCCCGGGTGCACATGACAAAGGCGCCGATACAGGAGACGGTGGTGCTTGGGAGATAGAGCACCAGCGACGAAAACACGAGCAGTGGGAGACGAAGGCAAGAGGGGGCACTCGTAGAGGACCCAGATATGTGATACAGATCATCGACGATCATCCCACTGAGGACGGTCTCCTCGGTGTCGTGCACAAAGATGCGAGCATCGGCAGCTGTGTGCGTGACACCTAGGCCCATCTTGGTACAAGCACGGACAGACAGCAGGCGCAGTTCCAGATCAGGGACAAAGAGGACATCGGAGATGTATACAAGACCAGCGGGCCCAGTGAACTGTACAACCCCAACACCCTGGACAGGGATCTCATGGCCAGCTACAGTACGTATAGAGCGAACAGTGCCATCAGGATGCAAGACGACGAAGGCGTCACGTCGACACGTCATGTGGTGGGTGGCATCAAAGTCAACGACCAATGTGGCATTGGTGACACGCGTACATGGGACAACGCGACATTCGGCGAAGGAACAAGGCGCGCCAGCAGGACGCTCAGCGGGGGACGCAACAAGGCGACCAGCGGAACGCACATGAGAAGCATGCAGCCAAGACACATCATCAGGTTCATCACGCGTACACGACTGGGCATCGGGACCACCACAGGCATCATGACACAACGACACAGACAATCCACAGGTAGTAGGACCCCTCGACTCAGTCAACTCACTCGCACCTCCCTGAGATGAGCGCAGGGCGAGAAGCTAGTGCAGCTCAAAGATCATCTTGTCACGTTCGGCGAGCACCTGATTGCGAGGATCCACAGGGGAGCTTGCTGTGGTGGCGGACTCCTCCGGGACGGCTGCAGTGGTGGCGACCGAGCGGGTGGTCGCACCGGACGTCTGGCACATGCGCGCCTTTTGCGCCTGCTGCAGCCCACGGGTGACCTTGGCCCAGTCCAATGGGCGGCCAGTCAGGCGAGTGCAGTCAAGATAGTGATGATCACCACCGCAGTTGAAGCACACGAGCCGGCAGCATGTCGTGCTGCCGAAGCCGCTGCTGCCACCGCTATTGCTGCTGTCGTCGCTGTTGCTGTTACTCCCGCTACTGCTGCTGCGGATGACACTACTGGTACTGGTGCCACTGCTAGTCCCGCCGTTGGAATCACCACCAGACGATTTGTGGCCCTTCTTCACCTGAGTTGAAGCCGTTGTTGCTGTAGATGGCGGGGGGAAGGATGCGGCGGCAACTGCACCTAAAGCGGTACTACGGCGAGCGCGGTTCGCGGCGTCCATGCCGGCGACCTCCGGGAAGTGGATGGTGGCCTAGCGTGGCAGAGTCCCGTTGCTCGCCATGTCGCAAAGCAGTCTCTGGTCGAAGTTGCTGAAGATGCGCGTGTAGTCAGGGTGGATGCCGTATAGGATGATATGGAGGGCGGAGTACTATGTGGGAGCATCGTCTCCCAGCTCCTCGTGCAGCTGGATCACCCGGCGCCAGTAGTCAGTTGCAGACTCCTGAGCAGTCTGGCAGAGGGAGTTGAAGTCAGCGAGGCGCTGGGACGTCAGAGCCAAGGTGGCGCCCTCAAAGAGAGTGACAGCCAGTGCCCACGCCGCGCAAGGGTCAGCTCTCGAGCCGGTCAGCGAATCACCAAGGAACCGACTGAAGTCCTTGGTGGAGTCCAGGGCAGCCTTCATCAGGCCGAAAGCGGCGCGAACCGCCATCTGTGTCTGGGCGGGGTCAGACGCCTAGTATGGAGTGAGGTAGTAGGCGAGGACTCCCTTGCTCATGGCCCACATGCGGAAGTGCGGTTCCTAGGATTTGAAGTCGTTCCCAGTCGGGAAAATGGGCGGGTCCGACTCAAACCACTTGGGTGGCTTGACCGTCGGCAGAGCAACGGCCGAAGCTAGTGTGGGGCCAGGCATAGAGGAGGTAACCCCCTTACCCAGGCGGGCCCACAGAGCCAGCTCCTCAAAGCTCAGAGGGCGGCGAGATGAGCTCGGGCCAACGTCAGTGCTAGAGCTGGTGCCCTAGAGGGCGGGATTGGCCGCACGCGCTCTTCGGCGTGCCTCTAAGCGGATTAGGCGTGCTCGCAACAGCTCTTCCTCACCCTCCTCGCTAGAGTCGGAGAGATTTCCCGCGACCTTATCACCATTCCCGTCGTGGGCGAGGTGGTCCTCGCTCAGGTCAGCGGACGGATGCTGCTGCTGCTACTGGGGCTGCTGCTGCTGACGTAGTAAGCCCCTGATCAGGTCTTGCAGCTTAGTGACCTGCCTCATCAAAGTATTGCGGCTCTCTGCCTGTTGGTCAGCCAGCGCGCGCACTTGTCGCGCCAATGTCGTCGGGTTCGACTGCTGCTGCTGCTGCTGTTGCGGCTGCTACTGTTGCTGCTGCTGTTGCTGCTGCTGCTGCTGCAGCTGTAGCTGCTACTACGGCTGCTATTACGGTTGCTGCTGCTACTGCCGCTGTGGTAACGATGGCGGTGGCCTGCGTTGGTCGATGACGGTGCTGTCCTCGGCAGCTACGTCGGTGGCGGTGCTGGAGGGGATGAGCTTCGGCACGACGGCCGGTTCCCCCCTTTTCCCCTTTTTTTTATTGTTGTTGTGGAACCTCTCCTCCGCGGAACGCCTCCGTGGAACACCTCCATGGAGCACCTCTGCGATGGACTTCATTGTGGAAGTTCCGCGGACTCCCGCGGATCGACTCAGGATGGATGCGGTCGCGCCGATGCGGAGCACGGCGGGTTGCCGCGAGTAGCCACCGCAGTTGCGTCGATGCGAAACACGTCGGGGTGTCGCGAACTGCCGGGGCACCTCGACGTGTTCTGTCGGTCTGTTCCAGGACCACTGCAGGGTTGCCGCGACTGGCAACCGTGGAACCGCCGTGGAGCTACCGCGGACTTGCTACGGCAGAACCACCGTGGAGAACCGCCAGCGTGTTCCGGAACCGCCACGGAGCTGCTGCAGTGGAACATCGCGGATTTATGGAACACCGCGGATCTGCCGCGGCACCGTCACCGCGAAGTGACAACTTTGGAACACCGCGTGCGACCGCGGTGGATCCACCGCACTGTCGACAGGTTCTATTGCGGTCACGGAGCTGCCGCGTCCGCTACGGTGACCTCGTCACCGCGGAGCACCGTGGAGTGTCCGCGGAACGGCTGTTGCTATCGCAGAATGACTGCAGAATGTCTTGGAATTCTTAAAAAAAGCGGTCAAAATGGTGGTGGGTCCTCCCAGGACCTCTCGCTGAGACAGGGGGTGCTGCTGCTGCTGCTTCTCAAGGCAACGGCTGCGGTCGCTCACTCCTACTATGGTTGCTGCGCCTCTGCTACGCTGCCGTATGAGCACTGGCTCGCGGATCTGATACCAGGAGGGACAGCTTCCTAGCATTATTATCACTGGCGTGGCAGTACAAGCCAGCCAGCTAGCTCACCAGCACGCACAGGTGAAGGTGAGAACAGCAAGGGATTGGCAAAGGACACAAGTACAAGTGTCAGAAGCTGTAAATACTGAATTGTGCAGAGTAGAATGAAATCTGAGGCCTGGACAACCTAAATAATGTCATGGACCTAGTGGATGCACACACATGCGGTGCACAACGACACTATTTTCAAGTAGGGCAAAAATGTGGTAAAAACACAGTTTTGCTCATAACTCCCTGCAGACACGTCAGAACGACAAGCCGTTCAAACCAAAACAGCCGCATCAACAAGATTTACATCCTGATAGGCTGCACGCCTATGTGCTGTCCCATAGCACGAACCTAACAAATACGAGAGTCTTCTGGGCGCCCGTTGCAACAGGCCACCGGTCGTCTGCCACCGTCGCCAGTCTCATGGATCTGCACGTGAATGGACATGAGCCGAGGGGTCACAGTAAGCCGTGTACGACACACAAAACAAAACGTGGGTGGTCGGATTCGAGAAGGTCGGTCGTGATGTCGGGGGTCTTCTAGAATCGACAATGAAGATACAAGATGTATCTTAGTAAATCTAGACCCGTCTACGTGCGTCGAGAAGTCGATCAAAAGGTTCTCATACTTCTGTCGTAGATTCATGGAAGTGGTCGAAGCTGTCGAAAGGTTCGATGGGCTGTTTGTGCGATATCATAAATGCCCATTCGGAAAGATTAGGGACTCATGTACGTCGGGTACATAACACTTCCCCCCTTTTAACCGCGACGTCCCGGTGCGCGTGCAGATGTGGCCCGGTGACAGCGGTAATAGTCGTCGATGAGGTGATCAAGGTCTCGGAGGTTGTCGTAGGCTTCAGAACTGTTGTGCGCGGCGTCGTAACCGTACCACTTTACAAGATACTCTATCGTTCTGCCTCGTCATCGGTGGCCAAGGATGTCCTTAATTACATACTCTATGTCTTTGTCCACTTGAATAGAGGGAGGGGAAGGGACATCTCTGCCGTGAAAGTTATCTCCGGGGTCTCGGTAGTGCTTGTGTCCGCTGACATGGAACACCGGATGAACTTGCATAGTGACATGGGTTTTGAGTCGTGCAACCACAGGGGTTTGCATGCGCTCGATCTCAAGCGATCCCAACCATCAGGATTTGAGCTTCGAATAGTCGGTTCCTTGGAGTTTGATGTTCGCCGAGCTGAGAAGGACGTTGCCGCCAGCAGTGAAGATGTCGTCGCTGCGATGTCGGTCAGCTTCTCGCTTCATCGCTGCTTGTGTCTTCATGTGGGTTTGCCGTGTTTCCTCCCAGATGGTGGTGAAGTCTCGGCGTTGGACGTTGACCGCGGGAATATTGTTGCAACTTTGTAGTCCGACTGGTGTGGCGGGAAGTTTGCCATACACTACTTCAAACAGAGTTTTACCTGCTGCGGTGGAAACTACCAGCGAGCAACAGGTCGCCTACATGTCTTGAAAACTGCGAGGACTGTAACTCAACTATGTCGTACACGTAGAAAGAGATGATGGCAGTTGTAGACGCGTTCAAGACTTAGCAGTGTTACCTGGAGTGCCGCTGATGCATCGTGCGTACCGACCATCATGCGTTAAAACATTTGAAGACACGGCCGAACCTCAGCCGACGTCAAACGTGGTGGATGGAGTTCCTTGTATCCGTGTTTGACTACGATATCGAGTACCGGCCAGGAAAAATAAAGCAGGCGGACACATTCAGCCGCCGACCAGATTTCATGGCTGACATGGCAACACTATAACTACAGCGAGGTCCATACCTCGAGCGGCTGTTCACACGAGGCTACAACGAGCACGACGGATATGACAAGGTGAAATTATGCTACAACGCACCCTATTGGCGATGACGATTCACTCCCCAAGCGGTTGTTCCCTTGAACGACGAACTTCGTCGCATGTTGCTCGAAGAGTGTCACGACACAGGAACAAGTGGAAACTCGGGAGAGGACAAGACGCTGAAGAAGCTGGCGAAAAGCTGTTGGTGGGACAAGATGCAATCCGACGTGGCCAACTTCTACAAAACCTACGACACATATCAGTGACAAAATTACCGTCGCACACGGCCACTCGGACTTCTGCAACCGCTCCCTATTCCAACAGAACCGTGGAACAATATTTCCATGGACTTCGTCACATGGTTACCACCCACACCCGAGGGATATGACGCAATCCTCGTGGTCGTCGACATGCTTTCCAAAATGTCCCACTTCATTCCGACAACGACCACCGTCACCGCCGAGGGAACAACATGGCAAAACAAGATCGTGCACCTACACGGCGTGCCGAGAACCATCACAAGCGACAGAGACGGTCGATTCACGAGCCGTTTTGGAGCGAACTGATGAATCGCTACGGTAGCAAAAGTCAGCTCTCAATGTCATTTCATCCTCAAACTGACGGTCAAACCGAGCGGACAAATCAGATGCTTGAACACTTCTCCGAACATTATGCGAATCCCATGGGACGGATTGGGCGCAAAAACTCCCGACCGCCAAAATCGTAGGAGGACTGCGCCAATGGCCCGGTCTGACGCATATGTGGCCATGACGTAGTCGACCGTCGTATCGGCTAATCGTAGGACCGGCGCCAAGGTCAGAGCGTTCTGCAAAGCGGTGAACGCTGTCTCCCCACCGCCACTCATTGCGATAGTAGTTGCAAAAGACGAAGAAAACTTTGATTTCTCGAACGTTGTTCGGCGTTGGCCAATCAGCGACTGCTGTGAATTCATTCGGATCCATGGTGATCCGCCCAACGTTGATGAAGTGATCCAAAAACGCGATCGAACGATGACCAAAGTCGCATTTCAAGATTTTTCAAAATTTTATATCTTTGGAAAACTTCGAGGACTTTTTAGAATATGTCCATCGTGCTCCTCCAGGATGCGGTTGTACTTCAGAATGTCGTCGAGGTACACCATGACAAAATCGTTGAGGTATGGTCAGAAAACATTGTTCATTGCCGCTATGAACGTCGACGGGGCATTTTTTAGTTTGAACAACATCAACGTGAACTCGAAATGCCCGTAACGAGTTCGGAATACCGTCTTCTCGATGTCTGCATCTGCCACGCGTATCTGGTGATATCCGTTACGTAAGTCAATTTTGCTGAAAATTCGACCCCCTCGGAGTTGGTCAAAATGCTCATCAGCTCGGGGAAGAGGGTAGCAGCTCTTTGTGGTAGCATCGTTCAACGAACGATAGTCCACGTACATCCGCATCTCACCTGTTTTCTTTTTTACAAACAGTACTGGTGCGACGTATGGTGACGTGGATGGGCGGATGAACCCCTGACCGAGCATCTCGTCGAGTTTCTTTTTTAGCTCGGTCAGCTCGTGATCGCTCGTCCGATAGGCCCCTCGAACTATAGGTCTGCTACCCGGCTTGAGTTCAATGCAATGGTCGATGTCTCGTTGAGGAGGCAAGGTTCTCGGGAGTTTGTCGCGGAAGACGTTCGCAAACTCCTGGATGAGTGGTGCAAATTCTTTGGGTACCAGTGCGAACTTTGTTGATGTCGATGAGGCTGATGAGGTCGATGGTGAGTCAGCTGCTGCCACTTCCACTTCTACCATTGGCTCGAGATGTATGAGCCACGTACGAGCTCTTTGTCGTATGCAGTGCTTGGCCACGTTGAGCGGTATCAGCTGCAAAGGTTGTCGCTTTTAGGCTACCACGCCTTCCTTTGTTGCTTCCACTATTCCTTCTGCTGTCGGCTTCCGTTCTGCACGTGGAAGTTTTTGATTGGCACAGTTGATCTCCATGTAGACGTTGCCGCTGTTCCAGTTGACCTGCGGATTGTGCCGGTACAGGAAATCTCGTCCGAGGATGATTTTGTGATCGCTCATTGGACAAGTCCTCTAGACTGCTACATCCTGTAGATATCCCTCTTGTAGTCGTAGTGGTTCCCGGAGTCCTCGTATCTGCTTTCTCCCATCGGCGGGTTTTCCTTCAAACACCCCTGATTTGGTCTGTAAACCGAGTTTACAAACCATGTTGCTTACGAAGCTGTGTGAAGCTCCTCCATCCAATAGCGCCAACACCATTCTGCGACTCTTGTATCCTTAAGGCTGGACTTTTAACAGTATTGCCGGTTGGTCATCCTTGTACTCCTCATCAAACTTTGCGATCTCACAAACCATCTGCGACGATGTAGGCCGTTCACATGGGCGATCGTTCGGTGCAGATCGCTCCGTGGGAACAAGAGTTGCGCCTTTCACTCTTGTCCTTTGCCGTTTCCTGACTCATTTATTTGCGAATCCCCCCCTCCTTTCAGGCTTGCTGCTTTCTCAGGCAATTTTGAGCGATGTGCCCGACTTCCCCGCAGTTTTACCAGGTTTGTGTTTCTTTGTGGTTGTGTCCACTTCCATTGGAGTCGAGGAATCCGCCAACTGGGTTTTTCTGTTCCCATGATAATTGTTGTTGGGAGGTCGCCTATCGTAGGATTCATGGATTCGAGCATTATAGTCGGCACTCTCGATCCTTTTTGCTACTACGATCATCCACAACAAGTTGTCTTGGATGCCAAAAAGGGCAATTGCTTGCCGGATATCTCGCTTGAGGCCGTTGTTGTAGTGAAAACAGAGTTTGTCTTGGGCGATGTGTGCTCCCGTGATGATCTCGCAGAATCTTCGCGTATGCTCTACCATGCTGGGCTGTTGACGTCTTCAACAAGACATGGATCTGCCTCACCTGCACAAAATACCAAGAGTAAAAAAAACACAGTTGAGGTCGATGAAGTCAGATGTTATGCACCATGGGCCATGAATGCATGTCACGGAGTACAGCATTACCTATGATCACACAGAACGGCCTCTGCACTTGCGTTTGCATTGCATTTGTTCCTTGTCCCCAGACGAGTCCAAGTGGGAGGAGTCGTCGTTTGACTCCCTCTCTTTCATCTCAGTTGTCTCGTAGTTTGAGGCACTCTCCTCATCTGACCAGTCAGATGAGAAGGGATCGTTGTCTGTTGCGTTGCTTGCTGTGCCCACGGGACTCCCGGGGTTGTCAACCTGGGAAGAGAATACGGGGTCTGCCGCTTCACCCGCTCCTTCACTTTCACTCGCGGCATCATGTGTTGTGCCTGCTGTTGCTGCTGCCTCACCAGCTGCATCACCAGTTTCACCTGTCGTGGCCGTTGCTGCAGCTGCTACTGTCGGAAATCGCTTCCCGACTGTCCACGACGGGGCACGCAGCTCTCACAGGGGTGGGAGCTTGAGGCATGGTGAGCAATGACGGTTTTGACTGACGGTGCGCTTTGGGTCGTCACACCAAACGTGAGAGGTCACATGAGCAGAACCATGGCAGAACGCAGGAGGGGAACTTCGGATGGAAATGACGTCGTTTTGAGTCACTTAATGGACACGTATATGATTTTACGAGTTGTAGAGCTTGTCTCAAGCTTTCCAACGCACGAAACCGCGTGCGATTTGGAGCAGCAAAGCGCCCGCTACGCTCTCCCATGTGCATCATTGTAACTCAGCCATCTGCCACACCACCACGACACGGGCGTCCGAAGCGCCCTGGTCGCCAATGAAGCATCATGCCGCCTTTCCGAGGCGCCCATGGCTCTGATGAACCATGGCATATTGGTCTAACATCCCCCAAGGGGCGCCTTGGCCTTGGTCTGCGTGCTGGGAGTCGAACTCCTCACCGTCCGACCCATTTTTCGGACGGACGAGTGGTCAGCCGACCAAACCCGGATGGCTGCTCCACCCAACTTTGACAAGCCATTTCTTCCTCATTTCTAGGCCGATTGCTGCGATTCAACTTGCGTTGGAACCAGCACATTGCCTAATTTAAGGATATACTCTTAGATGATATGAACACACACCATGCTAAGGTCTATCTTATTCGACGACTCAGCCACATGGCTGAGACTCTACCACATGGCAAAGTGGCCTGCCTCAAGTGCCGCCTCGTCATCAGCCATGGCCACGGGCTGTTTTGCCCTTTGCCATACTCTAGACCTCCAGCCTTGACCCTGCATGTATCCTGTGCCAGCCAGCTTCTCACGACTCCTTCATCCCGAGCACTGCTCCGTCGATGATTCCGATATTGCTGGTGCGCTCAGATGATGCAGGCCATATGTGTGTGGTGCTGCAAAAAAGTGAAGCAGCCATGCCCACTTGCGCATGTGTGAGCTGGCATCTTGGTGCTGACAAAATGTCAGCCACCTCACCACTCACACAATGGCATGATGAGGGGCGAAATTCTTGACAGCTACTGCCTCACCCGCTACATCACCAGTTTCACCTGCCGTGGCTCCTGTTGTAGCCACGCCAGCCGTACCCGCTGCATCACCACCACCCCCGTCAGCACCTGTCGTGGCTATTGCTATTGCTGCTACTGTTGCAAAAGCCACTGCATCGCCTCCATGTTGTCGTCCACCATCACGTCGCACCCCGCGTCCCGAGGCAAGCTGTTTGGCACGAGCTCCTGCAACGTTAGCTGGCAAGAGAGCATGTGGGTTGGTGCATTTCCGCGGGCAATGTCCAGCCAGCCCGTAATGGCTGCAGATGCTGTCTCTCTTGCGACGCTCGTACCGGTCCTTGCGCTTGGACTTCGGCCTTCCTACACTATGCTTCTTGCCCGGCGGTCCCCACCCGTTGTCTGTGTACTGTACCTCGCGGAGATTCACCCCGGGCATGGGGTGACGGTAAGTCCGCTTCCACGCCATTCTCGTCAAGTGGATGTCGGCGTACATCTCGGGGCTGACACCAGCATCAAGCAGAAGGCTCACTGCGTGCTAACACGGGAACCCGTACTCGGCCCACTGGGCTCAGCTGCACTTCTTGGCGTTGCAGTCCACCTCTCGCCCGGAGAGACTCTTGGGACCCGAGACCGTCCCAGAGAGCGGACCAGCCAGGAGGATGTCGTACTCCCTCGCCTTCTACGTGTAGTTCTTCACTTTTGCATCCGCGAATGGGGCAAGCCTCATCTCACAGTCATGCGTCAGCCTCCGCTCTTCTTCAAACAACTTCTACACCCACGCGTACAGCTGGACAAAGCAGTGAAAGGGGTACAGATGGCGGAGATCCATGATACGGGCGTTCAACAACTCCACAGCGTTGCTCGTTATGTGACCGCCACGCGCCACGGAGATGTAGACACGGCTCCACGTGTTGTGTGGGATGCCGGGTTCTACACCACCACTAAAGATGTACTCCAGACCCTGCGCAAAGGCCTTCACCAACTCCTCCTGTGTGCGCCTGAACTCCCTTGCAATGAAGGAATGCACGAGGGTCTAGAAGAGGTCCGCGGCCACACGACCCGCTTTGGACTTCACGTTCTCACGGACGTGCTATGCACAGTACGTGTGCATAGCACCAGGCATTTCTCGGGCCATAGCAGCAAGGAACCCGGCGTCACGGTCGGAGATGACGGATGTTCCACGGTCGCGGGCCATGGGATACGCTTGTGAAAGCTACTGCACGGACCAAGTCCAATTGTCCTTGTCCTCCTGTGCGCACAGCGTCCACGCCATGGGCACCGAATGGTTGTTGGCATCCCAGTACTGTGCAATGAGAAGAACCTGCTTGAACCCATTTTTCAGGAACGTCGTGTCCATGGTGATGATGCGACGCACATGGTTCCAGCCTTCCCGACAAGCCCCGGGTGCCACAAAGAATCGGCAAAACAACTTCTTGACTTGCTTTGCGCACGCAAACGTCCGGGGGTCCACTCGCTCCAGCTGCACAACATACATCGCATCGGGACGGTTATTGAACATAGGGATTTCTAACAAAGGCATACACGGATGAGAAACAATATCCGAAGGGAAAATTTACTAACCTCTACGATGTAGGCTGGGAAGAGGGACCACGACAGAGTCTTCTCACCCATAAGCTTCTCTTGGGCCGCCTTCTTTGCACGATACACTACCGGGTAGTGCACTTTCTCCCCCGTGTGAGCCTCAACAATATACTGCAGCGTCTTTGTGTCGTTCGACGGCTTTTTCTTGATGGCCTGCTCAATGTGCCACAGCACCCATGTATTCCAGTGCGCCTGGTCGCCCTTCTTGGTGGTGGAGGAGCACTTGTGGCCATCCACAAACTCGGCCACGGCAATGTTGTCGTGCTTGCGCTAAAAGCACGCCTTCAGGAGCCATGAGCAGCCTACAGTCTTCCACAGTCCGCAGTGGACTTCAAGGCGAGTTGGCACACTGCGGACTCAGGAGACCGGCATGTTGCGGTCGACTGTGTAGTCTTGGATAGCTTCGCGACAGGCATCCATGTTGCGAAAGGCCCACCCACCCGGAGTATTAGTGCATCTTCCTTTGCATTTGCGTGCATGAGCAAGAGCGGCTTCGACATCTTTGCCAGTCTTCTCTGGCGGGGGGGGTGGCGTCTCCTCATTAGACGAGGACATGGACGAAAAGATTTCAGGTACATGTATGGGAAGTATGCACAAGAGAAACAGGTGTCGGTTGGCAGGCTGACAACGTACTTCGACATAGTAGGAGATCCAACCCCGTCAGAGCCGACGCCATGTCTACATACAAAGTGGGTTCAACCCACCCGTACGGTAACCACAAAACGGACGGACACGTTGACTTCCTCCAAGTCGCATGGTGCGCTCGTCAACGCGGTTTGGGGAGCACAAAGTCACACATTTCACGACATTGATGTGACAGTTCCACTTGTGTTCCTCCCACTCAGTCCAAAGGAAGGAGGACTCAGGGTGGTAGCGGGAGACGAGGACCTTGGGAGGATCGTCGTCCTCGTCGTCCGGGTAGTCGCCTCCGGTGGAATAAGAAGTGGCGGCCATCTTGGCCAAAAGTGGGTATAACAATGTATGTCATGCGTCGGAATATGCATCATCTTTCAACCCCCAGCCTACCCCTTGTATTCTACGAGGCAAAACCATACAATGCATTCCCCAATATCCTTCACCCCCCTCCCAACACTCCCAATTCTCTACTACTCTTCTCCCACCCTAAAACTATGTGCCCACACTCTAAGAGGCACGTGGCTGTATAGACTATTCCACCCACCGCACACAACACACGAGTGCCCTCCGCTGGATGCATAGTAGCTTCCCCTCCCTCCCCCCCTCATACCTCAGTCTCCTTGTCAACTCCCACAATCCTCTCAACATGTTCCTCCACCTTTCCCTCCCCACAACCATCCACATACCCCCATATTGGGAATCTCCCTTGTGAAAGCAGAAAATCCACTGCTCCTCTAGCACCCTCTCTCCCCCTTTCCCCCTCACCCATCACACCAACCCCCATCCCAATCCACACTCTAACCCTCACCTACCCTTCCTGGACCACTCATAACACAAATCCCCACAAAGTACAATGCAGATCAGCAATGCCCTATTCACATCCACTCTAGCTTTTGCCTCCTCCCCTCTCCACCACTCAATGAAAACTCTAAACTCCACCTCCCTCCCCCTGTTCCCCCTCTTCTATGTCATCTCATACATCACAGGAGTACAACGACATCAAGACGACGCAGAAAGCTACCCCAATGAGCATATCCTCCTGCGCACATAGCAAAACACAACTGTCTAGATGACCCCTAGTCAAAGTCCACGCCCACCCCTCACTAGTCTGAGTCAATGTCTGAGTTATCATCAAAGTCTAGAGTCTAGTCTCTTCCCTAGGCAACGCCGACTTGGTGGGATGACTTTGAGCATCACACCAAACTTTAACCCAATTCACATTTCATAACATACGGGAAGTCCATTCCCATTGCAATCTCTCTCACAAATAAATCCTCACATTTCTCCAGGCTTACATCCAAGAACAAGTATCAACATAATCTTAAACTCTGTTTATGCAAGCCGTACTCCTAGAAAAGTGCTCAGAATACCCAATGTCACAAGTAGCAAAAGTGATCTCCACATCCTCCTTAAACACATGCATGCTGAACTCCCAGACTGTCTAAATCCCCCACAACACAAGATCAAGGCTCAATAATTCCACACAACCACTCACAATAAATTCCCACACCTAAGGCAACCTATACAAGCGAGCCCAGGTAATGTCCCCCCCCCCCCCCCCCCC
>SZWC01000887.1:99699-120882 GCA_023375785.1 Penium margaritaceum | reverse complement strand
TGTGTGTATGGTGTGTGTGTGTGTGTGTGTGTGTGTGTGTGCATGTGTGTATGCGTGTGTGTATGTGTATGTGTGTGTATATGTGTGTATGTGTGTACGTGAACATGGGATAAGACATGAGGGAATTCCCAATTTGAGGAGCCGTGGACTGCACACAAGCATTAACACTCCCTCTATGACATGCAGTCACTGGATTCACATGATCCAAGGTTTTGACACACACAATAATGCTCAAATGTGGTGGCAGAATCAACAAGTAGAATATGGGCACACATCACCGGGGGTCGTGGAGACACACAAGCCCGACAACATGAAGTTCACAGTTGCAAAATTCATGTATCGAGTGTCTGTGACCGTGTGTCAACACACAGAACCACAACTGAGCAGAAATGAACGAATGAATAATGTGATGATCGATGTTGATATGCTTAGTGTGGGAGTGGCACATACTATCATTCACAGCAATGGCCGTTGATCTCTGGTTTTCACGACGTAATGTGATGCTATGCATGGGGAAGCGTGGTTGTTGTAGCGTGCGGACCAGCAAGTAGCTTCACATATACTTGAGCCGAGTGTAGCATACTCAAATTCAACTAGACTTTGAGCAACACACCACTATTTGCCACTTTTCTAGCATATTGTTGCTCTTCCAATCAGGAAGGTAAAGGCTTTCCTACTTTGTGCATCTGAATCATGTGCAGAGTCACAGTTAGAAATAATGAATGAGGACTGCGTTATGGAGTAGATCCCAGTACGTACACTCGAGAATGTGTTTCGCACCAGACAAAATACAGCCTCAATACGATGCTCTCTTGGACACTGGCAGTGTTGGGACAAAAGATTGACAGCAAACGCCACATCAGCACAGGTGGTGGTAGTAAGGTACATTAGTGAGCCAATCATACATATAAAACATGAAACATCCATCTCTTCTCTCAATTTAGATACATTCAGTGATCTTAGGATTGTCTGTTCTGCTGGATTCATAAGTGTGGGGGTAATTGTGACAAAGGGATACAAAGTGCTCCTCTAGGTTGCAAAAACATGTAGGCTTGTGAACGTGAAGCGTCCGAGGTGAGCAATCGCACTCAAGCTCCATGAAAAAGTAGCCCCGGGCTGGATCAAGGTCTTTCATACTATACTAGTACGTTAAAGGTTGAGCGAAAAAGTGAAAAACATGAAGACAAATAGTTGTGGATGTAAGTCAATTGTGTACATGGACAATTTAGTATACATCCATTTGACACAAGGACATCTTGTTTTTTTTTTTGTTTTTTTTTTTATCAGGGGTCTGGCTCGACCCTGTCTGTGCGCATATTGAGTGAAGTTCGAAGTTNTAGCCCCGGGCTGGATCAAGGTCTTTCATACTATACTAGTACGTTAAAGGTTGAGCGAAAAAGTGAAAAACATGAAGACAAATAGTTGTGGATGTAAGTCAATTGTGTACATGGACAATTTAGTATACATCCATTTGACACAAGGACATCTTGTTTTTTTTTTTGTTTTTTTTTTTATCAGGGGTCTGGCTCGACCCTGTCTGTGCGCATATTGAGTGAAGTTCGAAGTTTGAAGTTTGGAGTTTGAAGTTTGAAGTTTGGAGTTTGAAATCACCCGCGCTTGGCAGCAACGCTGTGCATGCACCGATGTCAGTGCGTGGTCTGCCTTGCGGCGCGTCGCTACCCTCTGTCCATACTGTGTAAAAGGCTGCAGCCCTGCACGTACTTGTCATTCCTCTCCTGCCCCAACCTTCACGTCCCGCTATCCTCTCCTTACCGTCAACCGACAGCCCACCATGGCTGGCAAGATCACTTCCTACTTCCAGCACATCGACACTGACAACTATGAAGCGCACTTTCAGTGCATGGCTGCTAAGAGCAAGGCACGTCCCGTCAAGCCCAAGACACCAAAGCGTAAGGTTGGTCGTCCCCCTCGGGTCATCAACGTGCACAACTTTGCACGTGTGCCTATGCCGCCATCTGCATCTCCTGTAACGGCTGCTCCTGGTCAAGAGGAACCCATCGTCCTCGATTTTGGTGATGGTGATGAATACATGGAGACAGAAATTGACGAGGAGCCAACAGAAGCACCTGCTGCGAAACCATCTGCACGATCGTTGAAACAGAAGCGGGTGTACCACGACTGGTTTGCCGAGGGTCGCATCCGCATTATCCATGCGGCTGTGGTGGAAAAACGGCATGCGACGTATGCGGCAGCCCTACGTCATCTTCGAACTAACCACCGTCAGCCCGACAGTTACTGTGTGTACGACGAGCTCAGCGACACAACAATCAAGCGCTGGTACCGTCTTGACAAGCCAAGGGAATTGCATGACCGCTTCAAGCGGATCATGATCCTCAGCCCAAAGACTCCGGTGAGGGCGGAAGCAAAGAAGAAGTGCATGCACGGCGGAATTGGCAGGCCCGGCTACTTTGCTTCTGTGCTCGAGCTGAAGGAGAAGATCAAGTGGGAGCTGACCAGCATGCGCACTGCTGGCGCACCGCTCCACGCAGCCGTCGTCCGCGAGACCATGCTCCGGCTGACGAAGGACGCAGGCATGGCTGAGGTGGATGGCAAACCTTTCGAGCGGCTGTACTCAACCTCGTTCTGCCGCAATTTCGTTCGACGTGAACTCAACTGGCGCTGGCGCTGAGCTACCTCAGCACCCTAGCGCATCCCCACCAATTGGGCTGCACGTTGTGAGCAACTGTTCACACGTGCAGCTGTGTACTGCAGCCTGTACAAGATCGAGGAGCCCTTTGTGGTCAACGCTGACCACACGGGCGTAAAGATCATCCCCAGTCCTGATGCAACGTACGCACCCCTCAGATCCAAGCACGTTCCAGTCTTTGGCCGTGACGATAAGTGAAGCATCACGATGGTGCTTGCCACAAGGATGGCAGGCGAGATGCTGCCATGCCAAGTGATTTGGGCGGGGAGCACCAACTGTTGCCACCCTGATGACGTCAATGCCGAGAAGGCAGAACAACGCTATGGGTGGCAGTACACCCATACGCCGAACCCATGGGCCAACACAGACACCACCAAAGAGTGGTTTGCAAACGTGCTTGACCCATGGTACGAGGTCAAGTGCACTGAGCATGACAAGGAGCACGGGAAGGCCTACGTGCTTGTCATCTTCGATACATGGAAGCCAAATGCATCGGGTTCTTTCCAAGCATGGGTCAACGAGCACTACGCATGGGCCAAGCTTGTCTACATTCCGGGCGGCTGCACCAGCAGAGTGCAGCCATGTGACGTGGGGCTGCAAAAGCCGCTAAAAGTCAAGCTGAAGGAGTCCTACTCCAAGTTCATGGCGGAGACACTCCTCGAACACTCGAGGGTGGACTTGAGCATGAATATGGTCAAGGAGGAAGCTGCAAGATGGCTGCTTGATGCATGGCTTGGCTTGTACGACCGACCCGAGCTCGTGAAGTGTGCGTGGTCAGCTGCAGGCTTTGATAAGATTTTGAAGCACAAGATTCAGCAGGAGGAAGCAAGTGACATGGTCACTTTTCTGTGCAACCCCGTTCTTAACGGGTCTGAGGAGGATTTTTTCAACATTCTTGCTTTGTTCTAGATTTTGTAACCTCCTGTGCTGATTAAGAAGTATTTCGGCTGTCTTTTCTGTGATCCGCTGAGCAATGGCATGAACATGACGTGTGCGTGTACGCTGTTTGTCGGGGTTGATCGCGTGCTCGCTCGCAAACTTGTCATAAAGCATTGCATGTGTCCCACACACACCACGGAGCCTAGGGATAAATTAATAGTTATGCCTAAAACCTGACTTAGGGAGAAGGACTAAAGTACGCTACGTGATTAAAACACTTTATAGATACTAGTACGGTATACTATGCCGTCTACAAGGTAACCTTTACCGATTAAGCAGCTATGGATCTCGGGGGTGCAACGAGCACATAATAAACATAGACAATAATGGCCACAAAACGGAAAGAGGGGACACCAAGGAACAAGGCAAGATGAAATGTGCACACGCGGGATCCTCCCTTTTCCAGTGTGGACGTAGTTTCCTTGTCCCAACATTGTAGCGACCGTTCAAGCCCACAAATGGCCTAACAAAGTCGCCACATTTTGTTGGTTCCCAGGTAGATGGACCATGTAGATTTCCCCCTGGGGGGGGTTGACCACATATCCACATAATTCTTGTTTGACCTGGGATATCCAAACATTATTCTTTAATGATCCCATATCCACCCATTGTACCTTCTACGTCTGCATACCAGTGGCTTGTACAATAAGAGATACATGCCCATGTACTGCACTATTATGACGAAATGTCTGTATGTGTTTATTTAACAAACGACACATCAGCATGGGTTGAAAGTGTCGGAAGTACTTTTGGTGAACGGTCCAGTCTGTTGTCGGGCAACTTCCGGGAGGGTGCCGACATGTGGGAATCCCACTCGAGACGTTGAGACACCTGACTCGGCGCATTTGTTTTCATACGGACAAGCATCTTTGGAATAGTTACACTATGGAGAAATCATTGCACTTTTGGGATGGGGTTTACACAGTGTTGAGGTGGAATCTGTTCGGACCACACCATTTCCTGTTTTGATAGGTTTTATCAAAACCCCCCATCTATGGTGTGCATCATCAATTTGATGCTGACCATCGTTGTCACTGATAAAAATGCTCTCTGTTGCAATTGTTACAACCCACTATGACATGACAGTTTAAACTGTGATGTGAGGTTAGTGTAGCATATTGATGCATTGGTATTCTTTGCTTGTGTTCTTCTGGTGATATGCATTCTAGTTTTAGCAATGCACACCATAATAATGTCTTGGAGACATGCTCCAACAAGTCATCATACACACTATGGTTGGACTGAGGATGCCGTGTGGCCTAAAGCGGGTGAAGCCCGGTGACAATGTGGGCTCATCAAGCAGGAGTAGGACCGTGTACATGTACCATATCCTCGCTAATGGATTAATGGTGAACCCCCAACACAGGACGTGATGTGTTGGTGAACGGACGTCGAATGCCTTCACCTCGGCCTACGGATTGTCCCAACATTTGGGAACCATAGAATTCCTTGATACCATTAGTGGACGAAGTCATTATGCTTTTTGAAAAGGTTGTAATGACATTGAAAACCATCCATTCTCCCTCTGTGGTTCTAATGCAAGAAGGGAAGTTAAGTGTGACATGACCATAACATGTACACTTGCATACATTTTTTTAGCATGGAATCACTTTTGTTTGAACAAATATGCATCAGCACATCATGCAATTGGATGTTTTACATATAAAACATGTAAATTACTGACTAAATGCCCATCGATTATGGCTACATTGCACTACTACATCTTTGTTCATAGGTTCCATGTTCATGGACATACCGAAATCGATTGCATACATTAATACTACAGATATCTAACATCATTGCGCAATGAACCCTCACATTTGCACAAAATGGCCAAGGGATCAAGAGCAGTGTTTGCATTGACGTGCAATACTTAGGAAGAATAAACTTGGATACCCGCTGTCCAACCATCACTGAATAGACAGAGGCAAAGAGGAGTTCTATGGTATGATCTCACAAGTTGCACAAGTTGCCAATGACACAATAGTAGTCTTTGTTGCAGCCAGCATAAACATCATGCATTTGAATCGATGCCTGTTAATCAAAACAGTAGTCTACAGTGTCACTGTTGTCCATGTCATAGAAGATGTATTCTTCACATGTCTGAAAGGCACTGTCATTATTGAGGATATGTCCATAAGAACATGGACACATGTACATGTGTCCATACACATGTACATATTCACAATGTGAACTGGCTTTGGGGTGATGTTGTTGTTGTAACGCATGCGTCTGTACATCACACCAGCACCTACAACAAACGATGTCACGGTCGTCGGACTGAAGTTTCATTGTGAGCACTCCATGCATGAGACCTAGTAAAACAAGAACCAAATGTGGAAGTACGTCTAGTGGAGTGAAGTGAACCAAGTTGTGAAAGAGAATGAACTATTCAATGATAGCAGGATTTTGTTGGATTAGGGTTACTTCTAACATTGAAAACTAAGAAGGGTTATCAAAGCAATCGTTGTGGTCATGTTATGGAGTTTTGCACGCAATTGCAATTCTACTGACCAAATTTAGCACCAGAATGCAAATGAAAGTCAGTCAACATGTTTGTAAAAGGTTTTGTACTCAACTCGAGACACAACACCACATCCTTCCATCCTACACCGTCCCCACAGGGGCCACGTACAATCAGACCCTCGGTGACCCAACTTCTGGTCACACAAATGGTTGCTTATCACAGAAGTGTCTGTTTCTGACAGAAGTGGCTCTTGGTCACATATGTGGTTGCTGCTCACAAAGGTAGCTGGTGGTCACATAAGTGGCTGCTTGTCCAAGATCTGCATGACCTGCATAACAAGCAGCAAAGGGTAGTCAATGTTACTGGCACGAATGCATGAAAACACGAAGGAACTCAAATTCCCTAAAACTGAAATGATGAATGGAATGCAACTTAAACGTTAGAAGACGTCGGGGTCATCTCGCTCCTCTACGCATTCCTCTCAGTCAAAAATGACATAAGGCTACTGTTGTATCCAGACACTACGTGCCTCCAACTCCCTATGTTGGTATAGTTCATCACACAGCTCTTCGTCCTCCCCCTCCTCTTCCAAAATTTCCTCTTTGGATTATGTATCTCTTCCTGTGCCAAGTCATAGCTCGCAGCCTCATTGCCATACTCAACATCGTCGTCAGTGGCTCTTGTTGTTCCTGTTGTTGTTGCCGTTGCTACTGCTATGACTGAAGCTATAGCTACAACTCTGTATGTAGCTACAGTTGTGCTCTCATTATGTGTGAGCTCTTCCCATCCCTAGCCAGAACCAATTCCTCTTACACAAGTTCCAGGCCCTTGTGGGCTGTCGTCAGAAAAGAGGCCAGCGTCCAGCATAGGCCATTGCCCTGACATCGTCCTCTACACACTGCAGGTGACGGCAAAGAGATTTAGCCGCTGCCTCTGCTGCTGGAGCCACTCCAGGCTCATTCATATACATGTTGTTGGTGTGGCCCTTCTGGCCACACAGTGGGCAGATGTAGTTCTTCCTTTATTGGTCTTCGCGGTCCCAGCGAGAGCTTTTGAGACGACCTGCTGTTGGCACTAGTGGGTGTTACGTACCAGATGTACATGAGTCCCTAATCTTTCTGAGTGGGCATTTCTGCCATTACACAAATATCCCACCACTCGTCGAGACCTCAATTTTCACCCCGACGGTCGAGGGCCATTCGGCCAACTGCCCTCACCCTTCGGCAAACCTTCTCGCACTTTCTGATAACTTTGACCACTTTCGAGAATCGACAGCAGAAGTGTCACAACCTTTCGGTTGACTTCTTGATGCATCAAGATATGTTGAGATTTATAAAGATGGATTTTGCATCTTCGCCATTGATCTTCAAAGCCCCCCAATTCCTTGGTGGAGCTTCCTGATCCGACCAATGACGATGCAACTCCACACACGCTGCTCGACAGCCGACTCAACGACCCCGACTACGTCTCATTTGTAACTTGACACTTGAATGCATGTATTCGACCATTTTGACACTTGTCATCAAAGAACACTTACCATTATTTATGAATTGCTCACGTGTCCCAAATTCTCAACCGTGTTTCACCTCGCAACTTCTACCTGTTCACCATCTACGCTCCATTCGGCATGACAGTTGGTATCATAGCGCAACGATACTAGAGGGGCATTTGACTACTTAACCCATCCGGAGGACTGCCTCGCACAAGCCGTCAGTGCATCTCGCAAAACAAAACTTCACAGACTTTGTGACTACAACGTGAAGTGAGTGAGCGCATCCAACGACCAGCATTGGTCTTCCACGACAACTTCGGTGATGGAGGAGTAGAACGTGCCTAGGCACACGAACCCTGTAGCAGCAGTGAATGCTAGCGTGGCAGGCCATGTGGCAGCTGGGTCAACCGCATCGGCTCTGATGACCAACCCGGTCACGGATCCGACGGCGGTAAACCAGCCGCCCCTACCGACAGCCTTAACGTTTGCAACAAGGACGATAGGTGGCACCGGAAGACATGCGCGAATGAATGAGGAAACTGCAAATTGTATCTACGTACTCGAGGGGACTAGCAGCCATGTGCTCCAACAAATCAACATCGTGATGGAGGCTCTTCGCAATGCAAGTGCATGAGAAGCGGTGCTCATCGAGAAAAAACACCCAACTCTCAAACGAACCCAGAATTCGTCCGCCCCCTCCTGAACCGTTTGACCCTGCAAATTCCAAAGGACCGATGGTTCGAATGTGGTTGACGAGTTTAGAGGCGTGCTTCACTGCTCCTGGGGTCAACAACAATCAAAAGAAGATTGACCTCACGGCCGCGCTTTTGCGTGGCACGGTACTAAGTTGGTGGTCTGATCTAAAGGTCATCCAACGGCAGCAGGAGACCGGTGGGGTCTCATCAACGGCCAATCGCAGGGGTTCTACCCTTGGAACAGATCAGCCCACAATGGCAAGACGCGCTAATGCCACCAACCGACTGGAACCAGTTCTTGCGCGTAACACTCACACAATTCAGATGAATGAACGAGAAGTCCGACACTTGGTGCAAGCTCTAGCGTCTCCGTTAGTAGTCTAGCTCGGCAGAGTACATGCGGGGATTCCGCAAGATCATCACTGGTGCAGACATCGCCCCTGACGAGCTCTGTTTTCACTACAACAACGGCCTCAGACGAGACATCCGGTGAGCGATCGCCATTTTTGACATAAAAAACGACTTGCCACGGATGATCGCATCAACATAAAGGATCGACAGTGCTGACTACAACGATCCGATACATGAATCCTACGGTTGGCGACCTCTCAACTACAATTATTGTGGGAATAGAAAAAAATCAATTGGGAGACTCCTCGACTGCGATGGAAGTGGACGCCGTCAACCTTAGAGATACACGCACCTGCCACAACTGCGGAAAATTCAGGCATATCGCTTGCAACTGCCAAAGCAAGCAGAAGAATAAAAGGAGGGAGAAGTCACAGAAAAATGAGTCGGGAAATGGCAAGGGGGAGGAGTAAAAGGCACAAATCCTTTCAGTGAGGAGAGATCTGCGCCAAACGATCGCCCATCTGAACGGCTTACGATACCACAGATGGTTTCTGAGATCGCAAAATTCGACAAGGTATACGAGGATGACCAACTGACGATACTGCTAAAACTGCAATCCCGGGGTTGCAAGAGTTGCGGAATGGTACCATCACTATTGGATGGGGGAGCTTCTCACAAATTTGTAAGCAACGACATGGTTCACAAACTGGGTGTGCAGACCAAACTAGAGGTGTTTGAAGGAAAAACCGTTGACAAGAGATTACAAATATGGAGACTACAAGAACCACTACGACTGCAAATGGGGAACTTTTATACTACAACAGTTTGAGGTCATGTCCAATGAGTGATCATGAAATCATTCCCATACAAGATTTCCTACAGTAGCATGTATTGTAGGTTGACTGGAACAATGTTGATGTCTACATGGAAATCAACGGCACCAAGCGACAACTTCTGCGCATGGGGCGGAAGATGAAATCAAAAACAGCTGAGGTGGAAGTAGTAGAGGAAGCCGTGGTGGCCAAAAAGTGACAACCTGTGTAGCCAATACCGCTCAATGTGACCAAGCATTGCATCCAACGAGGAGCTCATGCGTGGCTCGTACATCTCGAGCCAATGGAGGAAGTGGAAGTGGCAGCAGCTAAATCATCAACCTCATTGGCATCATTGGCATCAGCAAAGTTCATGATAGTACCCAACGAGTTCTCATCTCTCATTCAAGAGTTTGCGGATGTCTTGTCCGACAAACTCCCAAAAAACCCTACCACCTCAATGGAACATTGACCATCACATGAAGCTAAAACTGGGTAACCAACCCACAGTTCGGAGGACCTACTGGATGAGCAATCACGAGCTGACCGAGCTGAAAAAGCAGCTTGACGAGATGCTCGTTCAAGGATTCATCCACCCATCCACGTCACCATACACTACACCAGTACTATTCGTGAAAAGAAAACTCAAAAAATGCGGATGTACGTGGATTACCGGGCGTTGAATGACACTACCATCAAGAACCGCTATCCTCTTCCCCGAGCCGACATTTTTTTTTACGAACTCGGAGGGGCTCGAATATTCACCAAGATTGATCTACGCATTGATCATCACCAGATATACGTGGCAGATGCCGACATCAAGAGGATGGCGTTCCAAAAATGCTACGGCTATTTCGAGTCCACGGTCATGTTGTTGGGACTTATGAATACCCCAGCGATGTTCATGATGGCAATGAACAACATTTTCCTCCCATACCTTGATGATTTTGTCGTGGTACATCTCGACGACATCCTGGTGTACATTTGTACCCTGGAGGAGGACGATGGACATCTCTGAAGCATTCTCAAAGTTTTGCAAAGAGAGAAACTTTTTAGAAAGCTCTTGAAGTGTGACTTCGGTCGCCGTTTGATGGAGTTTTTGGGTCATGTCATGAACGGCGGATGGATCACCATCGATTCGAAAAAAGTGGCAACAGTCGTTGATTGACCAACACCGACCAGCATCCGATATGATCAAGTTTTCCTCGGCTTCTGTAATTACTACTGGCATTTCGTATGGGATTACACCCGAGTGTCAGCGCCTCTCTCCGATCTCACTCGAAAAGAAAATGAGTGGTAGTGGAGAGACAGCAAAAAAGAAGAGTTCACCGCTTTGTAGTACGCTCCGGCCTGGACGCCAACCCTACAATTATTTGATCCAACGTTCGACTATGTCATGGCTACGGACGCCTCCGATTGAGCCATCAGCGTGGTCCTCCTACAAGATCATGGAAACAGAGAGAAACCAGTTGTGTATATGTCGCAAAAGTCACGTGGACCGAAACTCAACTACACTGTACATGGGAAGGAGATGCTAATGGTCGTACACGCATTTAAGACGTGGCGGTGCTGTCTTGAGTGCCGGTGCGTATTATGTACCAACCACCATGCATGGAAGTGTTTGAAGACGCAATTGAACCTGAGTCAATGTGGACCTCGATGGATGGGGTTCCTCGAATCCGGGTTCGACTACAATATCGAGTACCGGCCAGGCAAAACCAACCCAGCAGATGCGTTTAGCCACCGACCAGATCTGATGGCTGAGGCAGCGACACTACAGCTACAGCAAGATCAATACCTCGAGTAGTTATTCACACGAGGCTACGACCAACATGGCGGATACGACAAGACAAAGTTCTGGTACGACGCACCCTACTGGCAGCGATGATTCACCAGGTGGTCGTTCTCCCGAATGACAAACTCCGCCTCGTGCTGCTCGAAGAATACCACGACACCGGTCCAGGTGGACGTTTCATAGAAGACAAGACGTTGAAGAAGCTGGCGAGGCACTATTGGTGGGACAAGATGCAAACCGACGTGGCCAACTTCTTCAAATCCTGTGACACGTGTCAGCAACAAAAATCCTGTCGTACTCAGCCACCAGGATTTCTGCAGCCACTCCCCATTCTGACAAAACCGTGGACCAACATCTCCATGGAGATTGTCACTAGATTACAGGTCACACCCGAGGGATATGACGCGATCCTCGTGGTGGTCGACAGGTTTTCTATGATGTCTCACTTTATTGCGACAACGACCACCGTCACCGCCAAAGGAGCAGCACAACATCTTTTAAACAACACTGTACGGCTTAATGGCGTACCAAGAACCGTAATGGCGACAGGGACGACACTAAAATCCAGCTTTCAACTGCGTTCCACCCTCATAGGGATGGCCAAATCGAGCAGACCAATTAGATGCTCAAAAAACTTCTCCGAACATTATGCGAACCTCAGGGGACAGATTGGGCGCAAAAACTCCCAAGCACCGAAATTGCATACAATTCGGCGATCTCCAACGCAACGGGTAAAACTCCGTTTGAAGTGGTATATGGAAAACTTCCCGCCACACTAGCCGGACTACACAACCAAAGAAACATTCCCACGGTTGATGTTCAACACCACAAATTCTCCACCATATGAGATGAAACACGGCAGACACTCGCAAAGACACAAGCGACGATGAAACGAGTAGCTGACCAACATCGCAGCAACGATGTGTTTGTCGTATGCGACAGATTTCTTCTTAGTTCGGCAAACATCAAACTCAGCGGAGCCGACTGTTTGAAGCTCAAACTCCGATGGTTGGGACCGTTTGACATCGAGCGTATGCAAACCCCCATGGTGCACAAATCAAACTTCTTAACACTATGCAAGTTCACCCGGTGTTCCATATCAGTAGACTCCAGTACTACCGAGACCCCAGAGAGAACTTTCTCGGTAGAGATGTGCCTCTCCCTCCACATGTACAAGTGGACAAGGATACAGAGTACGTCATTGAGGATATCCTTGGCCATCGAAAATGTGGCAAAATGATACGGTTATGACGCCGCACATAAAAGCTGGGAACCCTATGAAAACCTTCGTGACGTCGATCATCTGATCAACGAATACTATCGTCTTCACCGGGCCACATCTGTACGCACACCGGGACGTCACGGCTAAGGGGGGGGGGATTTTATGTACCATATGCACACGAGTCCGTAGTTTTCACAAGTGGGTATTGTGTCATCACACAAATAGCCCACCGTATGTCAAGACCTCAATTTTCTCCCCGGCGGTCGAGGACAATTCGGCCAACTACCATCTCCCTCCGACAAACCTTCAAAGCACTTTTTGACAACCTTGGCCACTTTCAAGAATCAACGACAGACGTGTCACAACCTTTCAGTCAACTTTTTGACGCACCGAGATGTATCAAGATTTATAAAGATGCATCTCGTATCTTCGCCGTCGACCTTCAAGGCCTCCCAATTCCTCGACCGAGCTTCTGGATCTGACCACTCACGACGCGACTCCACACGTGCCGCTTGACAACCGACTAAACAACCCTGACTATGTTTCACTTGTAACACGGCATTTGTATACACGTGTTTGATCATTTTGACACTTGTCATAAAATTACACTTACCGCTACTTATGAATTGCCAAGCATCCCAAATTCTCAACCGTGTTTTGCCTTGCAACTTCTACCATCCATGCTCCATTCGGCGTATCAGTAGGAATAGAGGCACGCTCAAGGATGCCTTGCTCTCACTGGCTTATGCTACAAATGTTTGGGGCAGCCAATGGGCACCAATGGTGAAGATTGTGGAGCACAAGGATCACGGATGTGAGTGGGCAGAACACATCACATTCACTAGAACTGAATAGAAATACATTTCTATTGCTTATCACAATAATATTTCATCAGATCCTTATAGCTTGTAATCTAAGCTTTCCAACGCATCCAAGCACACCCAAATCGGAGTAGTAGAGCCCCTGCTACGGCCGTTGAAGTAACCCGTTGGAGCGCCTTTCCTCATCCAGAAGTCAAGGATAAGTTCACCCTGGTCAAGGAGAATCCTCTGGTTGCTTCCTTTATGGCCCTGGTGCACTCAAGCGATTCAAAGCTTGATCGTGCATGGGAAAGTCCAAGGAATCCAAATCTATATTCAGATCAGTGTTCGACCACTCTTCAGTGGTACGATCGACGGCACTCATGGCAAGGGGCACACCTTTTCAAAGATATCCCCTTGCACCGCAGCCTTGGTGCCCTATCCTTGGAACATGTAGCATTTCAAACCTCATAGTGCAGACCGAGCTCCATGCAGCTTGCGTCATGCCTTTTCTTGGACTATGCCTTGGTCATGGCATTGGCGAGCATGCGCTTAGTGTCACAATGCAAGATAGCTGCATCTCCTTTTGCCACCAAGTCTCACGTGCAGTGATACCGGATTTCAATATGCTTGGTCCTCCTGTGCAGCACCTTGTTTTGGGTGAGGCTGATAACACTCATGTTGTCCACATTGAGTATAGTTGGCTTCCTTTGTGCCACCCCAATCTCCTTTAGAACGCAGTCACACCGCCTCCTTTGCGATTTCCACGGGCGTGGTGTACTCCACTTCGGTGCTAGACAGTGCCACATAGTCCTGCTTCCTGCTTGCTCATGAAACTGCTGCACCACTAAGTACAAACACGTACCACGATGTTGATTTTTGTCATCCACATCACCAGCCCAGTCGACATCGGAGTAGCTGACCAACTCGAGGGAGTCACCTTGCGATCCCCCTCCAAACACGAGCCGTGATTGTTTTGTCACCTTGAGGTAGCGGAGGATCCGCTTCACCACTTGCCAATGCAGTGGCCCGGGGTCAGCAACATAGCGGCTCACTTGGCCCTCCGTGAAGGCCAGGTCAGGTCGAGTCATGACCATGGCATACTTGATGCTCTCCACAGCGGATTGTTATGGCACACCTGCCATCTCCTCCTCCTCATCCGTGCTCGGCCCATGCTCGAGCTTAGCTTGCATGTGGTGGTCATGGGTGTGCCGATGGGGTTGCACTCCTCCATGTTATAGCGGTGGAGTACCTCTTACACGTACTTTGCCTGTCCCATCTCCGGCGTGCGTGGCTTGCACTCCCTCTTGATGGCGACGCCGAGGTAGTACTCACCCCATGTCGGTCACTTTGAACTGATCGCCCAGTCGCCGCTTCAGGTTTACCAGTCCCTCCATGTCCGATGACACAAGGATGAGGTCATCCACATAAAGAACCACAATCTGGTACAACCCTGGCTACTTTAACACGTATACGCTGTAATCCGCCTCGTAGCGCTTGAAGTCAAGCTCAGCCATGAAGCCGTTCATTTTCATGTACCACATGAGTGGGTATTGCTTCAACCCATAAAGTGCCTTGCGAAGCCGATATACATTCCTCAGCGGCATGACCACCCCCTCCGGCACCTCCAT
This sequence comes from Penium margaritaceum, assembly GCA_023375785.1. NCBI lineage: Eukaryota > Viridiplantae > Streptophyta > Zygnematophyceae > Desmidiales > Peniaceae > Penium > Penium margaritaceum. The sequence goes on along the minus strand of SZWC01000887.1, from coordinate 106,010 downwards.
GAGGACCTCCTTGTCCAGGTTGGCATTGAGAAATGCGGTTTTCACGTCCATTTGGTAGACTTCATAATTGTGCGTCGTCGCTACAGAGAGGATGGTGTGAATGGAGGCAAACTTTGCCACCGGTGCGAACGTCTTATCGTAGTGTTCACCTTTTCGCTAGGCGTACCCCTTTGCCACTAGTCGTGCCTTGTACCGCTCCATCTTCCCCTCCTTGATTAGCTTCTTCTTGAAGATACACTTGGAACCGATGATTTTTGCACCCTCCGGCCTGTTGATCAGCTGGCAAGTAGCATTCTCTTCATGGGAGGCGAGCTCAAATTTTATAGCTCCCTCCCACTCAGCCCCATCCTTCTGCTACAATGCCTCCTTGATGGTCTTGGACTCCTCTTGCACAAAGAACGCTCGAGCAAACCCAGACCAGATGCCCTTGGCAGCATCGTAGCGTTTTGCCGTCCTCCTTGAGTGTCCGCTTCTCCGAGGCTGTTGCTGTTGAGGCTGCTGCTGCTGCTACTGCTGTTGCTGTTGCTGCTGCTGCTGCTGCTGCCGCTGCTACTGCTACTGCTGTCCTCTTGCGGTGTCACTCGCGCTGCTGGCCTGCTCCCCCTCTCTCGGGGATCGTAGAGATACGGGCTCACTCCCTGCCTCCTCGTTCAGCTCCACTGTTGCCGGCACTTCGGACTCATGGTCTGACGCAGCTTAACACAAATCAGCCACTCCCCCATCCCCTGGATGGTTCCCGCCGGTTGGAACCAATCGGACTTCACCTTCTTTTATGTCCTCTGGCGCCTCCCCTTGAGGGGTGGCAGCCACTCCCCCTGCTTGGAGAGACCCGTGTTCGTGTCTGTCCAATGACTGTCCTCGTCGAACATGACATTGTGACTCTTCACAATCTGCTACCTCCGCGGGTCAAAGAGCTGGTATGCCTTGCTCCCGCTCTTGCATCCGACGAAGATGCACCGGCGAGTCCATGGGTCCAGCTTGCCCCGCCCCTCTCGTGTCTATACAACAGCACATGCAACGTAGCCAAACGTGCAGAGGTGAGCCATAGTTGGCTTCCTCCTGCTCCACAACTCTTGTGGCGTCTTCCCCACCTTGGACTCCATGTCTTGAAGTGGCTTTGTCGGAGTCAAGTTCATGACGTACGCCGCTGTCCGTACCGCCTCCGCCCAGTATCATTGCACAAGGCCGACATCACTCAACATAGACCAGACCATGTTGAAGATGGTGCGATTTTCCCTCTCGGTGACGCCGTTCTGCCAAAGAGAATGTAGCGTAGTTTTCTGCAACGCAATCCCCTTGCTTTTCATCCATGCCAAGCACCCTTCGTACTCGCCGTCGTTGTTTCTCCAAAACCCCTTCACCTTCAACTCCGTTTTCCGCTCCACTGCTGCCACGAACTACCATGATGTGTTATCATGCATGGAGTACTATGCATGACAACACATCACTTTTCTCCTGGATTTTGTAGATGTACAGCTTGCGGCTACGGTCTTCAAAGAAGGTGACAAAGTAGCATGCCCCACCAATGGAGGGCTGGAATGGTTCGCACACATCTGTGTGCACCACCTCCAACTTCGCCAATGCACGCGTCCCTTTGCCATCAAATGGCTGCCGTGTCGCCTTGCCGTCCACGCATGGCTCACACACGGCATTCTTGGCTTTGTTGAGGCTCTTGATCTCAAGATCCTGTATCACTTTGCTCACCCTCCTTCCAAATGATGGCCTCCTTCTTGTTGAAGAGCACCTTGAGCCCCTTGTCGGTAAAGCGGCTCACTGACAGCATGTTTACCCCAAAGTTGGGCATGTGGGGCACGTACTAAATTGTGCTCGTGACAGCCTTCCCATCCACATCCATCTCAGTGCGAACACCGCCTTCACCGGCAGCCATCCGTTTGACAATTGGCCACTTTCATGCGTCACTCCGAGGTGCCATAGGTGAGAAATTCCACCCACTTGTATTGCGTGTGGCGTCCCGATCCAGAGTCAATCACAGTGTCTCCCAAATCTGTCAAGTCGGCAGACTCTTGCGCCATCATTGCATGGTCGTCCTTCTTTCTAGCCTTTCCCAACTGGTCAGATTTTCTGTTGGGGCAGTTGTGTGCGTAGTGGCCTTCTTTGCTACAAACTTAGCACTCCCCCTTCTTGTCACCTTTCTTTGTACCCTGCTTGGTACCTTTCCCCTTCTTGCCTCCTCCCCTCGACCTTGAGGATGGACGGCATAGGCGGAACTTGATGTTGTCCCGCTCTCTCTCCCACCAAGCTGCATCCATTCATTGCGGACATACTCAGCCACCTGCGGGTACTTCAGCTCATTGGCGAACCAACCGCCTACAATGGTTATCATGGGACTCCAAATTTCTGACAAGGCCAGGAGGAGGATCATGTCTTGCAGCTGAGGTTTGACCTTCTATCTTATGGCTTCGCAGTGGAAAGTAAGGGACTCGGTCTACTGCATGATCTCCATGATGTCGTCGCCTTCGTTGGCTTGGAGGGTGACGAGCTTCTTGAAGACAAAGAGTTGGTTAGCGAAGTTGCTGGACTGGTAGATGGAGTAAAGTTTTTCCCGGGCCTCTGTGGCCTTCGTGCATCCTTGAATGCGTGTGCGCTGTGTTGGAGCTCGTGCTAATACCAACAAAGCAAGCGCCTTCTTGTTGCACTTCTTGTACTTGTCCACTTCCTCCGGTGTTGCAGAGTCCAGAGGGGCTTTCTCTTCACCCTTGACCAGCTCAAGCATGCCCTTGTCGTCGAGGTAGAACTCAAACTGCCACCTCTACAAGGGGAAGCCAATCCCGTCGAATGTCGAGACGGTGCCGATGCTCTCTTGCCCGGTCGTTGTCATGGCACACTGCGGTAGCGTGAAAGTTGTAGAGCTAGGGTCCTTTTAGGCATGTGGGTCCATATTCCTTTATTGGCACTAGTGGGTATAGAAGTACCCTCAAGGATGCCTAGCTCTCACTGGTTCACGCTACCAATATCTGGGGTAGCCAATGGACACCAATGGTGAAGATTGTGGAGCACAAGGATCATGGATGTGAGTGGACAGAACACGTCGCATTCAGTAGAACTGAATCGAGACACATTTTTGTTACTCAGCATAGTGATAACTCATCAGATCCTTACATCCTATGCTCTAAGCTTTCCAACAGATCCAATCATGCCCAAATCGGAGTAGTAGAGCCCCTACTACGGCCATTGAAGTAACCCTTGGTGGAGCCGTCCACCTTGCCTTGTACGCTAGGCAACTAGAGGCACTTCGGCGATGGCCCGTCGGAGCGCCTTTCCTCGCCCAGAAGTCAAGGAGAATTCACCCTGGTCAGAGAGAGTCCTCCAGTTGCTTCCTTTATGGCCCTGATGCATTTCAGGTTCGTTGGAGTTGAACTTGGATCATCAGGGGTGGATTATCCGGCCACCCGTGGCGGGTACCAGATTCCACCCGTCCAATACCCGAACTTTGGGCTAGGCTAACTTTCTGAATACTCACTCAAATTGAGTGATTCAAAGCTCTATCTTTCATGGACAAATCCAATGAATCAAAAAATAAGTCAGATCAGGTGTTTGACCAATCTCCACTGGTCGAACCAGAAAAACTGTTCGACAGTAGTCATGGCAAGGGACACACCATGTCAACACCTGCATCACGTTTTGGGCCCGGATGTACCCAAAGTAGTCCCTCCTTTACATTCAGAGACGTGGGGTTGATGTCAAGCATGGGGAAGTTGTAGGTACGCCTGTACCCCATTCGAGTGTGTCCAACGTCACATGGGGGGTCCGCCCGTTCCCCACGGCCAATGACAAAGGCGTAGGCATGAGCACAGGGCTGGGCCCACTCCTACGCCCTGAACGTACATGTGTGGTCAAGCACATTGACCACCCATGTCCTGCTGCTTGGCTCGACCACGCTTGCTGAGTGCGGACCTTCCTCTTGGACTTCATAGTCGTGGCTTGTGATGGTACTGTTAAGGAGCCGCTTTACAGGTGTGGGTGCTAGTTGGCCCACGCAATCCTTGCTTAACTTACAACGTTCTGCAAGCAAGCGCTGCATCCATGTGTACAACAACATAAAGCAGTACAAGGGGAACAACTTCCTACACTCTACAGTACGTGCATTCAATGACTTGGTTGTATTCAACGTTATGTGCTCTCCACAGCCGAGAAGCCAGTACAGCCTCGTCTACCACTCTCTCAGGATTCCACCCACACCATCCGCTCCAAGAAGGTAGACTGTTGCTCTGGAGTTGACTGCTTGCAGCTATTCCTCACACCTATGCCACTCAACAGGTGTGATTGTGTGGGCCAACTACCAGAACCAATTACCCGCTTGCTTGCCAAACGTCTATGTCACGTTCTACTGCAAGTGGAAGCAACAATACCTGTGGTGTGCTCGGACAACTTCTTCTCCATTGCATTCAGCAACCCCTTATCACGGTTAGAGATAACCACAGTTCCTTCTTGTACCACCGTATGATACGTTGTTGCCAACTGCAAGCATTTCCACTTCAATTTGTCCTCGTTCTCTCCCTAAACTATCGCCCATGCCATCAGGACAGCATTGTCATGAGCATCAGAAGAAATTCATATTAGAATAGGCTGTTTGTGGCCGTTCTTAAGGTGGATGCAGTCCATTGTAAGGATACCTCGGGCGTGCTTGGAACCAGATATAGTGGCTCCTGGTGCCACAAAAGTGCGGATGATAATACCATATTCAGTCATCTCGGCAACAGCATGCGTGTTGCGATGGACACACCTCGGTTTCAAAGCACCAGGGTACCAAGTTTATGTGCATGTATGAAAAAACACCACGGAAACATAACCAGTAGCCATTGGAGCATGGTAGGAAGTCACAAAAGTGATTGATTTGACTATATGTTATTCTTCGCTAAATTCTTTCGGTCTTCTATATACCATGATTTGATCCCCATTGAACGTGAAGTCCCTCAAAGGAGGAAACATTGATATCATACATTCACTCACAAACCATTGGATAGAGGGAAAAAGGTGCGGATGAACATCGCGTTATTGGTGAATGCCTGAATAGCTGAACGGACATTCATTCGTGAAATTCATGGTCAACATCTTTTAAAAAGAATTTTCAACGATGTCATATCCAGCCGTCAAAGTTAAGTACACCATGCATGTGTGGCATAGTAGTTGTGCACGTACTGGATACGTCATGCTAATCAAAGAATGTCCTGGATATGGCGTTCCTATGTTTTGAAGTGTTGGAGATGACAGACAATATCTTGCTCGTGGGTATGGAAGATTCAACCCTTCAGGCGCGTGGCTATTTCTCCCTTTTCCCATCAATTCTGCCATGAAGAAAGGTTTTTCCAACTCCTAGTCATGTGAGGCCACCAAGCCAAAGAGGTCTCAAGTATTTTTGTTGCGACCAAATGGGGAAAATTCATTACTAAAGTCCACTCTAGAAATTTGTGAATAACCTTTAGCGGCAACCCGGGCCTTGTAATGCTTAATGGCATTTTCCGACTTCAACGTCTGACATAAACCACATGAGTGACATAGCCTTACACCTTGGTAGAAGATACACCAACTCAGACACTCCATGTTCGGTAAGAGCAGTAAGTTCTTCTTGCATTTCCTTTCACACAGAGTGGACTCAATCACATTGTGTCTATCATAAACTCTCAGTGGCTTGGGGAGCAAGGGTAAGAGACGAGTAGCATCAAAGCAAGAGGCAACATATCAAGAGATAGAAGTTTCAAGAGCATAGCGGAATAATCGTCCTTGAGATTGTATCCCAAGGCCGTGATGTGATGGAAAATAGACACGAAAGGGAGAGAGTAGGCTGTTGTTGTAAGACCAAGGGCGCGAAGAACCGGCTTCCCATATGTACTGACCTAGGGAGGAGCATCAGGAGTTGACTCTGAGGAAGGGTTGTTGGGGCTGGGTTTAAAGGGGATGGACACACGAGAGAGAGCTGTAGACTATCGGCTCTAAGAGTGGAGTGCTGGCAGTATGCCACCATGAACATAGAAGAACATGACAGGGATAATGGTGGCATCAAGACAACTACAATATGCGCTAGAGGCACGGCCAAGGAACAAGGCGTATCAGTGTGGATGGGTGAGGGATGGACTGGAGGTAGTGTAAGAGAATTTGTAGTGTCTCTTGTGGGTGAGGTCATGGGTACAACAAGATAGGAGTAGGAGGTCAAGAGGGCCAAGCACGGAGGTGATGTGATACGAGTAAGGATGTTAGGAAGAGGATGGGAAATTTCCAATGATACCTGAGTAGAGGATGCTAGAGATGAAAAAAAAAGGAAGAAGTCAGATGGACCCCCCCCCCCCCCCCCA
>SZWC01000887.1:72905-93240 GCA_023375785.1 Penium margaritaceum | reverse complement strand
CCCCCCCCCCTCACCGATGACTGAATGTATTAGGGCAGTGTCTTGGGGCATGTATTGTGTTGACCATGTATTATGTTCACTAATGTATTGTAAATCATTTTATCTTCTTACATTTCTATCACATATCTTTTGATGCACACACCATATACATTCGCCCAATGCACTTTGATAATTTTGGAGGGGGGGGGTAGGGAGGGAGGCTTGGTCTCCGGCTGACCCCCCCTCCAAAAGGTTAGAGTGTTTCGGTGAAGTGTATGTGGGCAGTGTATCTGGTTTATGTGGTTGAAGCAAAAAAGTATACACTAATGTACAAGGGGATGATCGCTTGTGTAGAGTAAAAAACCGTCGATGTACAGACATCGACGGTCACGATCTAACCACAGAAGTTTGGAAATAGCAACAATAAACGATCTTCACGTAATGAGCGCCGACGTTTGATAATACACTGTTTCGACATCAGACAGTTTTGAGAGAGTTTTGTGATAGTGAAGCGAGACGACGTCAAATTGGTCACCACGCCGTCACCCCCCCCCCCCTTCCCAAAGTCCAGATTATTTGAGTCGTAAAACAGGATGTGTATCGTACAACATCCAAGATTAGACATTAGTGTATCTTTGTGAATGGTTTGAATGTAGGGTCCAACCCCCCCCCCCCCCCCCCCCACGATAGAAGGGAACCTTCTGGGTCCCGCTACCGCGAGGCCCAGCAGGAGCATGGACAAACAAAAAACAAAATCCAAACCCCCCGGGTGTGACTTCGGGAGGGTTCTGGTTCTTTCATGTTTTGGGTCAAGAAACAGGCACTGTTATGCCTTACAGCTCTAACACGTTTGATGTATACGTACAAACGTGCGTCGTTTTTTACAGACTGTAAATGGAGTTGTAAAGCACTTAACCATGGATTATTTTGTGTTTAATATTATTGGCAAAACTTCTATGAAGGTTTCTATGTTGAAACATAGAAATACGTTTGTATGTCTGTGAACTGACATCGTAAATTAAGATGTGTTGTATTTTCCACGAAGGTACCATTAAAATTCTAAATGCATGCGTTTAGTATGTACACTGTATGACGAGCGTGTTTTTTAGGGGTGATTAACCACAAATGTTACATTTAGTCATCTTTTTATACACAACACAATCAGTGTACAAGACAAATGCATTTAGGTTGTTTCCCAATAATTGTGTTGGGACATAGTCATATTATGTTCACATGGAGAACTATGTAGGTTCTATGTTTGCCATGAAACCTGGATAAAAGATATTAACCGTGAAGAAAAACCATAGGACATAAAGTATGTATCTCTTAGTAGACGTGTTTCTGTCTTCAATGCTTATGAATATTTATTTGTAGATGCCGGGAGCGGACCTGTGTCGTTCGAACCTAATGTCGACAGAATCATTGCTATCGATAATGTTTTTGCCACAGGTTCCGAACATTTTCTTTGACTCCCTCGCTACCGGAGTTTGGCCCTTCCTCCTCACCCCTCCGATTGACACTTCTTATTGCAGAGACCCATGCCACGAGGGCGGCTCAATTACATGAGTTCTACTCCCTTTTCCACGGTCCCACGGAGCTTGCAGCAGACTACTGGAGACGTGTCATGCGCATTAATACGCGCCCGCTGACTGGTGACATGACACAGCTGCGGGCACTTGATGTCACGATGAGGATACACTTGGACCAAGTAAAGCTCTTAACGGGCTTTGACTGTCTAATCCTTTCCAATTTGTCGTAGTCAATGTTGTTGCTTCCTTAGGTCTCATCGCTCCTTTCTCCAGGTGATATTGGCTCATGAGGCTGCTCTCTCCCATATGTAGAGTCCACTTGTTACAGTAGCAAGCACGACTCCTCCTAATCATCTGCCCTGGTTTTCCAATCCCACCTCTGGTACTTCCTCTTCCTCATCCTCGTCCTCCTCCATCCTGAGCAGTCAGATTGAGGGTATTATAGAGGCCAAATAAAGGTATAGTAAGGGACAACATCAGTAATAGGAGCCGACAAGTAGCAGTAGTGGATGCTCTGTCCACTGTTACAAGTACAAGAGTACCCTGCACAAAACAGAGGACTAGCAATCCCTCGTCTAGTCCAGGATCATGCGCAATCTCAAAACTGCATACACACAACGGATGTCCTGTGGTGATACACGGGCGGGTTGCATCACGACTATGATAGCAGCGGACGCCGATGCTTCTCCAGACGGTTGCAGTGATCAGGACCCCCAAGACTCCACAATTGTGGTGCTTTGCCAGCTGCTGGCACTATGTACTCAGGGAGGTGTGAGTGAGTTGTCACAATTGGGTGGTCCACAGACAGCTTATCCTATTATGTTCATTTCTCGTGATGACGCTTGTGATGAGTATGAACCTGACGGCTTTGGATAGCTTGAAAATGCACTGATTTGTGCTGTTTGTTATTGTTTCAAGTCCTATGCTGAGTGTCTAGCAGAGGCATAGTGCTCTGTGGCCTATTTCTCTATATCGATGACAGGTCGTGAGGTTAGTGGAACTTGGATCAATGATTCTAGAACCACCCATCACATGACCTGTAGCCATCATGACTTTGTGGTGCTTGATCTCGTTACATCAGTTTGGTCCATTTTCACAGGGTCTGGTAAGTCAATTTTAATGTGCCCTTTTCCCTCGCTCTTGAGCTCAGCCTGCTCTTTTTTTTGTTCTTGCACCAGGATGGGTCTCTTGTTGAGCACTTTGCTGACTCTACCACAGTGACAACTCTTGATACTCGTACTGTTGTTCTTCATGCCTCAGTTGCTAATGACCTGTATTGTGTGTCCCGTTACACTCCCTTTGCCTCCTCTCCTTCCCTTGCATATGTGAGTTTGTTTGTCACTAGTGTTATCTATCTAGAACACCAACATTTGTTACATTGCTACATTTTTCAATGAGATTGGACACTCTGTTCAAGCTCATTTGGACTCAGCCAACCCTCAGTCTTCACGCGGCTTCCTTCAAGAAGCCATCCACGACCGACTGTTGCTTTTCCATTCAAGGTAAGATATTTTATGCACTTACCTTGCCTCCACTTTCCGAGCATTATGTCTGCTTTAGTTGATCCACTTGGACCTTCTCGGCCCCCTCACTGTCAAGCCTCTATAGTATTGGGGTCAACATGTTCTTAGCTTGACTGATGATCTCACCCAGATGAGGTGGGTGTATAGCCTCCACTACAAGAGTGATGACGTCCTAGCAGTTTGATTGTGGCTAGTGATGGCTGAGCGTCAGTCTTGTCACACATGTATAGCCTCCTCCACATGTTCCACTCCGATCGCGGCGGTGAGTTTTTAGGCTCGGTGGATACCTTGTCAGCTGAGCACGGTGTGTTTGACCAGCTTTGTGTCCCTGCTACACTAAAGGAGAATGGCACGTTTGAGCGTTACAATGCACCATGAAGGAAATACTTCTTGTCATGTGGTCTGAGTGCGGTCTTTTGGATTCCTTTGCCTTTGAGGAGCCATCCTACTTGACATGGGTCTATAACCACCGGTCGCACGGTCCTATTCTGGAAGATGTCACGCCGTACGAGCTGTGATTCGACCATCGTTCCAACCTACGTCTTGCTCGCGTCTGAGATTTCCTAGCCTATGTCTGGTACACCAAGGACGAGCAGGGGTCCAAGATGTCACCTCAGATTTGCAATTGTGCCTTCCTTGGAGTATCCTCGCGGTTAAAGGCCTGACGCTTGTGGAATTCCACTCGACACTGTATCGATGAGTCAAGACACTCTCTTGTTTGAGGCTCTCACCTACCACGACCTGTCCAACATTCTGTCGGTCGTCGCCGATCACATTTCCACCTATATGGCTTCCCGGTGGTTGGGGAATTTCACACCTATAGATGAGTCTGTCCGGGCCTCCTCACCTACAGTCTGGTTCCCGACTAATGAAAATTTGGCCATTTATGATGTCGGTCCAGTGGCCTTGTTGGTTCCCTCTGGCACACCTGGCTTTGTGTCAGTGTTAGGTCCTCTTAGCACACCTACTCCCCTGCTTGTGTCAGTCCCCTATGGCACACTTGCTCTCGTGCAAGTGCCGGTCGCCTCTAGCACACCTGCTCCCATGCCAGTGTTAGTCTCCTATGGCACACCTGCTCACGTGCCAATGTTGGTCCCCTTTGGCACACCTCCTCTCGTGCCAGTGTCAGTCCCTTTTGGCACACTTGCTTCTGTGTCCATGCCAGTTTGCTCTGGAATACATGGTCTCGTGCTAATAACAATATGCCCAGTCACACCTTTTCCTCCACCTGCACTTGCTTCTCCCATGCCCGAGCCAACACTAGTTCATGATCGTCCAACATCCTCTCTCCTTTCCTATGACCCTGCAACCCTTGTGGCCATGGATTAGCTGCTTGTTGTCCATCCAGAGGTGAGCACCTTAGCTTCGGCATACTCCTATGAGCCCGGTGGCCGTCTTCGACCACTGTCCTCCAGGTCTCAGCGGATAGCTTTAAGGCTTGCTTGACAGCCATGGATTTGTCCAGGTCTCATAGGTTGAGGATGTGGATTTTTCTGACATCTTTACTCCGTTGGCCGCATGACCACCACTTGCACTCTGTTTGGGGTTGCTACTCACCATGACCGGGAGCTTCACCAGATGGATGTGAACAACATGTTCCTCCATGGCACTCTAGAGGAGGAGATATGCATGGTCCAACCACGTGGCCTCAAGGTCGGTGACAACGCAAGGTCTTGTACGGGCTGAAACAAAGACCTTGGTGGCGGAACCAGAAGATCACCTACATATTGGCACGTGCCGGTTATGTGCTGAGAGATGCCGACCCGCCTGTCTTTCTTAAAAGAACAGATGAGATCTTCACAGCCATCCAGGTCTACGTGCACGACCTCAAGATCGCTTCTCCTTTGATGGAGGTTGTGAAGGAGGCCAAGATAGTCCTTCAGAGCACCTACAGGATGAAGGATCTTGGTCATACAGCTGCTTTCTATGGACTGGAGATCGTGCGTTATCGTAAGCGACAAACACTCTTGTTGCATGAGGCATGTCATGCACGTGTTGTGGAAGAGTGATCTACTCACCTCCTTGATGCAGTTCGTACAACCTCCATCTCCATCACACTCGACGGAAAGGAATCCTTAAAGGTGGTTGATCCAACACAGCTTGGGAAGACGATGCACGTGATCCTGCACTTGCGCCTTTTTGGCTTTCAAATGTATGTGGCCATGACCACACGGCCCAACATTGCCTTCGCCGTGAACCTACTTGCACAGTTCTCACTGTGTTCTTGGATGATAGCCCTTCACACACCTGTGCAACAGGTGTGGTACGTGGATTCACACCGTACTTCAGACTTTGCTTTTGACGGTATTGTTTGGTGGTAGCCGACGGCTACAAGGACAGTGAGTGGGTCTGAAGTGGTGATGGGTGCATTCAGTCTGGCTATGTGTTCCTATTGAGTGGCACCACTATTTTCTGGCATAGCGACAAGCAGGGCTGGATCGGACGTACCTCATCAAAGTCTGAGCATGTTGCATTGGGGACTAGGGTTGCTCTGTCGGTGTGATTGCAACATCGGTTTTGTGAGTTGCAAGAGTCTGTGCCTTGCATTTTTTTGCACTGTAAGAACTAGACTGCTCTTGCCATTGTAAATAACTCTGGTGTGTTTCACGGACACACCAAAATAGGCTTGCTTTTAAGCATCACTTTGTGTGTGATCTTGTGCAGCAACAGGTGATCTCCGTCATCTGGATTGGCACGGACATGCAACGTGTTGACTTCCTCACGAAGGCATTGGCTTGTGGAAAATTCATGGTGGCCATCCATTCTCTTGGGCATTGCACTCCGCTGAGGTTGGTTGAAAGTAGGGTGTGTGGGTTTTATAATGTCAAGAATCTCGTTGCGCACTTGTGTCATTATCCACGTATATGGACATGCGTACCATCAGGTCATGGGGGAATGTTGTGATGTGAGTCGTCCCCCTCAGTTTGTATAGCTTACTGTGACGAATCGGTCATGTCCACGCTTGTGCAGATCTCTGATGCGGATGGAGCTGGGGCTAGAGCACTGATCGTTGGTGGCTCTACCCACCTTCAGCTGCTAAACATTAGCCACAGTGTCCTGGGTGCTTGTTGGGGTGTTCTATAACTTTTTTTGCATGATTTATACGTGTGACCAGACATAGCTTCCGACTCAAGACTGTGCATCTCTATGTTCATATGGTGTTGCGTTTTAATGCCTACGCGCAGATGCACGGCAAAAACACTGGTTCTGACCCCGTTCTGGAACAAACTGACACTATTGCATGCGTCATGTGCCGTGCGCTACACAAGTATTTATGCTATGTGCTTGTAAGTTGTCATGTCTCTCTGCATCACTAATCTATTGGATCTAAGGTGGCTTTGTGCGTCTCCCTACCTTGATCCTTGCTATTTCTTACACTTTCTTGCTTGTTAGTGCGTCAACTGAACGGACAGTGTCGCCACGTCAGCAGTAGCAAGACTAGGAAGCTTTCTTGTAGCTTCTCACGACGGTCAAGAAGATAAAATAGGCATGAAACATTTTCAAACTCCACATTAGCATGCTAACACCATCGGTATACCAAAGGTAGGCAAATAAGGCTTCTAGAGAGGCCGGACATTTTAGTTCCTGCCACATGCAAACCGCACAAGACAGATCCAAAGCCTATAAAGGCTTGATCAACGGGTACTGTGTCTCCCGAGGTACAAGTACAAACCACCGTGTATGCTTTCAAATGTAGTGGGAGGAGTAATGAGACGTAAGGGGGAGAAAGAGCCACTGTTGAGAAAGTTGTAAATGCATAGAGAACACATACAAACAAAGTCTCAGCCAATAGAGGTCAGTCACACACGAGTGAGCTGCTGCCCATAGGGGAGAGGGACAAGAGCAAGCGGGCAGCGAGCTCGCTCTCGCTCAATTCCCGATCTCTACAAGGCGGAACTTTTGGGTGTCAAAACTGGTCCCCCCCTTTCTCTTGTTTGACTCACTTACACAGCAGTGTACCAACCACGTGTATAAACCCGGGTGAGCCTAACTTTAGCATCAAGTCAGCAAGAGTCAATGCAATCATCAAGTCAGCAAGAGCATAAGTGATGCTGATGCCCACATGCACCACAATTACGTTTTGGTGACGGCGAACACGCCGACAGTAGAAAATATTCTCTTTTATTCACCTACATCAGTGTTGTGTGAGGTGTGCAATGAGGCCAGAGTTCACAATGTGTCAGAGACACATAATCCAACTCTCTCCCATGGCCCACAGCCGACACATAATGCACACTCACTTGAATGTCATAAGGTGTGACTGTACAGAAGCATGCATAGGAACAAGGACTCAACCGGGAGCATCACATAAGTATAACCAATCACCTCACCCTTGAAACTGCGTGCATAAAAGTGTGTTGGGAAGTGAACAGAAAAGTGAACATCGACCGTTAACAAAAACTTCTCTATGTCATAGGAATACCTGAACACTTTTCATGTTTGACAAGGAATACATATGTGGGCTCTAGCCACATGCCTTCATGTTCATAAATGTTAACAAATCCATGGATGAATGACTATGTTTTTGGATACACTGATCGTGGAGTGTTTGAATTTGGGTCGATTAACCATACCTCGCATCACGAGGACACAGCACTAGTATCTGTCTGTTGTTGCTGCTGGATGCTTGCCGCAACCAGCAGCAACCAGACTATCCTCCCCGGACAGCCGGGTCCTGCTTTGACTGCAATAGCACAGACAGCAGCGCAACAGCAGGTGCAGCAACAACAGCAGATAGTTACTAGTTTCCTAGGCACTGGAACGGCCAGTCCCTCTCGGCGCAAGGACTTCGAGTCCCCACCTCCTACCCTCGTTGCAGATGAGCACTTCTCGTCTTGGGAACTGCTCTACCGCAACTGGGCACAAGGGGAGGACATGTGGCCGTACTACAACCTTTCGCATGACGATGCCGTCCCGAAGCAGGCGCTTGAGGCGGGTCGTGCCATCTGCCCACTCATACTTGCCGCACCCGATGCTGACCGTACCGCCCTGGAGCCGTTTCTTGGTGACGCCACTGACGACACCAGTGCTGACCCTCGGCGGGCTTGGGATATGCTGACACGACCGTATCGCGCCTTCGGCCAGGCAGCTGTCAGCTACCTCCTGAAGGAGTTCAACTCCCTTCACATGAGGGAGTCCGAGTCCTTCACCACCTACTGGCGTCATACAAAGGACATCCTGCGCCGGCTCAAGACAGCCACACCTCCCCCGCTTGCTGCCCTCCTCACCATCGAGAATGGTGTCAATCCTGAGTTTGCGGAAATCTTCGTCCCCTACGGCCTACCCATCCTCAAGGCGCAAGCGGCCCAGGGCACTTTGATGACCTGGACATATGACCTCTTCCTCAGTGTGGAGGAAGCACACAAGGACACAAAGTTTCAGCGCAGTGGCTCTTTTGCGACCGTACCTGCCAGCTCTGGCGGCTCCTCCACCCCTTCCCCCGGCACTTCCTCCTCCGGCAGCGCCAAGGACAAAGGAAAGAAGGACGGGAAGGGCAAGGAAAAGGGACAATTGTCTTCCTCCAGTGGCACTATCCTGACGTGCCACAATTGTGGCCAGACGGGGCATGGGTAGTACACGTGCCCCATCCCTACTGACGAGGCCCACATTGTTGCCGCCTTGCGCCATCAGCATGAGCGCCACCTTGGCATCTCCGTTGCTACCACAAGCCCTCCATTCTCCCCTAGCATCACTGTGGCCACCACCTACTCCATCATATAGCTGGCTCCTCAGCCTCGACCGCAGTTTCCACTGTCCCTTCTCCATCCGCAGCAGTAGCAACAGTATGTCTCGTCACAGCCATATGTAGTACCACTGCAGCAGTGGTAGTACGCTCCAGAGTAGCCAGTGTACTACCACATCCTCTGACCCAGTGGAGCTTGTATCCTCCGTCCGGAGCTGTGACCCCGCAATCTGTGGCCCCCGTTGACTTTGCCGCTCGGATCCGCCAGTTGCAGAGCTTCGTCTCCACGCAGCTCGACATCACACCTCCTCCATAGGTATGTATGAGTTGTGTGACTACTAGCCAAGAGGTCTCCCACTGCCAGACAGTAGAAGACCTTCAAGGAGACATCGGGGAAGCCGTCTGTTGCCCTTCGAGGCCGGCTTTGGATGATGTCACCTGGTTGGATGACTGGCATGATCGTTTTGCCTCTGTCCCGTATGCTAAGCTTGCTACCCCTGTCTCTCTATCCGCGTCCTAATTTGTCGCTCACTATAACATCACGGCCTCCGTCTGCAACCCCGATAGCATATTGATCATCGACTCCAAGGCCACGCATCACATGACATCCTATTGTCAGGTGTTCAGCATGCTTGGTCCCGTTGGGAATGTTCACAGTGTTCGGACGGGGTCTGGGCGGATCTTGCCAGTCCGTGGTGTTGGCGTCGTTCATTTTCGCGGTCCGTCCGGTGACATCTTTGTGTCTGATGTGCTGTATGTGCCAGGTTTGAAACTCAGCCTCTTTTCCGTCATAGCTCTCCATCTCATGAGCATGGACGTCCGTCACTCTTGTGGCATTGGCACTGTCTCCCTTCGCCCGTCCGGTAAGGTCATGTTTCGCGTTGTTCGTCATGACAACCTTTGGCATGTCACTCGACTTCCTTCATCCGTGTCCCCTCCCTCGTCCGAAACTGCACATGTGTTTGTCACCAGTGTTCTTTTCCCCCAGCACATGCAGCTCCTTCACCAACGCCTTTGCCACGTACACTCTGATGCTGTCGATAGTATGCTCTGCACCGAGCCCGCGCTCGGACTTAATCCCTCCACTTTCCAGTGGCCTTGCCGCACCGAGTGCATCGAGTGCACCCAGGGCAAGATGCACCGCGCCTCCTACCCTGCGTCCTCTTCTTGGGCCACTCACCCACTGGAGCTTGTCCACTCGAACCTCCTGGGCCCTCTCCCAGTTGCATCTATGGTTGAAGGCAGCCAGTATATGATCACCCTCACGGATGACTATTCCCGCTATCGCTGGGTCATTTGCCTCTGCCGGAAGAGCGACGTGGCCTCCGCCATCCCTGCCTGGCACCTCGCGGCTGATCATGAGTGCGGTCACACCATCCGTCGTTTTTTATCTAACCACGGCGGCAAGTGCATGGGGGATACTACTGCCTATCTCGCCAGTCATGGGATCCGTCATGAGACGTTTGCCCCCGGGGACATTGCAGCAGAACAGTATCTCCGAGCTCTAGAACCGCACCATGTCCGATGTTGTCCGCACCATGCGTGTCGAGTCCGGTTTGTCCAAGGGCTTCTTCTTTGAGACCATGTCCTACATGACATGGGTGTGGAGCCGCATTCCACATGGTCCCCTTTTCCGCCAAGCCACACCGTACACATTGTGGTGCGGTCAGCGTGCCGATGTTTGGCCTGCTCGTGTCCGAGGGTGCGTCGCCAGCGTCTGGCTTACCGAGGACCAGCGAGATGGCAAGCTTGCCCCTCGCAGCCGTCTCTGCACCTTCGTCGGTTTCTCGCGTCAGTCCAAGGCCTGACGCTCCTTGGTCCCGGTCCGGCATCGCATTGTTGGGTCCCGTGATGCCCTGTTCTTTGAGGACCTCTTCCCTCGTGACCTCCCTCATATCCGGTCTACCTGCCCTCTGCTTCTGTCGCTGTCGTGTCATGGGGGAGATACTTGCGGCACCGCTCCAGCTCCAGAGGCATAGGTCGTCGCGCCTGCATCCACATCCCCGATAACAGATGGCCCGAATGCTCCTCCCTTGCCATCCACATCGCTACCCACTTCCCCTGCCGGCGATGCTACACACCCGTCGGAGACGGAGTCGTCCGCTGAGTCCTCGGCCGAGCCTGACCTCTTGGCCGACCCCCTTTCGGCCTTCGATGCACCCAACCGCGTGGATCCGACCCGTGCCTAGCGATTCCCCAACATCGGACCCGGCGCCTATCCCCGCCTTGCCACCTTGTCCTCGCCGGGCTCCCTCTTCCGTCACTGGCACCCCGGCGCACCAGGTCTACACTCGCGCTCCTGGTGGCATTCTGCAGCCCTGTAGGACGGAGCCGTCCACGGGTCCTTGCACCAGGGCTCCCCAACCAGCCTCCTGCACACCCGTGGACACACCTTCCTCCAATCACATTGTTGTGAGCGGTGAGCCCGACATCAAGGTCCTTGGCCTGATGGCCCCTGGCCTCATTTCTCAAGACAATCACCCAGGCTCGGCCCTTGGCTACACTCTCATCTCCCAAGAGCATTGCCGTGCTGTCTTCGCCACTCTGGCCCGGGCTCCTATAAGACTTTACGCTGCCTGTGTGCTGACGGCACGGCCTTCCCCACTGGCACCCGACCCACAGAGCCTACGTGAGGCCCGTGCCACTCATGACGCAAAGCAATGGGAGGTTGCATGTCGGGAGGAGCTTGATGCTATCAACGAGCACGCAGTGTACGAGTTCGTGGAACTCCCTCCTGGCCACAAGGCGACAGGGGCAAAGTGGGTGTTTCTCCGAAAGTGGAAGCCAGCTGGCATCCTGGACAAGTACAAGGCTTGGCTAACTGCCAAGGGTTTCTCCCAGGTTGCTTGAGTTGACTACGACCAGGTCTTTGCCCCGGTTGGCCGTTTCACTTCCAACCGGGCGCTCTTCAGCCTAGTCCCACAACATGGTTGGGAGCTCAACCAGATGGACGTGAGCAAGGCCTTTCTTCACGGTGCTCTCAATGGTGAGGAGCTCTACATGACCCAGCCCCGTGGCTTTGAGGATGGGACGGGCCGAGTCTGGCGACTGCGGAAGGTCTTGTACGGCCTCAAGCAGTCTCCTTGGTACTGGAACATCGAGATCAGCCGTACCCTTATGAAAGGCGGATTTCTCCGCAGCACTACAGACCTTGCACTCTTCATCACTCCTCCTAGGACTCCATTCTCTTCGATCCTTGTCTACGTGGACGACCTACTCATTGCATCTCCCGACCTTGCCGTTGTCAAGCAGGTGAAGGAGTTGTTGAAGGTGACCTATAAGATGAAGGATCTTGGGCCGGTGCAGGTGTTTCTCGGTATGAAGACTGGGTGCGATCTCGCACACGACATCATGCGGGTATATCAGGCAGCGTACGTTGAGACGCTCGTTGACCGCTTTGTCGATCTCCTGACCACTGTGAGAGACAGCTTCCTAGCACTACTGTCGCTGGCGTGGTAGTACAAGCCAGCCAGCTAACTCACTAGCACACATAGGTGGAGGTGAGAACAGCAAAAGGTTGGCTAGGGACACAAACACAAGTGTCAGAAGCTGCAAATGTTGAAAAAATTCAGAGAGAGATGACAAATGACAGGTCCATGGAATAAATGCCTGCCGCGGCGCACAGCGGGTGTCGCACGCGACGGTCCAAGAGCTGTCCAAAAACTGGCCCAAAACCACTATTCTGGCCGTAACTCTGAGCACACATGTGAGAACGCTACGCCGTCTGAACCTAGACGTGCCGGATCAAAAGACGGACGCTACGACTGGTCACATGCATGCATCCATCATCAGACGGTGGACATACAATGCAAAAAAATGCAAATAGGGCTCATGGCCAGTCCGCCGAAAGACGCCTGCAAGCTATAGAAAGGACGGCAGAGAGTCCCGGCAGCATCTGGGACCCTGGTACGGTAGTCGGCCAGCTCCAAGCCGGTAGTCCGCCGCCAGTTGTCGCACCGGTGTTACCTGGGCCCGCCTCACGGATCTGCACGAGTATGGACACGGCTGAGTGGTCATAGTAAACTGTACAAGAACATCACACATCACAACACTCCCCCATGACCCGATGGTACGCATGTCCATAGACATGTAGCAGTGGTACAAACACAATAGTGAGTGACACAAACAGATGAGGCACAGATGTACATCCCACACTCAACCACCCTCATGCATGGGGCGAAGCCAAGCAGAACGAATGGCCACCAGGAACTTTCCGCGAGCTAGTGCCTTTATCAAGAAATCAGCACGCTCTATGTCAGTGCCAACCCACATGACGGAGATCACGCGTCGCTCCACCAGATCACGAACGAAGTGATTCTCAACCGCAATGTGCTTTGTGCAAGCATGAAAGACACCGGAGTTCTCCGTAATGGCGAGAGCACTCTGATTCTCACAACGCAGCACAATGGCGGGTACTGACTGCCCTAGCTCAAGAAACAAGCGTTGCAGCCATACTGCCTCAGCAGCCCCTGCGCCCAAAGCAACGTACTCTACCTCCGACAAACTGCATGCGATGCAGCCCTACTTCCCGCTTCGCCAAGACAGAGCGGTACCACCGAGCAAAAACACGTAGCCAATACGGCTGCGCCCATCTGGGCTCCAAGCCCAGTCGCTGTCGATGTAGCAGTCAAGGACCAACGAACACTGCCGACGAAAGCAGAGTCTGAGGTACGGCGTGGAGACCACGTACCGCACCACTCGCACAGCCGCGTGAAGAGCTCTCACGCGTGGAGCCTGCAAAAACTGAGCGAGGAGGTTGACGGCGAACGCGATGTCAAGACGCGTGGTGGTGGCCAGGTACATCAGAGATCCGATGAGACGGAGGTACACGGTCACGTCCACTGTCTCCCCCAGCTGTGTAAGGTCATCCACCTTCAGGGCATCTTGCCCATCGGGTGTAAGAGGTGTGGTAGCGGAGGGCACTGCACCAAGGAGATCGCTGAAGCGCTCCCCCACGACTCGTGCGTATTGGGCCTGATGCAACAACAGTGTCCGATGTCTGCGATCTCGCACGATCTCCATACCAAGAAGTATCGATGCAGGACCGAGGTCCTTCATCCTGTAGGCAGTCTGCAAGACAGCCTTGGCCTCCTTCACAGCCTCCAGGGATGGAGACGCAATCAGAAGGTCATCAACATAGACCAGGATAGCGGTGAACCGCTCAGGTGTCGGTAGGATGAAAAGAGAGGGGTCTGCCGCACTCTGTACGTATCCTGCATGAGTCAAAGTGCTGGTGATCTCCCGGTTCCAACAGCGCTGAGACTGCTTGAGGCCGTACAAGGACTTGCGCAAGCACTAGACCTTGTCACCGTCCTGAAAGCCTGGTGGCTGAGCCACGTAAATCTCCTCATCCAGAGAGCCATAGAGGAACACATTGTTCACATCCATCTGGTGCAGTTCCCCGTCATGCTGAGCTACTACACCGAACAGAGCTCGAGCTGAGGTCATGCAGCCAACAGGGGCAAAGGTGTAAGTTAAATTGACTCTCTCAATCTGAGAGTACCCCTTGACGACCAAGCGGGCCTTGTAGCGTTCTAGTGAGCCATCCGGCTTCACCTTCTTGCGAAAGACCCACTTGACCTGAATAGCCTTCCTCCCAGGGGGAAGGTCGACGAGCGCGAAGCTCATCCTCGCAGGCAGCACACCAAGCGTCGACATCCTGTGATGAGAGAGCCTCCCTCAGTGTGCCCAGGTCGGGTGCCATAGAGGAAGAACTCTGCGTGGCAAGTGCAGACGCCTCAGTGTCGGGCCTGACGGCCACGGGATCAGCTGTTGCGTCACAGGCGATATGGAACTCGTGAGTGACGAGGTCGTGCCCTACAGGGCACGTTGGATGTACCTCGAGCTCAGTGCGCACACTCAGGCCTAGGGCCTTTGTGCCGGGGTCACCACTCGCGATGCTGCGAGAGGAGCGCCTGGGTCCGGGGCCCGACGCTTGCTGAGCTACGGAATCGAGTGGTCGAAGACGGCCACCGGGCTCACGGGAGTAACCTGAGGTCGAGGGACGCACCTTAGGCTCAGGAACAGGTACGACCACAGGGACAGGTACGACCACAGCTGGTGAGGGCTGAGACGGGGTAGCAGGAGATGCCGTGTGAGGAGATGCATATGTGGAGAACACGGGGCTGGATTTGACAGTCGGAGCAGGCAAGGCTGGACTTGACACTGAGGCAGGAGTACCAGCCAACGTAGGAACGGGAGTGGGCAAGACTGGATCAGATACAAAAATAGGTGTGCTAGCAGACGCAAGTGATGGTACAGAAGGAGGCATGAGAACAGAGGTACCTGTGGGGTGTGAGACAGTCTTTACAGGCAAGATTTCTGGACCGACGACAATGATCACCGGATCATCAAGGGCCGGAGACCGAGAGGGGGCTCGAGCGGACACATCAGCCTGACGAGAGGTGGTCGTTGGCGTAGAAATTTCCCCCATCCGCCGAGGACCCTCACAGGAAGGAACATGGGTGGCGGAGAGTGTTGTGATCGAAGTTAGGTCACGGTACGTGAGAGACTTGAAAAACAGTGCGTCACGGGACTCAATGACGCGACGACGAGTAGGGTCCTAGAAGTGCCAGGCCTTCGACCGCGGGGAAATGCCGATGAAGGCACACAAGCATCCCCGAGGGGAGACTTTGGACCCCTGCTGGTCCTCGGTGTACCACACGGAGGCCAGGGATCCCCAGACGCGAGCGAGACGAAGATCAGCACGGTGTCCAAACCAGAGCTCGTACGGTGTAATATGGTCCGGAAGCGGACCGTGCGGGAGGCGGTTCCAGACCCAAGTCATGTAGGCGAAACCCTACTAAACCCTAAGACGAAAGACTCCGGAAGACCACACTCAGCCCGCATGGCGCAAACCGCATCCTCCATGGTGCGGTTCCATCACTCAGAGACACCGTTCTGCTGGGGGGTAGCAGGAGTGGAGACCTGGTGAAAAATCCCGTGCTCAGCAAAGAAGGTGTCCATCTCGCGAAGGAACTCGCCGCCGCGATCCGAGCGGAAGGTATGTAGCGTGTGGTGGGACTGACGCCTAGCCATCACTAGCCAGATTCGAACCGCAAGGGCGGCGTCGCTATTCTGACGCAGGCTGTAGACCCACCGCATCCGGGTGAAGTCATCAGTTAGAGTCAGAACATACCAGCCCCTCTCGGACAGAGACTCGATCAGGAGAGGGCCAAGAAGGTCTGAGTGGACCAACTTGAGAGGCCGAAGCGCTCGGGAACAAGAATTAGGATAGGTGCATTGGTGCATCTTCCCCTGAGCGTAAAAGAGACAGTCGGTCTTGGGTGGCTTCTTGCAAGTAGCCACGTCAAGAACGAGAGCAGGGTGTGTCCGAATGAGCTTCGACACAGTGTCAGAGCCCACGTGACACTGATGGCGATGAAGCAACCGCTGGTGTTCCGGGGATAGAACACTAGTGACAAAGACTTGACCAGAGGAGGAGGAAGAGCAAGGGGAGGAGGGCCGAGCGATGCGATACAAATCATCTATGACTAAAGCACGTAGGACAACATTATAGGTGCCAGTAGCAGTCACAGTCGCTGAGTCAGCGGTATGCTCCACAGAGAGACCCATCAAGGTGCAGGCACGCACAGAAAGCAGGTTGAGCTCAAGATCAGGCACAAACACCACGTCGGAAAGGTACAAGGGGCCAGATGGACCATCAAAGCATACAACCCCAACACCATGGACTGGCAAGGACTGACCAGAGCCTGTACGAAAGGAACGGACAGACGTGACAGGGCCGAGAACAACAAAATCACTACAACGGCACGTCATGTGATGGGTGGCACCAGAATCGATGATCTAAGTGCCACTGGAGTCACGACTGGTGGACGTCACTGTACAACGAGCAATGGAACACTCGGCATGAGAGGGATGCTGAGCCGTCAGTGGGGAGGAACAACGCACAACACAAAGATGAGACTCATGAATCCACTCGGTACAGTCACGCCCATCATCATCACATGCTGACTGTGCTCCCCCACACGCGTCATCACGAGCCACGGGAACGGACGAACAAATAGTCTATGAACCACCCGACGATGACAACACATTCGCACCTCCCTGAAAGCGGAGCGCCAGAAGGTGGCGAAGCTCGGCGATGGTGCGGTTGCGTGGGTCCAGATCGCTGTTGCTCACCGGTGAGGAGGCAGGAACAGTTGCAGTCGTGGCCGCCGCGCGTCCGGAGGAGGGTGCGGGTGACATGCCAGACGTGGGACGGAGAGCATGAGCAGCCTGGAGCCCACGAGTGATCCGCGCCCAGTCGAGCGGCTGCTGGCACTCGGTGTAGCGATGGGCGCCTCCACAGTTGTAGTAGTGTACAGAATGGCCACTGCTACCACTGGATGACGGCTGCTGCTAACTTGATCCACGCTACCTATTCTTCTTCTTCCCTTGGGCGGCTGCTGCAATGCCCTGTGTCCGCGTGGGTGTAGACGGGGTCGAAGAGGAGGAGGAAGATAAGGAAGTGATGGAGGAGGAGGAGGGAGACTGTAGGAGGGAAGATGGTGGTGATGTGATGACTGCTGCAGCGAGGGAAGTCTCCTGATGCGCTACGGCTACCTCGTGGGCTGAGGTCACCTAGAGGAAGAGCTGATGCGCCCAAGGAAGCAGCTGCAGAGTGGATGAAAAGGGCTCGAGGACAGCGTCGCTGTACCATGTGAAGATGTCGGTGTACTCAAGGTGAACTCCGAGCATAATTGTACGAAGTGCCAACAATTGTGTACCTCCTAAGGTCCCCAGGCGCGTATAGATGCGCATAGCGCATTGCCAGTCATCCGTTGCAGGCTCCACAGGCCCCTGACAAAGCGAATGGAAGGCTCAAATATGTGATGCACGAGTGGTGTGCGTCTCTGCGGCCAGCAGGGATAAGGCGAGATCCCAACCTCCACGGGGATCTGTGCCAGTGCCTGTGCCGGCCTCGCCAAGGAAGGGGCGGAAGTCGATGACAGTCTCGCATGGCATGGCGTAGAGAAGTCCGCGCATGGCCCAGGCTACTGTCAGTACCTATGCTGGGTCTGTAGGCAGGTACGGGCTGTGGTAGTAAGGCCACACTCCCTTAGAAGTAGCCCACACCTGAAACAGGATCTCCCAGCAGTCGAAGCCATCCTCACTGATATACCGTGAAGGTGGTGCCTCAAAGTCCTTGGGTTGCCGCTCCGTGGGGAGAGCAACCACAGTCTGAGGAGGACGAGAGACGGGAAAGACTCCTGGAAGAGGATGGTCACCGGGGTAGTCAGGTGACGATCCTATCGGGGAAAACGGAGGAGATCGGGTACCATTCCGCAGCTGACGGAGGCGCTCCTGAAGAACTTGAATCTCCTGAGCCTGGGAATCATCCGGAATGCCTGGCATGAGTGGTTCATCATCCAGGAGGTCAGCAGGTGGTGGGTCAGGTCGAGCGCCTGTCACGGGTGCCTGAGCCGACTGCTGGGTAGAGACCGCAACGACGGCAGCTCCTTCAGAAACCCGCTGAGGAGCCCTGGACTGAGCACGCAGAAGCTCAGTCAGCGTGCGGATAGCGTCAGTCTGCTCTCTCTGGAGGTGACGCATCTTATCCTGCTGGCTTCGCAGGTCCTCAATGTCCTACGAGCGTGGACTCAGCACACCAGACGAAGAGGAGGAGGGGTCGCCTGGTCCCTTCTCCTTGTTGTCGGACAGGCTCATGTCGCCTTCCTCCCTTTTTTTTGGGTGTTGTTGCGGAACACTTTGCCGCGGAAACTCAACTCTGTGAAGCCCCTCCGCGGAACCCCTCCGCGGTGCAGTTCACCGCGGAAGTTCACCACTGATTGTCGCGGATCTGCTCGGGCTGGCTGCGGTCGCGTTGGTCGTGTCGGCGCGGAGTCGGCGTGAATTTCCTCGAGCTGCCACCGTGGTGGAGTGGATGCGGAACGCGTCAGAGTACCGTGAGCTGCCGGGGCACCTCCGCAGGTGTGTTCCGCGACCACATCAGGGCCACCGCGTATGTCGACCGTGGAGTCACCGCGGAGCTGCCGCGGCACCTTCTCACTGGGCGCCTCGACTTCTCTGCAGAACGGCTTGTGCTATCACGGAACGGTTGCAGACCCGTCGTGGAACTGTCGCGGAAGTGTCGCTCGGAACTACCGCCCGTGTGTTTTAGAATCACCGCGGAGCTGCCGCGGTGGAACACCCCGGATCCGCGGATCACCACGGATGTGCCGCAACAACGTCTTAGCGGGGCACCACGAATCTTCTGTGGGACTGCTACGGACTTGTCGCGCGACTTCCGCAAAACCGCCGCGGAATCTCGGAGCACCGCGGGCGTGTTTCAGAGTCGCCGCGGAGCTGCTGCAGCGAAACATCGCGAATTCTCGGACCGGTGTCTGCTGCCGCGGAACCGGTGTGGAACTGCCACAGAACTGCTGCGGATCTGTCGTGGAGATGGCGCGGTGGTGAGTCCTCCCAGGATCTTTCGCCGAGACAGTGGACGCTGCTATTGCTTCTACTTAAGGCAACAGCTGCGCTCCCTCACTGCTACTGCGATTGCTATGTCTCTGCTACACAACTGTGCGAGCATTAACTCGTTGCTCTGATACCCTGAGAGACAGCTTCCTAGCACTGGTGTCACTGGCGTGGCAGTACAAGCCAGCCAGCTAACTCACTAGCAAACACAGGTGGAGGTGAGAACAGCAAAAGGTTGGCTAGGGACACAAACACAAGTGTCAGAAGCTGCAAATGTTGAAAACATGCACAGAGAGATGACAAATGACAGGTCCATGGCATAAATGCCTGCCGCGGCGCACAGCGGGTGTCGCACGCGACGGTCCAAGAGCTGTCCTAAAACCGGCCCAAAACCACTGTTTTGGCCGTTACTCTGAGCACACATGTCAGAATGCTATGCCGTCTGAACCTAGATGTGCCGGATCAAAAGACGGACGCTACGACTGGTCACATGCATGAATCCATCATCAGACGGTGGACATACAATGCAAAAACATACAAATAGGGCTCATGGCTAGTCTGCCAAAAGACGCCTGCAAGCTGTAGAAAGGATAGCAGAGAGTCCCGGCAGCATCTGGGGCTCTGGTAGGGTAGTCGGTGTAGGTAGGCGTAGTTGCTGGGCTAGCAAGAAAGCAGGTGACGAGCAACAACGTACGCCATGGATCGGGGAACGCTCACGACTTAGAAAGTGTAGTAGTGAGTCACAGCTTGACAAGCGAGAGTAAGTGTGAGCGAGGTGGTGAGAGCCGTTTGACCGGGCCACCCACGCGAGACAATCGTCGTGGGGCCCGGACGCCACCGAGGGATCGAACCCGACCCTGGAGCGAGCGAGCTCCAGGCGGTTTCTCACACGTCGGCACAAGCCGAACGTGTGGTCCCGATGGATCAGCAACCCGGTTCACCACTCTAGGAACATGCAAGCATGCAATCAACTAACAAGCATGCATTCCCACAAGTTGTATCCCCTTTTAGTATATGAGTGTATTAATAAACTAAGGCATGTGACAAGACTGGTGCTGAAGCCACAACTTGGCAGCTTGAGGGAGGCACATCCTCTGTGTTCTTCATGCTGCACCACAGTCTTGCACCAGGGAGCCTTAATCCAGATCAATCACCTGCAGTGGTGAGGTGTGTGTATGAATGGAGACAAGAGGGCA
>SZWC01000887.1:48373-65202 GCA_023375785.1 Penium margaritaceum | reverse complement strand
GTAGTCTTCACCGGGGAGATACCCCGGACTGTTGCGACGCACCCTCGACCATACCTCTCTCTCCGCCCTCTCCTCGTAGTATGCAAGCTCCTCGTCAGTATTTGCACCGTCCCGAGCCACTGTTGACAACGGAGGTGCTGGCTCGATCTCAGGTGGAGACGCCAGTGTACAGATTGATGGGCTGCCTCAGGGCAGCCCGCGGTGATCGAGAGTGCGCTGGGATCAAGCCTGGCTGCAGGGTTGGGGCTAAGGTCACGGCTGCGAGAGCAGCAGTTGCACAGAGCGGCGGCTGCTTCGGCTGCCCAGACTGCCACCTAAGCTGCTTCTATCTCGTGCCAAGCGGCTAAGCGGCTGAGCCCAAGCGGCTGCAAGGCATGGCTGCTGCTGCTACTGCTTGGGCCGCCACGGCTTTGCACTGTGGCTCGTTAGGGCTCACCCGTCCATCGATGCTAGCGGCTCCCCAGAGTAGCGGCTGCTACTGCTGTCCAAGCTGCGGCGGCCTCGCGCTGAAGTCCACGAATGCGATGTTGGCAGCAGCACAGAGTGGCTGCTGCTGATGCTGCCTAGCTGCAGTGTTGGGACTGAGATCAGTGCTGCAAAGCCAGCGGTTGCACAAAGCGGCGACTGCTGCGGCGGTCTAGACTGTCACCTACGCTGCTACTTGTCACGNTGTGGCTCGTTCGGGACCACCTGTCGCTCGGTGCTAACAGCTGCACAGAATGCTGCTGCTGTTGCTTAGGTCGACACGGCCTTGTGCCGTGGCTTGAGCGGGATCGCCCGTCGCTCGATGTGAGAAGCTGCTCAGAGTGGCAGCTGTTGCTGCTGCCTAAGCTGCCAAGATCTCGTGCTGAGATGCGCGAGTGTCATGCAAACGGCTGTACAGAATGACCGCCGCTGCTGCTGCTTAGGCCGCCGCTGTCTCGTATTGTGGCTAGTGAGGGATCACCCGGCGCTTAGCGCGTGAGGCTCATGAGGTCCCAGCACGTCGCGGCGGGAGGGACAACCCTCCTGCTCTGATACCAGTAGGTAGGCGTAGTTGCTGGGCTAGCAAGAAAGCAGGTGACGAGCAACAATGTACGCCATGGATCGGGGAACGCTCACGACTTAGAAAGTGTAGTAGTGAGTCACAACTTGACAAGCGAGAGTAAGTGTGAGCGAGGTGGTGAGAGCCGGTTGACCGGGCCACCCACGCGAGACAATCGTCGTGGGGCCCGGACGCCACCCAGGGATCGAACCCGACCCTGGAGCGAGCGAGCTCCAGGCGGTTTCTCACACGTCGGCACAAGCCGAACGTGTGGTCCCGAGGGATCAGCAACCCGGTTCACCACTCTAGGAACATGCAAGCATGCAATCAACTAACAAGCATGCATTCCCACAAGTTGTATCCCCTTTTAGTATATGAGTGTATTACTAAACTAAGGCATGTGACAAGACTGGTGCTGAAGCCACAACTTGGCAGCTTGAGGGAGGCACATCCTCTGTGTTCTTCATGCTGCACCACAGTCTTGCACCAGGGAGCCTTAATCCAGATCAATCACCTGCAGTGGTGAGGTGTGTGTATGAATGGAGACAAGAGGGCACTTGCGTGTGTTTGTGACAATAACCAACAGTCGGCCAGCTCCAAGCCGGTAGTCCGCCGCCAGTTGTCGCATCGGTGTCACTCGGGCCCGCCTCAGGGATTTGCACGAGTATGGACACGGCCAAGTGGTCACAGTAAACTGCACAAGAACGTCAAAAATCCCCCGTGTCTCCACCCTGATGACCCTAGACGAGTAAGCGAAGCTGAAGGCTAGTGACGCCAGCACCTTGGGTGCAGCGGTGGACATCACGACATTCCTCCGCATCAGCGGATCACTCGTGGCGATGCAACATGCCTTCCACATTAGCAAGATCAAGCACTACCGGGGTCCCAACGAAAAATTCTTTAATAGAGACGTTGTACCTCCACCTCCTAATCAAGTGGACGTGGATACGGAGTGCGTGATTGAAGGCATCCTCGGACATTGATGCTGCAAAAGAACGACCCCAATACCTTGTTAAGTGGCATAGCTATGACGCCGCTCACAACAGTTGGGAGCCCTATGACAACCACTGGGACGTTGATCGTTTGATTGACGATTATTATCGTCGTCACCGACGTAGTTTGCTTACGTGCCGAGACGTTGAGGCTAAAAGGAGGCGAAGGGTTCTGTCCTTGACGTACACGCGTCCCTGAACTGCGCAAATGAGCATCATTACATTTATGGCCTTGCGCACGTTGATCTCAGAATGTTTACGCTGGTCGGCCGAGGGAAATTTGGCCACCTGCCCCGACCTCCGGTGTTCTGTTCTCGAAGGTTCTTACAACTTCGACCACTTTCCTGAATGGCTGACAGAAGTTTCTGAACAATGTGGATGCTTTGATATTGTTCGGTTGACGCCTGGACGACGATGGAATTTCATAAAACCACGCCCGGATACTCTTAAATCCCACTGACTTCTCGACGGGGCATCTCGAAGCAGCCGCTCCTAGTACGACCTCGACGTTTCGGTAGGATGGAGTGCCGATTACACAACACATGCCTCATTATGACTCTTGTCATTGCATACACGTGCTCGAATTGTTCAAGATATTTCATAGAAGTAAAATTTCCTATTCATAAAAAGTATCCATCGGTCTCAACTCCTGGAATCGTCTATTGCTCTACACCTCATCCCCCTGAACTACCTACATTCCGCTTGGCGTAACACAAGGCTGCACTCATGAGATACAGATATTTAGACGTGTCTTAGTCCTAAAATGTACTTAGAGATCTAAAATGTGTCATTGTGTATGTACTTTGAAAGTATGAATTAGCATCTTTATGTAATTTGATTTTCATGGAAAGATGCGAGTGCTTTGTTTTGTTGGCAGCTTCTACTGAAGAGGTGAGAAACTGGGGGGTGGAAGTTCGCATCAGCATCGGCGTTGGCAATCAAAGGGCGAGCCTGGGAACGCACGAATAGGCAGCGACAATTCACGCCACTCAACTTTGCCTTCTCACGCACCCCGAAATGTCTTGTGAATTGCGGGTTGGCAGATTTGAGCAGTGTTTGGAGCCTTAAGACAACCGATTCCGACACCTGAACTACATTTCGACATCGAGCTGTAATTGGAATCCCGCGGAAAGTTTTATGCTGATGTCATCACTTGAGCGAGCTGCTCCACGCATGTTCACTCGTGCGTTCCCAGGCTCGCCCTAAGTTTGAGGTATCCCGCCCGTGCTGTTGTTGGCGCGACGTCAGGTGTCGCTTCCAATCACGCGTCGGAAAGGGCTTCGAGTCGCACCCTTTTCGCGGGATTCATTGTGGCTGCTGTTGTCGACTAGTACATGGTGGGTGTTGGGTGTAACAGCAGGCAACACTACGAGTCTGTGCCCCGTTGACGTCATCACATTTGATGTGTTGTTCTCATTTCGTCATGTTTCCAGAGGAAGACATCGTGCCCTCTATGTCTATGCGGTAAAGTGTGAAGTATCTAGTTTTTTCATGGAGAAACTTCCCTGACGACAGAAATCAATCCCAGGAAGGTTTGGGAAGGGTGGTTTCTTTTCTTCGGAGCTGCCGGAGACACCAAATACGGGCCTTGCGCGGGTAGTGGATGACATTTTTGAGGTTGCGAAATGCCTTATGCAATTCGCTACAAGGCGTGTTTGTTGGTAGGGGATGTCTTTCTTCCGGAGGTCTGGAGCCCCTCGGTAATGAAGCATATTCACAAAATACTTCAATCGTATGGCCCGGAACGAGGCCTCCTTGATTTAAATATTCGATCTTCCTTTTAGTGAAAGCTCGTGCTGAAGATCTTATCACAGGTTAGGGGCAAGAAGTGTTCCAAGGAATGCCATAGTTGCGTTGGTGTCTCTTGCGACATGTCGCCGGTCAGTTTTGCTGTGAGCTCTGATTCCTCGTTGAACATCTACTGGAAAGTTTTGCGTGTCCGAATCGTATGCGTTGACACGCCCAACGCGGAGCACTTCGGTCATGTGATCTTTCGCACTAATTCTAGCTTCGTAGAACTTTCACTCGTTTGACAGGCGTTGTTCCCCCTCCCGCCTACATGTGAAGTATTTCTCGTGAGCATGTTCTTCTCCTATCAATCAGAAGGAAATCATATGATCTTATGAAGTGTTGACGCTACTTCAAATTTTTGTTGCCCGTTCCCTACCATCCGATCGGTATCACCAGTCACATCCCCCCCACCCCCCCTGCCGGCTCAGTCTCAATCTGACTCTTTCTTACTTCGGGCGCGTTTGGTGTCTCTCGATCGGGTGTATCGCATAAGCAAAAAATACATTTAGTCAGGATTACTAGATATGGACAATTGACGTCGATAAGGAAATGGAAGCCGCGCATTTAAGGTTCATCCATCCGGATTGCTGTTCTCGAGTGGCATAATTGGATAATTCGATGAAGCATTTACATCGACGGTTTGCATGGGGCAAGATTGGAATTCTTGTTTTTGGGGCTGGTCCAGACTCGCCGGACTCCGGCACGGCAGAGAAAGCGGGTGAATAGACTCTGCCGCAAACCATGCCGCAGAGTTTCCCGTTGACTCCGCCGGAGGCTGCCGGACTCCGGCGGCCACCTTTCGGAAAAAAACGAGACCTTATTTCTTGCTCGAAAATCTTCTGCGGCAGAAGCCGTTGACGCACGTGACCGTGACTATCGGGGTTGAACCCGGTCCTGTCGGTTCGCAACGGTCTACCGGGTCGCCGCGAGCCGCATGTGGCATCGCCACTTGCCACTTTGCGGCGCCCACACATCGCGTCGCCCACTCCCCTTGCGATCGCGCGCTTCCGTGTGCATGGCGGAGGCCTATTTCACAAGTGACAAGCGACAAGTGAACAAGTGTCAGCCAAAAAAGCCCTCCGCCATGGACGAGGCCGGCATTGATGAGGCCGTTCAGTCGGCTATCGTGGAGCACGTCGTTCGTCTCTGTGGCCTCCTTCACTCCATCCTTTTTGCCATTCTAGCCCAAATTACAAGGCACATCCTACGTCGTGTCAACCGGCGTCCCATGTTGACCGGCGCGCTAAGTGGCCTAGCATGGTTGGCGGAGCTAGAAATGGGGCATCCTCAACACCTCTACAACATGGCAAAGGTCACCCTCACAACATGTCGCATTATTGTGGAGGAATTTCGTGACGGCGGCAACATTCATGAGACTTGGAGGTTGACTATGGAGGAGAAGTTGTTCATTTGGCTTCAATGCACGACGTTTGGGTTCAGTGTGCGAGAGCTTAGCGAGAGATTCCAAAGGGGGCATGCAACTATTCTACGTGCTTTGCGTGAGGCGGTGAGAGCAATTTTTCGTCGTGCTCCAAAAGCCATTCGGATGCCGGCCGCGGATACACCACCACCACCTTTATGGAATGGTCGGCGGGACTACCTCCCATGGTTCCAAAATTGCATTGGTGCCATCGACGGTACGCATGTTCCGGTGACCGTGCGTAACCGGCGCCGGCTTGCATACTTTGACCGCAACCGTGAAACCTCCCAAAACATGTTGGCTTGTTGTGATGCACAACTCATGTTCACATTTGTTTCCGTGGGATGGGAGGGGTCCGCGCACGATTTAAGAATGTTTAGGGATGCATTACAACGTGGATTGCGCATTCCTCGTAGCAAATTTCTACTGGCCGATGTCGGATTTCCGGAAGGCCATGGCCTTATGACTCCTTACCGCGGGCGATGCTACCACCTACAAGAATTTGGTGCGCATCAACTACGCCCTTAAGATCCCGAAGAGCTTTTCAATCGTCGACATGCGTCGGCCCGAAGCATGATTGAGAGAGTCTTCAGTTTGCTCAAGCAAAGATTTCGTATTTTGCATGCGATGCCGGAATACGACGTCCAACTCCAAGGTTGCATTATCCTTTCATGCAAGGTTATGCACAACATCATTTACCACATTCAACCATTTACAAGCATGGCACACATCACGCAAGAAGCGGGCGAACTCGGGGATGGGGAAAGGAGGCGGCAAGGAAGGGAGCCACGCAATGGAGACAATGCAATGCGTGCGAACCGAGACATGATCGCTAGACAAATGTGGGCAGTTTATGTTTGTTGGAGGGATGACAATGAGGAAGGAGACGGTGTTGATGTTGAAGATAATGAATAAGTTCAATGGGATCGTACATCATTGTCTACTGAAAAGCCTCCAAGCACATCAATGGACCCTCGTTGTTCACATGCATGTTCTTGTGCTCACTATTGTCCACATCCCACTCACGTGCACGCTTCTCCCCCTTGCTTCAAAGCACCACCACATCGGCATCGTTGTCCCCGGCGTCCAAGCCACTACCATTACTCCCATTGTCACTACCCTGCACCATCCTTGGCATGGTAAAGTTGTCCACACCGAAAACTGAGCGAACGGTCTCTTCACGCAATGTACCCTTGGTGAAAACATACATGGAACAATCAACAGCATTTTCCGCAAGCTTCAAGAGGAACTCACGCTTAAGTTTCGCATGAATATATGGGCCATCTTGCACGATGAGCACGGCTTGGTCAAAGGTAGATCTCGACCCGCCGGATTGTGCAACCTTGCAGTTGAGGTTGCTTGCGGACTTCACAATGCGTTCGTCGGTGGAAAGTTGCTTGTCAATTGTGGCCAGACGCTCAACCCCCTCGTGCACATCCCCCAAAGGCATGACCTTGGGCGCATCATCACTATTGTCACTCGTGGTGGGGGTGGACATGGCATTCTCTCCGGTGGCTTTGTCATCCCGAAAAATCTTAGTGGCAAAGTCATACCATGGGATTCTTTTTCCCTCCAACTGATTGATGATGCGTGGGTGCAAAGCTCGGAGTTGCCTTCACCGCTCGGGTTCAAGCTCAAGCTTCCAAGTGGTGCGGTTCAAGGGCTTACCTATCAAGCCGGCGATGCCGAACGCAATCTTCCACACGCGCATCAAGTTGTCAATGCGGTTGCGCACTTCGGTAGGGGTGACCACGGTTTTGATGCCTAGGACCTTGGGCTACTTCGGGGCAATGGCGTTTTGTAGCTTTGCCATCCACCCTCGGGTTGGGCGGAACTCCACAACGTAGTCCAATGCGAGACCGAGAAGTTCCATATCACGTTCGGCAGTCCAGAAGTCACCCGGAAGCTTCCTGCCGGATCTGTCGCCACCCGCACTTGTGGCCTCTGCCTCCGAATCCACTGCCACGTTCCCCGTGACGTTATACGTTGTGGCAGCGTTGGAACGTGGGAGTGGAGGACGGGGGGGGGCGAAGCAGCACTGGTAGTCGGCGCTCTCGCCCCACTCACCGCCGCACCCCCCAAGCTCGGGGATGTTGCATGCACCAGCGGTGCGAAGGAAGGGGTCAAAGGGGGGACTACGGCTGCGTGGGAGACTAGCGTCTCACCATGCGTTGAAGACACCGCAGCGTCGTCGCCGGGGATCTCACGCCCGCCTTCGGGAGTGACGGGCACCAAGTCTGGCATGGACGATTGAGACCCGCCGGCGATGTCACTTGAAGTCGTGACGAAACGAGGCGTAGCGGGGGCTGCATAATGCCATAGCATGAAGTCGGGAATGGGAAAGTCAAAACAGGCGTTCCGTAGCTTTGCTGCAAAAGGAGGGAGAGGGAAAGGCGTGTTAGATGGGTTGTAGGTGGCCGGACCCCACCACGGCGTGCGGTTGTACTGGCTACCGACGGAGGCGGAGTCAGCGGGTAAGGAGGGGGGCGCCACCATGTCGCGACCACCATTGCGGTTGCCGATGCGGCCGCCAGCAGTTGCCCGCATTGGCTGGCGGAAGCGTCCTCGCCCACGTGGAAGGGTGTTGGATGGAGGTGAAGTAGGAGTAGCGGCCGACAATGAGGGAAGCGGGCGCAAGGGGCGACGTCCATAAGGTGCTGACGACGTAGGGGCAGAGGTGGAAGAGTCTTCAGGATCCATGGCGGAAGTAGGAGTCTGGAAGGAAGGAATGGAAGGTACTGGGAAGAATGGCGAGTAGGAGCCTGCATTACTACGTGGCGTGCCAACGAATCGCGCTGGAGAGGGCCATGGGAGCGGCTCGATGCGGTCGGCAGCGCAGCCCGCAACGCGCTGGCGTCGCTTCCCATGGTTTGGGTTTCCGAACCTTCGAACTGTTTGAAGGTTCAAATTTTAATGAAATTTTCGACAAGAACGATTGTGCACATCGAGCCGCAATTTTCATTATATCCACTTTTTGGGTTCACTTTTAATGGCCTGCCGCAGAAGTCTGCGGCAGACTGTTTTGGCAAAAAAAATTGCAATGCGGTGGCCCTGGCATGCCGCAGATTTTGAGTGAAACGGCTTGCCCAATGACGAGTGAGGGCGCGAAAGCTGCCGTGGACCTGCCGGCTGCGGTGGATCTGCAGTGGTCGCTAATTCTCGCTAACTTTTTGGCAAGTGCCACATCAGATCGCGAGCTCCTCGCAACGCCAGGTCAACTCGCAGACGCCTCTTTGCCGCGCGCGCCTTCCCTGCCGTGCCGGAGTCCGGCGAGTCTGGACCAGCCCCTTCATCTCGCCGAGATGTCGGCTTGTCGACCGAAAGTTCGGCGCATACATTCAGATATCTTAAGCTTTCAGAAAATAAGATCGACCTCTGTTCAGCCGCCACAAACCACCGAGGTCTTGTGACATGCGAATGTTGCACACAATGCGTCACGTTCTTAGATCGTGTTCTCTTTTCTTTTAAAAACCTAGGTTTGATTTTCCTTAAATCTTCCTCGCCCCACCGCCAAGCGCCGATGGTCAGCCTGACTTCACTTCCACACGTGTGCAGTTTTCAGAAATCTGGAAAATCCGTGAACCGAGTGGGGGGTGGCCGAGTCAACGGCCGATGGAGTCCTCCTGGAGAGCCGCTGCTAAGGTGCTCCGCTCATCGCCCCACGAAGTGGCGTAAGAGCGCGTCGCACAGCATTTATGCCACAATCCCGTTGCTAGATCAACTGTTCAGTTCGAATCTGTCTCCACCGCTGTTGCATTATCGATGATAAGCGGCGCTCTTTTGTTCGTGTTGCCTGAATCCTGTTGTCAGTCGACACTCCATCTCCACCTCGATTCCACCCTCCCCTGGGTCCTTCCCCTCCAACCCAGATCTGCCGAGCATGGCAGACTTACAGCGCCCATTGTTGGTGGCCGATGTCGAGCAGCAGCAAGAGCAACAGCTGGGTACGACAGCCCCTCCAGTGTCCAACGGCACGGGCGCCATGAATGCAAGTGTCCGTGAATCGTGCTCTGACAAGCCCGCCGCCAATGGCTCGGGAAATGCGGCGGAAAACGTCGACGACAACAAGACCCCCAACAGCTCAGGGGACGTCTCGATCCGCGTGTCCCGCCGCGTCCTCCCTGACTTCCTCCAGAGCGTCAACCTTGCCCACGTCAAGCTGGGCTACCACTATGTCATCACCCACGGCATGACGCTGCTGCTCATCCCGCTCTTCCTCTCCGTGGCAGTAGAGATCTCGCGCATGAGCGTGCACGACTTTCTGCAGCTGTGGGACCACCTGCAGCTCAACCTGGTCTCCGTTATCGCCTGCTGCAGCCTGATCGTGTTCGGCTTGACCGTTTACCTCATGTCGCGTAAGCGGCCCGTCTACCTGGTCGATTTCGCCTGCTATCTCCCACGGGAGGAGCTCAAGGCTCCCTTCAAGCTGTTCAAGGAGCACTCGCGGGCGTCCGGGGTGTTCGACGAGAAGTCGCTGGAGTTCCAGTACAAGATCTTGGACAGATCCGGCCTGGGCGATGATACTTACCTGCCGCCGGGCGTGCGTAGCCTCCCGCCCAACCCGTGCATGGCTGCCGCCCGCGAGGAGGCCGAAGAGGTGATGTTCGGTGCACTCGAGGAGCTTTTTGAGAAGACGGGCGTGAAGCCCAGGGACATCGGCGTGCTGGTCGTGAACTGCTCCCTCTTCTGCCCCACGCCGTCGCTGTCCGCCATGATCATCAACCGTTTCGGCATGCGGGGCAACATCAAATCATTCAACCTGGGCGGCATGGGCTGCAGCGCTGGCGTGATATCCGTGGATCTGGCCAAGGACATGCTGGAGCTGCACGGCGGCACGTACGCGGTGGTTGTGTCGACTGAGAACATCACGCAGAACTGGTACTTTGGCAACCGGCGCTCCATGCTCATCCCCAACTGCCTCTTCCGCATGGGTGGAGCCGCCGTGCTGCTGTCCAACAAGTGGTCGGACAGGCGGCGGGCCAAGTACGAGCTCAACCATGTGGTGCGCACGCACATGGGTGCGGACTCGAAGTGCTTCCGTTGTGTGTACCAGGAGGAGGATGAGCACAAGAACCTGGGCGTGTCGCTGTCTAAGGACCTGATGGCCATTGCGGGAGATGCTCTGAAGACCAACATCACAACGCTGGGCCCGCTCGTCCTCCCGCTGTCGGAGCAGTTACTCTTCTTCGCTGTGCTGGTGGCGCGCAAGCTGCTCGGGTACAAAATGAAGCCGTACATCCCGGACTTCAAGCTGGCGTTTGAGCACTTCTGTATCCACGCGGGCGGGCGTGCGGTGCTGGACGAGCTGGAGAAAAACTTGCAGCTAACGCCGTGGCACCTGGAGCCGTCGCGCATGACGCTGTACCGCTTTGGCAACACCAGCAGCAGCAGCATCTGGTATGAGCTGGCCTACTCGGAGGCCAAGGGGCGTGTGCGCCGCGGTGACCGTATCTGGCAGATCGCGTTTGGCAGTGGGTTCAAGTGCAACAGCGCCGTGTGGCGCGCGTTGAAATGCGTGAAGGTGGAAAAGGGAACTGGGCCGTGGAGGGACTGCATTGACAAGCTGCCCGTGGACCTGAGCCATTTGGAATGAGGGGGGTACCTTTTCAGAGAGCAGTGGATCTGAGCCGTTTCAAGACTGCAGAAGAGCCCCTTTTGCACAATGTCAGTGATGGCTGGGTGGCATGAGGACTGGTCACAAGGTTGGTGGGAGAGTGAATAGTGATGCACTGACAAGCCATTGTTGGACGACGCTGTGGAGGGTGGCCGTGCAGCAGCTGCCTTGGTAGTGTATCGTTGACGCAGGTGGAATCTTTGCGGTTGTGAATCTTGATTCTTCGAACAACAGGTGTCGACATTGGAGCTGCCTTCCTGAGAGAGGAGGGAGGGAGTGTGCACAGCAGTAGATGTAGTGGCTTGTGGTGTTTTTTTCTCTCCAGCATTTGTTACAGAAAGCTGGTGGCATTGCCACATGTCTGCGGTACAAGTGACGAGCAGCAGCAGCTGCAGCAGCAGGGACCTCTGTGGTGTAGGCAGGCGCTGGACGGCATTGCGGCTTGGAGTTTGTGTGCCATGCCAGTCTGAAGTTATTGTTTGGTGGGCAGCGAGCAATCATTCGTGTGTTGACTCTGATTTCTGCTGGATGTGCATTGCAGCCCATCAGCAGCTCTGTTTCCACAAAGAAGGTTCGGAAATGCTGATGCTTGTGCTGTGAGCAGGTGGTCCTTCTTGTTCTTGTCCATCCTAGTAAATGGTTCTGCGCATGCATTGGAATCTTCATTCTGAATGAGCAATGCTATTCTACATGACATGCCTTTCTTTGGAGTAGTCTTTTCTGTAACAAGACACTTAGTCTGAACAAACATGGTAAAGCATTCCACTTTGACTGCCATGGTGATGTCACTCCAACACAATCGTTACAAACCTAGTATTGTTAGGGAGGTCTGTTGCTGTCATGTTTGAACTACAATGGTGGAACCCCCTCATCTAACGAACATGGGCCTAGAACAAAGTATTGAAGTGCAGCGCAAGAACAATTCGAAGAATTTTGTCACGCGGGAGGCAAGAAAGGTCGTGGCCTCACCCATGTACGAGAGTACATGGGTGAGGCCAGTCTTGAATGGCTCGGGCGACATCGCTCTTCTGCCGGAGGCAGAAGACTCAGCGGTAGCGAGTATAGTCGTCCGTAAGGGTGAGGACATAGCGGCCATGCTCACCGACGGACGCAGTGGGGAGAGGACCCATGACGTCAGAGTGGACAAGGTCGAGAGGGGCGGACGCACGGGAGGAAGACAAGGGGTACGTGGACCGGTGTATCTTCCCCTGAGCGCAGTCAATGCACTCAGTAGGGCACGGGAGAGGGAAAGTCTCCGGGTCAAGGCCCTTGGCCGGCTGGGTGCGGAGCATGCTCTCTACGGCGGCGGAGTGGACGTGGCAAAGGCGGCGGTGCAAAAGGCGGGTGTGCTGAGGAGAAAACGTACTGGTAACAAACACATGGCCTGTGGCGGCCGACGGGGAAGAGACAGGAGGAGAAGAGGAGAGGCGAGGAACATGCCACAGGTTGCCATGGGCGGTAGCGTGCAGTACGACAAGATCAGACGGAAGCAACAACACAGTGCCAACACCACGCGAGTGCACAACGTCCATGCTCATGCGGTCAAGGGCAGTCACGAACAAGAGGCTGAGCTCGAGACCAGGGACGAAGATGACATCGGTCAGAAAGACGTCACCGGCAGGACCACGGAAACGAACGATGCCAACACCACGGACATGCAACACTTGTCCGGAGCCCGTCCGGACACCGGAGACATCGCCTACATGACCGAGCATACCAAAGGCCTCGCGAGAGGTCGTCATGTGATGCGTGACCGTGGAGTCGATGATCGAGGTCTCAGCAGGGTCCTGGACAGGGGTCGC
The DNA here is from genome assembly GCA_023375785.1 of Penium margaritaceum. Taxonomy (NCBI): domain Eukaryota; kingdom Viridiplantae; phylum Streptophyta; class Zygnematophyceae; order Desmidiales; family Peniaceae; genus Penium; species Penium margaritaceum. Next base: position 52,559 of record SZWC01000887.1, on the reverse strand, counting down.
CAGATCGCTAACGGTCACATGGCAGCAAGCAAGGGACGCGGACGCGATGGAAGGAGACGCGAAACGAGACTGCCAATCGTCAAGCCACGCAATGTCGTCAAGGAGGGGGGTGGAGGAGACCACGGGAGACGACGAGACAGACGAGGAAACGGGACATGACCGCAGCTCAGTCTCAGTCATGCAGTGCTGGGTAGGAGGGCAGGAAGTGACGCAACTCGCACTTCCCTGGGGAGGAGGGCGAGGCAGGCCAAGCTGGAGCGCGATGAACTGTTACAGCTGATGCTCACGGGAGGACGGCCCGGGAGTGTAGACGGAGTGCAGAGTGACAGCGCCGGAGCCCGGGTAGTAGGAGGACTGAGCCGGCGAAGGAAGCGGAAGCGCCGATGGCTGTGGGTAGTACTGCTGCGGCGCGGGTGTCTGCGGGACAGGCGGAGCTGTCGGAGTGGCAGAGCTACCGGACGAGGTCGGAGTGTCAGGGCCAGCAGCAGCGACGACGGCAGAGGCGAGACGGCGCTCCCGCTGGCGACGCAGGGTGGCGATGACGCGCGCCTCGTCCGTCGGGAGAGGGCACGTGTATCACCCGTGCCCGGGCTGGCCACAGTTGTTGCAGACCGAGCCACCACCGCTGGACCCGGTCGACGACTGCTGCTGGTGCTGATGCGGCGGACCCTTGTCTTTCTTGTTCTGGCGCTTCTTCTTCTTCCCCGAAGACGATGAGGCAGCTGCGGCGGGGGAGGCGACAACCACGGAGGCAACGAAAAGGGAGGCGACGGCAGGGGATGCAAGAGCCTCCATACGATGGATTTGGGACTCCTGGCGAGCTTCTTCAATACGGAGGAAGAGCTCGTATGCCCAGGGCATGAGGGTGCCCTGGGTAGCCATGGTGGAGAGGACGTCCTGGGGGTAGTGGACAAAGATGTCCACGTACGCGCTGGTGGCGCCGCGCTTGATGGTGAGAAGCGCGGACAGAGGGGGCAGAGCAGATGTGCCGAGACGACGAAGGATGTCCTCTGCCCGCTGCCAGTAGGCAGTGACCGTCTCGGTCTCCCCCATGTGCAAGGAGTTGAACTCCCGGAGCAGACGGCTGATCTCAGCGTTGCTAGATAGGCGATGGGGCCTGGTGAGGACGTGTCATACGGCTGCAGGGTCTAGAATGTCGCTAGCGGTGAAGTCGCCGAGGAAAGGCTGTAGGGCCAGGCGGGAAGCTGGAGGGGCGTCTGGGACAAGGGCACAGACGGCGCGACCAGCATCATACACCTGGTCGGCCTTGGTGGAGTCGTAGGGGAGGGTGTAGTATGCCCACAGGCCCTCCCCTTGCGCCCATATCCGGAAGCTGAGCTCCCAGCTCCGGAACTGCTCGCCGGCCTGAAGCGGCGGCGGCGGCGTCTCAAAGTCCTGCCTGCGTCCGGCACCCACAGTGGGGCCAAGGACGGAGGTCACTATCTGCCGCTGGCGCTGAGTCTGCTGCTGTGCCAGGTAGTATGTGGCTGCAGACACAGCTGGGCTGGCGTGCCCTGGAGGGATGAACGACGGTAGCACACTGGGGGCAGAGTGGGAGGCTACTAGTTGTAGCGCTACAAGCTACTGCGTCAAGGCGACGAGCTATTGCTGAAGAGCAACGAGGGGGTCAAGGTTGCCGCCAACAACACCAGTGGGCTGCAACTGCCGTTGTTGCTGCCGCTGCTAGTGTTGCTGCTGTGGCTGCTACTACTACTGCTGCTACTGCGGAGACTGCTGCTACTGCCGCTGTTGCTGCCGCTGCTGCTGCTGCTGCTGCTGCTATTGCTGCTGCTACTACCACCACTGCTGCTGCTGCTACTACGGTGGCGGCTGCTGCTGCTGCTACTGTTGCTACTGCAGGCGCTGCAAGAAAGGGGGGGTAGGAGTCCCTCCAACAGAGCAGGACCCCTCCTCAGTGGGACTATCAGCCATGGTGGATTGTCCCTTGTTTGGTGCCCCTTGGATTTTTTTTGGTTTGTGCTACTGATGTCAGCAGTGACGTCAGCCGAGGATGGCTGACGTCAGCAGAGGCTACTGCGTGTGTGTAGTGCTACTCTTGTCCCCCTTTTTTTCGTGTGTTTTTTTTATGACGTCAGCAGTGACATCAGCAGTGACGTCAGCAGAGGGGTGCTGATGTCAGCAGCGGTGGTTATTGGAGCCGCCATTGCTCTTGCTGCTGTTGCTGTTGCTACAGCTATTGCTACTACTTCTACGGCTGCTGCTGCTGTTGCTGCCGCTGCTGCTGTTGCTGCCGCTGTTGCTTCTGCACGCTACTACAGTTGACGCTCGCTGCTCCTCCGCGCTGCTGCTGTGAGCTACGGGGGTGGGGGATATTTTTCTTCCCCTTTTTTTGTTTTTTTTTGTTTTCTCTGTCCCAGCGGGCAGCTGCTCGCTGGCAGCGAGCAGCGGGCTGCTGCTCGCTGGTAGCGAGCAGTGGGCTGCTGCTCGTTGGTAGCGAGCAGCGGGCTGCTGCTCGCTGGGAGCAGCGAGCTGCTCGCTGCGGGCTGCGAGCAGTAGCAGCCGCTGCGGGCAACTGCTGTTGCGGCTCGCTACTGCGGCTGCTGCAGCCTGCTGTTGCTGCTGCTGCACGCTGCTTGCTCGCTGCTGCTGCTACAGGGAGCTGCTGCTGCTGCTACGAGCTGCTGCCAGCTGTTGCCGTGTGCTGATGCTGTTGGCAACTGCTGCCACTTCTCACTGCTGCGGTAAGTTGTTACTGCTGCTGCTGCTAGCTACTGCTATCAGTCACACCTGGAGGACGTTGCCACGTGCGTCGTCGCCAACAAGCGCCTGACGTGGCCGGCTACTCACCTCCTCGCGTCAAGCGTGGGGGTCAGTGCTGCCGGAAAAAATCCGGCAGCATTTCCCCTGGCCCAGTGGCCGTGGGAAAAATTTTGACGCCGCCACCAGGCAGGTCAATGCTGCCGGAATACATCCGGCAGCATTTCCCCCGCACTGGCGCGTATGGAGACCCGCCGGCGTTGTCTGGCACCTGTACGCCAGTCTCCTGCTGCCGCTACTACTCTCTGGCTCTGATACCAAGCTTGATAACCTAGGCAGCAGGTTGAGGCAGCAACGATGTTGATGCACCGTGCGGGCTTCCACGCTCGTTGCTTAAGTCAGCTGCCCCCTCAGTCTAAGTGTGGAAGCTCTGGGTTTGTTACTAAGAAATGCGCGCGCCAAAGTTAGCGCCAGAAAGCAGCTGAAAACTGAAAGTAACTGATTAGGAATGAAGAATGAAACACAATGGGAGACCTCTCCAAGAACTAGCCTCCCCCCAGCTCTGTAGAGCTTGTTACTCAGTTCAACAGCCAATCAGAAAATACCTCTCTTTTCAGGCTGGCAGGTTTTCTCGGTGAGGCCTGCCAGACGGCCGACAGCCCAAAACCCGGACGTCGTCCGTTTTGCCTGAAAACTGGACCATACTATAATACTGACGCTGCGAACACAGCCGTGCAGTCAGAATCAGCTAGAAAAATAGTAGTGAGGAGTTATGGCGGCCTGAACACAGGCAGTGCCTATGACAGTCAGGGATGCCAAACAGGGCCATACAACATAAGACAAGAACTCTAGGCACATCACGACGCTATAGGAGCAACGCCACGACTAAGGACAGCACTGGACGCATGCAGTCAGTCTCTGTAGTGCCTGTGACAGGCGGCGGGCCGATCGCCGAGGAGTCCCGTCGATGGAGCTGAGCGCAACGCCGGAGGGAGGAGGCTCCAGCGAACTCTGAGTGGGCCTCAGCATGCGTCTGCTCCAACAAGCGACACTCCAGCAGCGTCGAGTCTCGCCGCCAGTCATCTTCACGCCTATGTACACAAGCCGGGAGGACAAAACAGAGTACAAATGAGAAATGCACGAAAAAACAAACAACAGGTTCCCTTCGCCTGAGGGCAATGTACACCAAAGCTCGCCAACTTGCCCAGTGTGAACAGGCACCTTCTGCCCACGTGGAAACCCGACATCACAGACTAATGATTACTTTGCTACCGTCACTTGTGGGGACAATTTTCAAATAAAAGTAACTAGGCATCAAAGTTGCACGCAAGGCGTGCACAGGGTTATGTAGTAAACAAAAGTGCACAAGGAATAATGTTAGAAATTGGTAGATTTGACGCGAGAGAGAGAGAGAGAGAAAGAGAGAGAGAGAGAGAGAGAGAGAGAGAGAGGGAGGGAGGGAGGGAGG
>SZWC01000887.1:0-16815 GCA_023375785.1 Penium margaritaceum | reverse complement strand
TCAAGATTATCATCGATCTGGACCAACACATATCTGTTCTGTTGCACATGGTGTATTCAGGCTTCAGCGACCATTGTCGCTGTATGACATGAGACCTGCATTGTTTGGATGTCCCTGGCACATGCAATGTGTTGGTATTCATGGCGATGGAAATTGCATGTTTCGAGCTATATCTGTGGCCATACATGGATGTGAAGAAAAGCACATGGACGTACGCATGGAGATAGCTCGTTTGCAGCTATTCATTTCAATGGCTTCAGTGTGCCGTTAGGTACAAGCCATCGACGGACTTGGGATAGTAAGCAGGCATACATGAACTATATCTGTACAGATGGGACATGGGGTCCTTTGGTGAACTGCTGGTAGCTGCAGTCTTGTACAGACACACTTTTTTTGTGTGGCAGAGTGATGTCCGGATTTTCCATCATGTTTTCTTTTCACCTACCATTTTGGGCCCAAGTGTACATCTGAAGTACAATGGGAACCATTTTGACATACTTCAGTCGAATAATGATGGCGTTCTGTATGGGACTCAGGTAACGCCGTAATGTTTCGTACGTAGAGAGCACCACAGGTCCTCACATGTTCTGAATGACATAATGCTTCAATTCTCTGCTGGGTTAGATCTTTTGTCGCGTGAAAGCGAATCTGCCGCCCACCTTTGTCCTCAGACGAATATGAATACCGAACGTGCACCTACAGTATCGCGTGTTGGAGGCAAGATTTCTTCAAGCGGAGGAACGAAAGCAGTTGGAAAGTTTTCTTCCTTACTGTTGGATGTTCTGAATGAGAATTTCCCACTGAGTACAATAACGAGTGTAGAGTCAAGTGGTGGTCCTCAGAATCGACCAGGCACTGAGTCTACTTTTCCCATTAGTAAACGAGAGGATGGTGAACCATTGATGAAACATCATCGTTTCACGTCAAAGGAAGCACTGTATTGTGAGATTGAGAAGGAGGTGAAGGACAAGTTCAGTCTGTGCTGTGAGTCAGCATCCACAAAGTTTGTGGGTGTGTACGAAGTGAAGTCGAAACGTGATAAAAAGGACAAGTGTCAGGTTTTGAACCAACAGTTCTACGGCTTTTTTAGTCGTACTTCTGCTGCGGTTGTTCGTGAATACTTGCTCTTCTCGCTCGGTGGATTGATGTTCCGCCCGAGAGCCAATTTTCCAAAGCTTCAACATTTGTTCGTGGTTAATGGCCAGCTCATTCGAAATGAGCTCTTCCATGCGTTGATAACTGATGAACGCCGAGAATGTACAGTACATACAGGTAGGAGGATGGATGTTGATGCCTACTTGCGTGAGATGTTGGATGGACCGTGTACACCATGCACATTGTGGGACATGTTGTGTTTTAGGTGTCACATGCGTGAAGGGTCCAGTTGTAATGAATTACTTTGTTCCGTTTGTGCTGCCGTCTCAAAACGAGGCGGTACTGCGCCATTTGGAGTGAAGGACAACTTCAGTATGAATACAGTTCCTGCAGAGTTATCATCCCTGTCGTCATTGGAGCAACGTTTGGTATGTCCTTTTGTGCCATTCATGAACATTGGTCTGTTGAACCAAGGGCGACAGAAGGGTTTATGAGGAGCGGTCACAACTGTCCCTTTGGATGTTGTTGATGTCATTACTGAGTTGCCGCGCACATTGACCATGTCAGAGACAGTTTGCCTTGCATTCAAACGCAAGATGTCGTACTATGGCAGTGTGTGGTCCGACAGTGTCGGACCAGGGATTGTTGTCAGAGCATTGCAATGGCTGATGGACAACTCACCCCTGTTTGCAAGGTTGGGGGTTCAGATGTCAAGTGCACAAGTTGGAAAGCTTGTGTCAGAGCTTGGAGAACATGTGCACCGTGAAGCACAACATGAGACGACTGAGGGTCATGCATCATCATCCCAAGATGAAGTTGAGGCAGCGTTCTCTCATTTTGAAGATGATCAAGTTGACCAAACGATGTACTTTAGGATTCCATTGTTCCAGGAAATGTCCAAAGGACATGTCATTACAGCATGTGAGGGAAAGAATCCTTGTCACATTCTGTCTCGGAATGACATGGAGGAGTTGTGTTTTCCATCACTCTTTGGTGGAAAGAGAAGATCTGCAAACATTGTCCTTCATTTCAGTGGTCCAAAACTGGACTGCTCGGTACCTTACCGCAAAGTGGTAAAGTGGGAATTGTTTAATCGTGATCGTAGATTTGCCCAAAGACCAGACATTATTTTTTTCAAGTTCTATGTCTGTCAAATGTTGAACGTTCATGACATTATGTCGCTCCGGGCAAGACAGTTGTTCCAGAAGAGGATTACTGCGGGCGATCTTCAAAACAGTGAGGCAAGAAGTAGGTTGTTGGAGAACAACCTTATCTTCAACGAGTTCAAGAGGATGCGGGGAACCATCGCATATTGGGACGACAAAAAAAAGGACCTATTTGCATTTTTGAGGCAGAAAAAACAGAACCCAACGTTTTTCTTCTCTCTGAGCATGGCTGACACACGCTGGCCTGAACTGTTGGGCATATTGTCCAAAGTTGCAGGAAAAGAATTATCACGCGGTGAAATTGATGCACTCCAATTTCAGGAGAGGACGAAGCTCGTTGCAGATGACCCAGTGTCACCTTCACGATACTTTCACCACCATCATCGTTCTTTTTTAAAGAACGTTATTGCCACAGAAAATGGACCACTTGGTCATGTGGAAGATTACTTTGGGGTTGTGGAATTCCAACACCGTGGAAGTCCCCACTGTCATGTCTTGCTGTGGGTGAAGGATGCCCCAGACCTGGAGTCCCAGTCCCCTGAAAAAGTTGTTGAATTTGTGGATAAGTGTATATCCACAAACATTGACTTGTTACAGACTGATCTACAGTCCCTCCAAGTGCACAAGTGTACATACCGCTGTCGGAAGAAAAAAGGCTCTAAAACATGTGCGTTTGGCTTTCCAAAGCCACCTTTTGATAAGACTGTCATTCTTCTGCCTCTTGATGAGAGCACCTTACCTGCAGAGAGAAAACATTACAAAACAGTGTATGCAAGTATGATTGCAACACTAAAGACAGTAACCACTGACATTGACTTTGATGATTTTCTGCAGTTGTGTAAGCTTTCTGAAATTGGATATGTTCGTAGTGTACGCTCATCTCTCAAAAAGGCGACCCTACTGTACAAAAGGATGCCAATCCATCAGAATGTGAACCCGTTCAACCCTGATGTCTTGAGGCTTTGGCAGGCCAACATGGACATACAGATGTGCATACATCCATATGCAGTGGCCAGTTACATTGTTTCATACATGTGTAAAGGAAACAAAATCATAAGCCGCACGCTCAAATCTGTAATGGATGTTTTGAAAAGAGAGGAGTGCTCAAAGAATGTTCGGAGTGTGATACATAAAGTTGGCAATTCTCTCATCCATGATCAAGAGGTCAGTGCCCAGGAGGCAGTGACCTTAATGACTGGATTGCCATTGAGGTTCTCAAGTCGGCCCTTTGTGTTCATAAATACAAGCCCCCGTGAGAAACGACTTCTTGTTGTGAAGCCTAGAGCGGAACTTGAAAAATTGGACCCATCCTCCGAGGATGTGTTCATACCTCACTGTACAGTGAGGAATACCTTTTCGCGTTTGTACTCGTAGTCATCCCTCTTGGACTGGTCATTCACAAATTGCACAATCTTTGGGACCTTTTGTATGCGATACAACGCCATTGAGTCATACAGCAACTCACTGTTCTGTACTAACGATGTGTCATCCAATGACCCGTGAGAAACGACTTCTTGTTGTGAAGCCTAGAGCGGAACTTGAAAAATTGGACCCATCTTCCGAGGATGTGTTCATTCCTCACTGTACAGTTTGCAACATCTTCATTTTTGGTCAACAAAGGGATCATTTCACAGAAGATTGAGGAGTATTCTCCAAAGTCGTCCAAATGGGAAACAATTTTGCGCGATTTTGAAAGTGCTCTCAGGTCATGCCACAGTGAAATGGACAATGACATAGAAGGCACTGTTTTGACAAAACATGAAAGTGGTCCCAATTTTGAGCACGTTGGCCGTCACATGTTTGCAGACAAGGCAAAGAGTGACGAAGATTTTTTTTCTCATGAATTCCAAGCTAAACTCCGAGCAGCATGCAGTTGTGGATGACAACATGCACATTGTACGTTCTGGAAAAGAAGTTGTTTGACTGTTCCTATCAGGAGGCGCTGGTGTAGGGAAGTCAACGGTGGTGCATGCATTGTATGAGCGTTTGTTACGCTTCTACAATGCTGCACCAAACTCAGACCACACGTTGCTCAAGGTGTTGAAGCTCGCACCAACCGGAGCTGCTGCCTTCAATTTGAATGGGTTCACCATTCATCATTCGATGAAATTGAGCACTCGAAAAGGAGCTTACCTACCTCTGTCCTCCGAAACTCGACATGTGCTGGCATGTGAGCTAGGTCGTGTACAGTTCATTATAGTCGATGAAGTGTCGATGGTTGGTCGTCCGCTAATGCATTTCCTGGATCACAGAATGAAAGAAGTAAAAGGCATAGATCTGCCTTTTGGTGGTGTACATATCGTCTTTGTGGGTGGCTTGTATCAAATGAAACCAGTACTGGATGGGTACCCGTTTGAACCTTTTCATGACACCCTGGTTGTAGAGGAAGATGCATCTGAATCGACATTTTTCCCATGGGCTAGTATGACACTGTACGAGTTGCAGACTTTCATGCGACAAAATGATCAGTTTTTTGCAAATTCTTTGAACCGTCTCCGTGAAAACAGGTGCACAGTGGCAGATCATGACTTTTTCCAAGCTATGCTTATTGACCAAGGGAAGAAAGTTGACATGACCAACATGTTGCACCTTTTCACAACAAACAAAAAGGTCAACGCACACAACAACATGCTGTACGACAGAGCGCACAGTACCAAATTTGTTTGCCAAGCATGGGATGCGTGCATCAGCCATGGCGATGGGAGTCGTGGTCACTAGTCGTTCGATGAAGCAGGTGACGACAGATGATATATAGCCAATCTATGTAAGACTCTTTGTTTGTACATAGGGTGTCGTCTTTGAATATTTTTGAACATGGACACGAGTGATGGTTTAGTGAACGAGGCGACGGGCATCCTTTGTCATGCAAGCCTTGTTGGAAATGAGGTGGTTACATTCTGGGTGGAGTTTCCAAACGATGTCATCGGACAGAAGCAACGATTGAAGTATGCACAACTTACAACGAAAGAAGGTTTCAATGCCAATTGGACACCCATCAAACGAGTTGAAAAAACCTTCCAAATGAAGAACAAAGGCAGTTTAGAAGTGTCCCGAAGGCAGTTTCCACTTGCCCATGCAAATGCAATTACTGTCCACAAAGCACAAGGATGCACTTTCAGAGAGGATGCAGTGGTCGACTTGTCTTCCTTTGTACCAGAGCACATGTACTATGTTGCTATGAGCAGGTTTTACGATGCATAATTCATCCATCTTACAGAGTACAACAGTGACAACATCAACGTGTCTTCAAAGGTTGTTTCAGAAATGGAGCAGTTGCGACGGAGAGTGCACTCGCCGCATTTGCAGCGCCTCGAACATCTGTGTACTCCATCATCGTTCTGCGTGTACTACCACAACATTTGAAGTCTTGGAAAGCATGGGCACAATGTCCTTCACCGTCATGAACTTGTGCACGCAGACACTATCATTCTCACTGAAACACATCATCGCAACAGCCATGCTCATCGACATGACAGTGTACAAGGAAAGGCTGCGCATTATTCTTCTGGTGAGGTTGGCGGAATACTTGTCGCAACTACGTACACGGGAGCTACGAATGAGCACAGTGGAGCAGGATTTGATGCTATGTCATGGTGTGAATGGATCTTCCCAACAATGCCAGTAATTTTCTGCGCATTTTATCGCTCTCCCTCTTCAGCAGAGAAGCCACTGTTAGAATTTCTCTGCAACTTTGCCTCAGGTTTGTTCCCACTTGTCCTTGTAGGTGACTTCAACATTCACGCAGAGATTGCGATACCAGAGAGTCTCCAATTTCTAAAAGACAGGGGTTTTCAGATGTTGATCACTTTTGCAACTCATGAGAGTGGCTCCATTATTGACCATGTGTGGACGAATGTACACAGTGTCCACATGAAAGTCCACCCACAATAAACGTTCTACTCAGACCATTTTCCCTTTGTACTAAGTGTGGAAAAACGTGGAGGGTTGGCATAAGGGATCACCCATATCCAGGTACGACATTGTGTCTTTCCTTTTCAGCATGATATTGTTGCAAGCCGGAACGAATCATGTGGACAACGTTGTAATGTTGCTATTTGCAGTGCCTTTGCCAACAATCGACAATATGCAGAAAGATGTAAGTTATACAAACTTCTCGCTCTTCCTTTTGTCGTCTTTCATCACGTTTCTCAATGTCACATGCACACATTGTCATTATTCATGTGCAGTCGCGACTCGCAACCATTGCAGAACTGCAACCGCGTTTCAGGCGTTTTCATCTTCACGCCCTGGTCATCAACGTGGATCTTCCCATGAGTGACAAAGCCCAGCTTGACCCCCGCATCTATCTGGCGGACACTTCTGGAAGGGTTATCGACATGAAGGTGCCTACGGTCATCATTCCTGGAGAGTACTCCGGAACAACAAAGAAGCACATGGCAGAATCTTTCGCGGAAAGCTGGCAAAGGTGGAAGATTTACGATGTGTACAACACAACCACGTCATCCACGAGGGAACGGGTCGTGGAAAGGACAAATATGCATCTCTGTACATCAAGTGTATGGATATGCATCATGATGATCCTCTGGATGTTGCAGGTACACCAGTGTTGCCCAGGAGTGCACCCTCAACTGGACAATGGGCGAATCATATGCTGTGCAAAGCACCTTTGTTGAAGGCGAAGTGGACCAAGTCCTTACCACCATTTTCAACAATGACATGATGCGCCCCTCGCTGAAACGTTTCATTCCACCAAAACGATCGCCAGTTGGAACATGCATTGTTTTCCCAATGGGACATAAACACCCGGAATAAGTGATATCAACTGACATTACTTGCCTTGTCATTGCAGCTTGGTCTTGCAGTTGGGATTTTGGATGCAACGAAGGTTTCGGCTACAATGAAGCAGGATTTCATCATGTTTGCAGATGACATGGCGCTCGTCGGATTTGTGTGGGGCGCTCTGACGCCTGAGATCCAGCAGTACTTGAACAACGACAGAGTGGTTGCCATTAACGGGATGTACTACAAAGATGGTGCTCTGAAGGCTGGCCGTGGGTGAGTATGGTAGACCATGTGCCTTGTGTATACATAAGGTGCGTATTTGTATACATACATGCACTCTTCCCCGAACTTCCACTTTGCAGGTCAATGATCCATGAGATCACGGACAAAGCCCTGCTCAACATTGTGAGGGAGGAGTGGACAGAAAGGAGCTGCCAACAATGCACGAAATCTCTAAGTGAGTTTGTGTTGGGGTGCAATAGCAATAACAAGTGCAAACGTTGTCGAGCATCCTAGACATGCCAATCACATTTCACAACATTTCGTGCACATTCGACTACACGTGGATGTTCCTCAAGAACAGTTCCGTGAACACTCTTATCGTGAAAATGAGTACAAAGGTCACCAACCTGCAGTACAACGAGATCACCCAGTGTACGCAACGCATGCTAGATGGCACAGCATGCAAGTACGAGATCTACTTTGACTTCCTCGATGAGAAGTACGAGTGCACTGAGCATGGAACTATCACCTCAGAGGAAGGCGTTCTGACTGTACTTTTGCATGCTGCAGGTGAGTCAATACGTCACACAGTCTTCCATTTTTTGGTGTAGGTGTCATGTAAGGGGATCATATTTATGGTGAAACCATGCATGTTCCATGTGCAGAGGCACATCCTGAAAGAGCGACAGTCGTGGGACCACAAGCCCAGACGTTTCTCTTGGGAGGGAGGACAGTACCCATGCTGAAGGGCGAGGGCCATGAACAAGTGCAGAAGCTGTTGGCAGAAGCTGAACACAACGTCCATGACTTCTGGCTGCACACAAAGGTAACTCCATCGCCATGTGCACAATTTCTGCCTGCACGAAAAGCTACGCTCATCACACATGCGCTCTTATCTTCGCAACTGCATGTACCTAACACAGCAAGGAAAATCTGGCACATGTTCAAATCCACAGCTCCGATGCACAACAGACGTATGACTTGCTTGAAGTGCACCCTCCTCTACGCACTGAAAAGGTACGTGCTCCACTAAGATGACAATGGTAGCAGAATATTTCACACGAAGCTCCATCATCCATGAGATTCACCATTTGAATACAACCTCCTTTTGCAGCGACGCATGATGTCACCAACACTCACATATCTCACAAGTCCGCCTGCTCGTGTCCAAATTCCAGGCCCTTCAAACAGCGTAAGTTTCTATGGTGAACCATGTGTACTTGCTACAAATATGCGGTTGTACACCATGTTGTGCAATGCTCACTGATACGCAAGCGTCCTGCAATGTGCAGATTGGCATATGTGCCAACGATCACATAGTCCCCAGAAGACCTTGTCAACCACATTTGACAACACTATGATGTCCCCAGATAAATCATCAAATGCAGATCGACAGTCAAAGAACGTTTGACAGCTTCAAACAGACCACAGACTTGTGCAGACCAAAGTCTCCTCTTGCGTGCTTTTGACTTGGATGGTTGGCCCCTGCAACCCACACATGACAATCGTACCATGGGCAAATGAAGATGAAATCCCAGTCATTAATGGTGTGAACAGAAAGAGCTCTCATGTTGAAAACAGTCACAATGCAAAGCAATACAGAAATGCAGAAGAGTGGACAAGTCTGCTTCATAACAATTCCGCAAGGTCTAGAAAACAGCATGATTCATATTCTGCAGAGGGCCCCTTTGTCTTCAAAGTGCAAACTATTGTCATGTGTCAGAATCTGTGAGCAGTGACCAGAAGGTGCGTTGTGCATCAGAGTACTTTTGCACAGTGTTTGTGAGTAGAATGTGAGATAGGGTCGATAGCGCGTGGCGTTTGGGTACAATGGGGAGCTACCCATCCAGAGTGATGTCATTGTACCATGGTTGGGCTGGTGAACCTGCGGAGGATCAACGCAGTCTTGGTTATTGTAACGGGCTTGTGAAGTCTGCATCCATAGCGTTGCAATGTTCATCAGCGATGGCCGTGCTTTTTTTTTCTTTCTAGGCATGCCGTCACTCGTACGTCGTGGTACAAGTAATACGTTGTGGTGTCAGCTTAGTCACACTGTACATAGGTGTTGTTTTCACGGGCATTCATGCATCACACACTCGCCACAACTCTTCGGTATGGAACAACAGCTGGACAAAACCCTCGACAACGTTGACAATACGGTCATGCCTTTATATCATACAAATTGAAAGTCATACAACAACCATCATTGATGGACACGTGACAACAATGTTATGCCTCTTCCACAAGGTACGTTGTGCATCATAGCACTTTTGCACAGTATTTGAGAGTAGAATGTGAGATAGGGTCGATAGTACGTGGCGTTGGGGTACAATGGGGAGCTACCCATCCAGAGTGATGTCATTAGACCACGGTTGGTCCAGTGAACCTGCGGAGGATAAACGCAGTCTTGGTTCTTGTAACGGGCTTGTGAATTCTGCATCCGTTGCGTCGCAATGTTCATCATCGATGGCCGTGCTTATCTTTTTCTTTCTAGGCATGCCGTCACTCGTACGTCATGGTACAAGTAATACTTCGTGGTGTTAGCTTCGTCGCACTGTGCATGGGTGTCATTTTCACGAGCAATTATGCATCACACACTCGCCACAACTCTTCAGTATGGAACAACAGTTGGATAAAACACTCGACAACGTTGAAAATACGGTCATGCTTTTACATCATACAAATTGAAAGTCATACAACAACCGCCATTGATGGACACGTGACAACAACGTTATGCCTCTTCCACAAGGTGCGTTGTGCATCAGATCACTTTTGCACACTGTTTGTGAGTAGAATGTGAAATATGGTCAATAGCGCGTGGCGTTGGGGTACAATGGGGAGCTACCCATCCAGAGTAATGTCATTGTACCACGGTTTACCCAGTGAACCTGCGGAGGATGAACACAGTCTTGGTTCATGTAACAGGCTTGTGAAGTCTGGATCCGTAGCGTCGCAATGTTCATCATCGATGGCCGTGCTTTTCTTTTTCTTTCTAGGCATGTCGTGACTCGTTCGTCATGGTACAAGTATTACGTCGTGGTGTCAGCTTAGTCGCACTATGCATAGGTGTCGTTTTCACGCGCATTCATGCATCACACACTCGCCACAACTCTTCCGTATGGAACAACAGTTGCACAAAACCCTCGACAACGTTGACAATACGGTCATGCCTTTACATCGTACAAATTTAAAGTCATACAACAACCGCCATTGATGGACATGTGAGAACAACGTTATGCCTTTTCCACAAGGTATGTTGTGCATCAGAGCACTTTTGCACAATGTTTGTGAGTAGAATGTGAGATAGGGTCGATAGCACGTGGCGTTGGGGTACAATGGGGAGCTACCCATCCAGAGTGATGTCAATGTACCACGGTTGGGCCGGTGAACCTGCGGAGGATCAACGCAGTCTTGGTCCTTGTAACGGGCTTGTGAAGTCTGCATCCGTAGCGTTGCAATGTTCATCATCGATGGCCATGCTTTTTTTTCTTTCTAGGCATGCCGTCACTCGTACGTCGTGGTACAAGTAATACATCGTGGTGTCAGATTTGTCGCACTGTGCATAGGTGTCGTTTTCACGGGCATTCATGCATCACACACTTGCCACAACTCTTTGGTATGGAACAACAGTTGGAAAAAACCCTGGACAACATTGAAAATACGGTCATGCCTTTATATCGTACAAATTGAAAGTCAGACAACAACCATCATTGATGGACACGTGACAATAACGTTATGCCTCTTCCACAAGGTACGTTGTGCATCAGAGCACTTTTGCACAGTGTTTATGAGTAGAATGTGAGATAGGGTCGATAGCGCATGGCGTTGGGGTACAATGGGGAGCTACCCATCCGGAGTGATGTCATTAGACCACGGTTGGGCCAGTGAACCTGCGGAGGATCAACGTAGTCTTGGTTCTTGTAAAGGACTTGTGAAGTCTGCATCCGTTGCGTCGCAATGTTCATCATCGACGGCCGTGCCTTTTTTTTCT
The DNA here is from genome assembly GCA_023375785.1 of Penium margaritaceum. NCBI lineage: Eukaryota > Viridiplantae > Streptophyta > Zygnematophyceae > Desmidiales > Peniaceae > Penium > Penium margaritaceum. The sequence continues at coordinate 5,598 of SZWC01000887.1, read as the reverse complement.
TTCTAGGCATGCCGTCACTCGTACGTCGTGGTACAAGTAATACGTCATGGTGTCAGCTTATTTGCACTGTGCATGGGTAACGTTTTCACGGGCATTTATGCATCAGACACTCGCCACAACTCTTCAGTATGGAACAACCGTTGGATGAAACACTCGACAACGCTGACAATACGGTCATGATTTTAAATAATACAAATTGAAAGTCATACAACAACAGCCATTGATGGACGTGTGAAAACAACGTTATGCCTCTTCCACAAGGTGCGTTGTGCATCAGAGCACTTTTGCACAGTGTTTGTGAGTAGAATGTGAGATAGGGTCGATAGCGCGTGGCGTTGGGGTACAATGGGGAGCTACCCATCCAGAGTGATGTCATTGTAGCACGGTTGGGCCGGTGAACCTGCGGAGGATCAACGCAGTCTTGGTTCGTGTAACGGGCTTGTGAAGTCTGCATCCGTAGCGTCGCAATGTTCATCATCGATGGCCGTGCTTTTTTTTTTCTTTCTAGGCATGCCGTGACTCGTTCGTCATGGTACAAGTATTACATCGTGGTGTCAGCTTAGTTGCACTGTGCATAGGTGTCGTTTTCACAGGCATTCATGCATCACACACTCGCCACAACTGTTCGGTATGGAACAAAAGTTGGACAAAACCCTCGACAACGTTGACAATACGGTCATGCCTTTATATCGTACAAATTGAAAGTCATACAACAACCGCCATTGATGGACATGTGACAACAACATTATGCCTCTTCCACAAGGTACGTTGTGCATCAGAGCACTTTTGCACAGTGTTTGTGAGTAGAATGTGAGATAGGGTCGATAGCGCGTGGCGTTGGGGTACAATGGGGAGCTACCCATCCAGAGTGATGTCATTGTACCACGGTTGGGCCGGTGAACCTGCGGAGGANGTACAAATTGAAAGTCATACAACAACCGCCATTGATGGACATGTGACAACAACATTATGCCTCTTCCACAAGGTACGTTGTGCATCAGAGCACTTTTGCACAGTGTTTGTGAGTAGAATGTGAGATAGGGTCGATAGCGCGTGGCGTTGGGGTACAATGGGGAGCTACCCATCCAGAGTGATGTCATTGTACCACGGTTGGGCCGGTGAACCTGCGGAGGATCGATGCAGTCTTGGTTCTTGTAACGGGCTTGTGAAGTCTGCATCCGTAGGGTCGCAATGTTCATCATCGATGGTCGTGCTTTTTTTTTCTTTCGAGGCATGCCGTGACTTGTTCGTCGTGGTACAAGTAATACGTCATGGTGTCAGCTTAGTCACACTGTGCATAGGTGTTGTTTTCACGAGCATTTATGCATCGCACACTCGCCACAACTCTTTAGTATGGAACAACAGTTGCAGCAACCCTCTACAAAGTCAACAAGACATCAAACAACGCGTATCGTGCAGAGTCACAATTGTGCCTCAACAACTGACTATGGATCATTTGGACATCGTTGACAATACTCAATATGTACACGATATCTGCATGACGAAGAGTGAACATCACACCGCCATGGCGATGCAAACCCAAGACAACAGACATCACAAGTGAGCAAGGAAAGGAGGTAAGTGTAATGTACCATGAGTCTTTTCCTGTCGGGATGATGCAAGGAGACATCACTTCCCAACAACCCATCAGAGGTTGACTTGGAGCTATACTGCTCCATCTTGTACGCACCAAATGTGTGCCATAGTTCCATAACATAGGTGCACACGTAAACGAATAAATGAACCGACTACATACAGACAGATAACAAGGTAGTGAGGTCAAAATGAAGATAGGTAGATAGGTGAGGAGGTAGTTGAAGTTTTTGGTGGTGTGGGGGAGATGCTGCCGAAATTTTCACGAAGTAGCATGCATTACATGCACAACATAGCTCTCTACTGGGGTGAAAAGGTATAGAGGTAGGCAGGTAGAAAGATATTAAACTGATCCAGGTGTAGGGAAAATTATATCGAAATTTGTTTGGCGTAGCTTGCGTTCCAGTTACACAAATGACAACGTAGACAGGTACGAAGGTAGACAGGTAGAGAAGTACATAAAGTGTCCCAGGTATAGGACAAACGGTGGCCAGATTTTTTTTAGGTAGTAATAGTTAAAGGTACAAAGGCATAGAGGTATAGAGGCAGGCAGGTAGAAAGGTAGTCAAAGTGATCCATGAGTAGGGAAAATGCTGTAGAATTTTTTTTGGCGTAGCTTGCGTTACAGTTCCACAAATGACAATGTAGACAGGTACGAAGGTAAACATGTAGACAGGTAGAGAAGTACATAAAGTGTCCCAGGTATAGGGAAAATGGTGGCCACAAATTTTTAGGTAGCATTTGTTAAAGGTACAAAGGGATAAAGGTATACAGGTAAGCAGGTAAAAAGGTAGTTAAAGTGATCCAGGTGTAGGGAAAATGCTGTCAAAATTTGTTTGGCGTAGCTTGCGTTAGTATTACACAAATGACAACGTAGACAGGTACGAAGGTAGACAGGTAGACAGGTAGACACTTGCTTCCAAAATGTCCATAAGATTGCCCCACAAAAGTTGCCGGAGATGTATTTGCTTCCACCAAAATTGTCCACATGAGTAGCAATTTATTCCTCCAATGGTAGAAAGACATCCAACTAAAAAATTCATGTCTTGAAGACCATTGTCATTGAATTATACCTTACTACACTACAATTCTGACCCGAGAACATCGTATGCCATTTTTTATATCCACTGTCTCAGCTCAAGTGACCCAAGCATACATTAAACAATAGACAAATAGAAGTAGCAACGAGGACCATAAAAGCGAATTACTTTCTATATACCAGAAAAGAGGGGAAAAGTGATTGGAGTCATTCCACATTCATTGTAACACACAAAATACACTGTTACACTATAATCATGCATTCCCATTTTTTTTCCCATCTCTTCACACCCTTCGTTCATTATGTACATGACCACTTTCCGTTTTTGACAAGGGAACACCACACAAGGTTGTTCCGTCCTTCCTCAAAAGTCCGACCGCTGTCGGCGAAGAAATTCGTCCGGACGGACCAATCATAAAACTTGAGGTTTTGCAAGAAAACCGAACTACTTTGTATGTACCTCAAAAGAGGAAGAAAAATATTTGAAGTCGTTCCACATTCATAGTACCACACATATGTTTATCATATACACAATGGCGTTAATTATACGTTTAAACACACAAAACACATTGTTACACTGCAATCCAATATTCTCGTTTTTTTCCCATCTCTTTACACCCTTTCTTCATCATGTACATGAGCACTTTCCGTTTTTTACCCGGGAACACCACACAAGGGTGTTCTGTCCGCCCTCAGAAGTCCGACCGGCCGTTGGCTAAGAAATTCTTGCGGACGGACCAATCATAAAATTGGATTTTTGGCAAAGAAAGCGATTGCAATAAGGTTACTATGTAACCCAAAACAAGAGCAGTATGTTGCACGCAAAGCGTGCACAGGATTACATAGTAACGGCATAAAGTTATCATTCATTCGGCCCTCATAATGGAACTGAAGAGAAAAATCTCAAAAATTAAAAAAAAAGAGACGATACAAGAACCACATGAATTCCTCGCAAAATGGAAAAGAATACAAAGATCTTCTATGTACTTCAAAGAAGTCTACAATGTACGTTCCGTGTTAGATTTTGTCAATAATAGAGGTCAAAAAACATGAGTAATTTTTCCAGGGAAAATGTGCATTCATTAATATGTTATCGTGCAATGTTGGGCAAAGATGAATGCTTTCTAGGAAAAAAGGAAAATGTGGGATTTTTAGATGAAAAATTCATATAATAAAATCTAAATTAAGTAAATCTATGTTAATTAATGATTTTTCTGTATTTGTTTTGCGTTAATCTACCGCAAATGGTTTATCTCCTAACGTTTCGTTTCCGGGATCAGTTGTTTGGCTAGTCTAGCCAAACTGACTTGACTGGACGGAAAGCATGGCCAAGCTTCCCGTCCAGTTCGTTGCACAAAGCGTACTGTCTGTTATCTAGCTGACTGGCTTTGCTTGTCCGATTCTGTTCTGTCCGGTTCCTTCCTACGCGAAAAACCTGTGTTTGAACGCGGACAAACAGCCTTTCCTGTCCGATGCCTCGCAAGGCTCGAAGTCCGAGGAGCGACGCAGAGAGCGGAAACAATATTAAATTCTGAAAAAAACCCTCCGTCCGCATCTCTGACCAATCACGATTTTTTTCTGCAGGAGAAACCGATTGTAAAAGGGTTACTATGTAACCCAAAAAGACCCTACGTCGCCTTCGGCCTGATGTCCACACCCACCACGCTGGAGTCCACGACCGTGCCACACTCGAGCGTGGTAGGTTGGATGTGTCTAGTTGGACTGGGTCGAGTACAGCAAAGCATGTGAATTCACAAGTTTTCCTTAAACTAAGTCTTGAAAAAACAAAAATTGTCTTGCTGGACAAGGTTGAGCACGACATGGCGTTCAACGGCATCATCTCTCTCCCCGAGTCTTGAGTTTGATGCATGCCTTTTTATTGTGGTACGTAACTGAGTTTTGCCGGTCAAAATGAGTGGACGCAAAGCCCCCCTCCCCCCACCCCCCCCACCCCCCCGCGTTGATGGCCTGACGCGCACACGCCAGGCCATCAACCGGGGTGACGCCCATGTCGAAGCGAACCGGGGTCGCGGAATGTGCGGGCCTCACAATCTGCGCAAAGTGCTCACAGCCCACCTACTTCGCCTCTGTTTCTCCATTGTAGTTTACCTAGAAGTTGTCGTCGTTCCAAAGCACTCCCTCCGAGATGTGCCATCGCGTGCCCCCGATGGTCTGCACCTCCACCCTCTCCGACGCCTACCCCGGTAGCATCTTCTGCCAAGGGCAGCCAATCCACGCCCTCTCCCTCTCCCTCGTCCCCACCTCCCACGCCTGCTGGTAGGCATCTCCTGGCTTGAGAAGCACTGCCATTCTGCTGCTCACGTCAGTCGGACTTGCCCACATCGCACAATTCTAAATGTTCATCATGTGTGTTTTCTGTTCTTGTGCAGTTGCTGAATACCCTTGCGTTCGCCTTCCTCAGCCAAGCCATGCTGCTGGTGCCGAGGTTGCAACTGCTGCTGCCGCCGCCGCCACTGCTGCTGTTACTGCTATTGCAGTTGCTGCTGCTGCTGCTGCTCGAGCTGCTGATGCTGCTCTTGCCGTGGCTACAGCTATTGCGCCTCCTCCAAATGCTGCTCTTGCTGTGGTTGCAACTGCTGCTGCTGCTGCTGCTGCCGCCGCTGCTCCTACTTCTGCTGCTGCTGCTGCCGCAGCTTATGCTTCGCACCTTCTGTCTATCCGTCCATCTGTCTGTCCGCAAGTCCGTCCGCCAGTCCGTCCATCCGTCTGTCCGTCCATCCGTCCGTCCATCCATCCTTCCGTCTGTCCATCCGCCCGTCCGTCTGTACGTCCGTCTGTCTGTCTTTCTGTCCAGTCAGTTAGCCAGTCAGTCAGTCATGCAGTCAGTCAGTCAGTCAGTCAGTCAGTCAGTCAGTCAGTCAGTCAGTCAGTCAGACAGTCAGTCAGTCAGTCAGTCAATCAGTCAGTCAGTCATGCAGTCAGTCAGTCATGCAGTCAGTCAGTCA
>SZWC01000886.1:296062-307777 GCA_023375785.1 Penium margaritaceum | reverse complement strand
GTGTGTGTGTGTGTGTGTGTGTGTGTGTGTTTGTGTATGTGTTTGTGTGTGTGTGTGTGTGTGTGAGACTGCCCTGGTACATTACTTGTGCTTTGTAGGGCTCAGTTCTCTCTCATTGTATCGTTCGCAGTTCAGAAACACTGATGCGTTTCGCTAGCAAGACCCTTGCAGTTGGTTTCTGACTAGCAAGACTACGTGCATGTTAACACAATTGACCAGAATCCATTCGAGTGGAGTGGAAAATCATCGATCACTGAGTGGAGACTGCGTACCGCGAGACTAGACATGAAATTGTAGCTAAGGTTCTATAATAGAGTCGGCTTCTTGGTGTGGAATGTGAGGTGCTGCTTGGTGAGGGATTTGAGGTAAGCTGTTCTCGTCCATTTCATGTGACAGGATACTTCATCATGTTATATGAGTTTTTCACAAGAGTTCAAGACGAAACGAGATGAGATAAGTGTCTCTTTAAAGTTCTTACAATGACCCAACACTCAATCTCATCTCAAAGTGTTTTGAAGTGACATCGGTCTTGTGTCAAAGTCTGAGATTAATTCAAATGCTTTAGAATCTGTCAATTCCTAAATTTCAAGATGTGTTCAATCTCAAGTGTCATGCCTTCAGAGGGACGGTGGGAGGTAGGGAAGGGTCAACGAAGGGAGGGTAGGAGGGAGGAAGGGAGGGAGGGAGGGAGGGATGGAGGGAGGGAAGGAGGGAGGGATGGAGGGAGGGAGGGAGGGAGGGAGGGAGAGGGGGGATGTTGGTTTTCACACATCTCTCATTCTACTCTGTTGTGTCCTCCCAGCTTGTGCACATTGGCGTGCACATGATTGACGGTGAGATGCGACACAATTGGAGTGTCGTCTGGTGGAGCCGACGCACGCAGAGGTCCACACGCAGTTGCTGGAGTCTCCTCCTCTCTTCTACGTAATTGTGCTAAATTGAGATCGCGACCGGTCTCGATCTCGCTCGTCTCGATTTTTTCTCGTCTCGTTGTCTCGTACCGCACGACACGAGACAATCTCGATCTGTCTCGCGCGAGACGAGACGAGACCGAGACACGTCATGTGTCGCGCAAGATCGGTAGGAGAATCGCGTACCGTAGTATGGTTCTTGCTTTTTTTCAATGAACCTTGCCACGTGTGCCAAGGCTGTAACAACCAATCGCGCATTGGGTCTGTCAGCACAAAAAGCAGGCAAATCCAGTGTGCGACACACAGTCTAGAAACGGTCGTGGAGGGTCAACAGGAACATCCAAAACAAAATTCATATAAATAACTTTTCAAAAACAAACTACTACAATAGTCACAATCGCTCGACGTTCAGTGCATAAACAGCTTTAGCTAATTCGCGTGGAATGGTCGATTCACTCCCGGTAATCGTTTCCGCTGCCCGTAACCTGCTTGCGCGTGCCGAACGTCGGCACGTGCAAACAGCTGGCTAGTCCTACAGACTTTTTTGCCCAGTGGTCCAGACCTGCAGTTGTCAGGCGAGATGTCTGAATGACACATGGTTTGAATGTTTAACTGGGGGCGTTTGCTTTGAAAAAGATGTTGACTCTAGTTGTTTTTTTTTTTAAATGCTCGCAGTCAGAATAAAGTCCCTGCGAAGTGGGTGGATTCCAGTAGCATGATCCGTCGTTTTGCTTGTCCCTCGCAACGATGCAACATGCAAGATTATCTCGGATGTGAGCGAGACCGAGACGAGATCGAGACGAGAAAAATTCAAATCGGTACGAGACCGAGATTTTCTCGTCTTATGTACCCGGGACGAGACATCTCGTACCGAAATGCAAAAAAACGAGTTTGAGATTGAGACGTCTCGTCTCGGTCTCGATATAACAGCCCGTCTTCTACGTGCTCAGATCCATCGGCGGATCTCCTCGGCAGTCTCTGTCGCTGCCTTTTTTGTCTGTACGCGCCACGTGCTGTGTTTGAACGCACTCTTGCATTCGTAGCACTGTAGCATGCATAGGATCCAAGTTTCATGAGTTTCGGGTACTGTTGGTACTGAGGACTAGAGTAGAGGCCACCAGGGTTCAGGTGGCTATAACTCTTGATTGTTATTTTTGTAACTGATTCTGACCGCACAACTGCGTCCGCAGCTTGCGTATTACGGTATGGTTCAGTTTTCATGCAAAACGGACGATGCCCGGGTTTTGGGCTGCCGGCTGTCTTCCAGGGCTCACTGAGAAAACCGGCCTGCCTGGAAATATAGTTTTTTTTTTATGGTTGAAATAGCTCAGATACCCATAAAATGCAAAGTGCGACTCTTATCCGCCCGTCCTTTGGAAGAAAAGCAACAATCCGCGCGTGGTTTGAAAGAAAAGCAACCATCCGCCCATCATGCGTTACAAAAGCAACCATCCGCCCAGCCACCGCAACAAAATAAACCAGCCGCCCACCCCTTTCTTCATGCTAGATCACATCATGTGTTTTGGACCAGAGATGGAGGAAACTACAATGGTGAGAAGATGCAAGGAAGCTTCTGAGCAACACTCCCGTTGACCAGGCGTCAGTGCCTGATCAGACGGTGACGACAGTCACAAGTCGTGCACGCAACGGCAAGAGTTTGGCAAGGCAAAGTGTCTGAATGCTTCAATGGCATTTGTAGAGAGAGGTGACAAATGACAGGTCCATGGCATAAATACCTGCCGCAACGCACAGCGGGTGTCGCACGCGGCGGTCCAAGAGCTGTCCTAAAGCCGGCCCAAAACCACTGTTTTGGCCGTAACTCTGCGTACTCATGTCAGAATGCTACGCCGTCTGAACCTAGACGTGCAGGATCACAAGATGGATGCTACGACTGGTCACATGCATGCATCCATCATTGGACGGTGGACACGCAATGCAAAACATGCAAATCGGGCTCATGGCCAGTCCGCCGAAAACCTCCTGCAAGCTGTAGAAAAACCAGCAGGGAGTCCCGGCAGTGTCCGGGGCTCTGGAACGGTAGTCGGCCAGCTCCAAGCTGGTAGTCCGCCGCCAGTCGTCACACCGGTGTCACCAGGGCCCGCCTCAGGGATCTGCACGAGTATGGACACGGCCGAGTGGTCACAGTAGACTGTACAAGAACATCACAAATCACAACACTCCCCCATGATCCGATGCTACGCATGTCCATACACGTGCAGCACTGGGACAAGTACAATAGTGAGTGTAAAACAGATGGGACACGAACATACATCCCACACTCAACCACCCTCAGGCATGGGGCGAAGCCCAATAGAACGAATGGCCACCAGGAACTTTCCGCGAGCTAGTGCCTTTGTCAAGAAGTCAGCACGCTGCATGTCAGTGCCAACCCACATGACGGAGATCACGTGTCGCTCCACCAGATCATGCACAAAGTGATGCTCAACCGCAATATGCTTCATGCAAGCGTGAAAGACACCGGAGTTCTCCGCAATGGCGAGAGCACTCTGGTTGTCGCAACGAAGCACAATGGCGGGTACTGGCTGACCAAGCTCAAGAAACATGCGCTCCAGCCATACCGCCTCAGCAGCCCCTACGCCCAATGCAACGTACTCTGCCTCCGACGAGCTACGTGCGATGCAGCCCTGCTTCCCGCTACGCCAAGACACAGCAGTACCACCGAGCAGGAACACGTAGCAAGTACGGCTACGTCCATCTGGGCTCCAGGCCCAGTCGCTGTCAGTGTAGCCGTCAAGGACCATCGAACACTGCCAACGAAAGCAGAGTCCGAGGTACGGCGTGGAGACCACGTACCGCACCACTCGCACAGCCACGTGAAGGGCTGTGGCACGTGGAGCCTGCGAGAATTGAGCGAGGAGGTTGACAGTGAAAGCGATGTCAGGACGTGTGGTAGTGGCCAGGTACATCAGGGATCCAATGAGATGGAGGTACAAGGTCACGTCCACTGTCACCCCCAGCTGTGTGGGATCATCCACCTTCAGGGCATCCTGCCCATCGGGTGTAAGAGGTGTGGAAGCGGTGGGCACAGCACCAAGGAGATCGCTGAAATGCTCCCCCAAAACTCGTTCGTATCGGGCCTGATGCAGCATCAGTGTCTGACGCCTGCGATCTCGCACAATCTCCATACCAAGAAACACTGATGCAGGACCGAGGTCCTTCATCCTGTAGGTAGTCTGAAGGACAGCCTTGGCCTCCTTCACGGCCTCCAGGGATGGAGACGCGACCAGAAGGTCATCGACATAGACCAGGATGGCGGTGAACCGCTCGGGTGTTGGTAGGATGAAGAGAGAGGGATCCGCCTCGCTCTGTACATATCCCGCACGAGTCAAAGTGCCGGTGATCTCCCGGTTCCAACACCGCGGAGACTGCTTGAGGCCGTACAAGGACTTGCGCAAGCGCCAAACCTTGTCACCGTCCTCAAAGCCTGGTGGATGAGCCACGTAGATCTCCTCATCCAGAGAGCCATGGAGGAACGCATTGTTCACGTCCATCTGGTGCAGTTCCCAGTCATGCTGAGCCACTACACCGAACAGAGCTCGAGCTGAGGTCATGCGGTCGACAGGGGCAAAAGTGTCATTATAATCGACGTCCTCAATCTGAGAGTACCCCTTGATGACCAAGCGGGCCTTGTAGCGTTCCAGTGAGCCATCCAGCTTCACTTTCTTGTGAAAGACCCACTTGACCTGAATAGCCTTCCTCCCAGACGGAAGGTCGACAAGCTCGTAGACTCTATGCTCTCGGATAGCGTGAAGCTCATCCTCGCAGGCATCGCGCCAAGCGTCAACATCCTGTGATGAGAGAGCTTCCCTCAGGGTGCCCGGGTCGGGCGCCATAGAGGGAGAGCTCTGTGTGGCAAGGGCACACGCATCGGTGCTAGGCCTGACGACCACAAAATCAACTGCTGCATCACAAGTGATATGGAACTCGCGAGTGACGAGATCGTGCCCTACGGGGCACGCTGGATGTACCTCTGTGAGCTCAGTGCGGACACTCATGCCTAAGGCCTTTGTGCCAGGGTCACCACTCGTGATGCTGCGAGAGGGGCGCCCGACGCTCGCTGAGCTCCGGAATCCAGTGGTCGAAGACGGCCACCAGGCTCACGGGAGTAACCTGAGCTCGAGGGGCGCACCTCAGGATCAGGGACAGGCACGACCACAGTTTGTGGGAGCTTAGGCAAGGCAGCCGGTGATGTCGTGCAAGGAGACGCGTGTGTGGGGGGCACGGGGCTGGATGTAATAGTAGGAGCAGGCAAGACTGGACCTGACACCGAGGCAGGAGTGCCAGCAGACGCAGGTACGGGAGTAGGCGAGACTGGACCCGAAACAGGAGTGCCAACAGACGGAGGTACTGGCACAGTTGTAGGCACGGGAACAGAAGCAAGGACACATGTGGGGTGTGAAGCAGGCTATACGGGCAAGGTCTCTAGACCGACGGCGATGATCGCCGGGTCATCAAGGGCCGAAGACTGAGAGATGAAGGGGGCTCGAATGGACACATGAGCCTGGTGAGAGGTGCTCGCCGGCGTAGAAGTCTCCCCCATCCGCCGAGAACCCTCACAGGTAGGAACATGTGTGACGGAGAGTGCCGTGATCGAAGTCAGGTCACGATAGGTGAGAGAATCGAAAAAGAGCGAGTCGCGTGACTCAATGACGCGACGGCGAGTAGGGTCCCAGAAGCGCCAAGCCTTCGACCGCGAGGAAATGCCTACGAAGGGACACAAGCGGCCCCGAGGTGAGACCTTGGACCCCTGCTGGCCCTCGGTGTACCACACGGAGGCCAGGGATCCCCAGACGCGAGCGAGATGAAGGTCAGCACGGTGTCCAAACCAGAGCTCATACGGTGTAATATGGTCCGGAAGCGGACCGTGCGGGAGGCGGTTCCAGACCCAAGTCACGTAGGCGAAACCCTCAAAGACAAAGGACGCGGGGAGACCGCACTCAGACCGCATAGCGCAAACCGCATCCTCCATGGTGCGGTTCCAGCGCTCGGAAACACCGTTCTGTTGAGGGGTGGCAGGAGCGGAGACCTGGTGAAAAATCCCGTGCTCAGCAAAGAATCCGTCCATCTCGCCAAGGAACTCACCGCCGCGATCCGAGCAGAAAGTATGTAGCGTGTGACGTGACTGACGCTCAGCCATCACTAGCCAGAGTCAAACCGCAAGGGCGGCGTCGCTCTTCTGACGCAGGCTGTAGACCCACCGCATCCGAGTACATTCATCAGTCAGAGTCTGAACATACCGGCCCCGATCAGATAGGGACTCGACCGGAAGAGGACCAAGAAGGTCTGAGTGAACTATCTCAAGAGGCCGAAGCGCTCAGGAACGAGAGTCAGGATAGGTACATCGGTGCATCTTCCCATGAGCGCAAAAGAGACAGTCGGTCTTGGGTGGCTTCTCGAAAGAAGTCGCGTCAAGACCGAGAGCTGGCTGTGTCCAAATGAGCTTCGACACAGTGTCGGAGCCCTCGTGACACAGACGGCGATGAAGCAACCGCTGGTATTCCGAAGACAGAACACCAGTGACAAAGACCCGACCGGAGGAGGAAGGAGAGCAAAGGGAGGAGGTCCGAGAGACGCGATACAGATCATCTACGACTGAGGCACGAAGGACAACGCTGCGAGTGTCAGTAGCAGTCACAATCCCCGAGTCTGCGGTATGCTCCATAGAGAGACCCATCAGTGTGCAGGCACGCACAGAAAGCAGGTTGAGCTCAAGATCAGGCACAAACAACACGTCGGAAAGGTACAAGGGGCCAGACGGACCGTCCAAACATACAACCCCAACACCATGGACTGGCAATGACTGACCAGAGCCTGTACGGACGGAACGGACAGACGTCACAGGACCGAGAACAACAAAATCACTACGACGACACGTCATGTGATGAGTGGCACCAGAATCGATGATCCAAGTGCCACCGGAGTCACGACTTGTGGACGTTACTGTACAACGGGCAATGGAACACTCGGCATTAGAGGGACGCTGAGCCGTCAGTGGGGAGGAACGACGCAGGGTACAAAGATGAGACTCATGAACCCAATCGGTACAGTCAAACCCATCATCATCACATGCTAACTGTGCTCCCCCACACGCGTTGGCATGAGCCACAGGAACGGACGGACAGACAGTCTGTGGACCACCCGACAATGACAACACACTCGCACCTCCTTGAAAGCAGAGCGCCAGAATGTGACGGAGCTCAGCGATGGTGCGGTCGTGTGGGTCCGGATCGCTGCTACTCACCGGTGAGGAAGCGGGAAGAGCTGCAGTCGTGGCCGCCACGCGTCCGGAGGATGGCGAGGATGACATGCTGGACGTGGAACGGAGGGCGTGTGCAGCCTGGAGTCCACGAGTGATCCGCGCCCAGTCGAGCGGCTGCTGGCACTCGGTGTAGCGATGAGCGCCTCTACAGTTGTAGCAGTGAACAGAACGTCCACTGCTACCACTGGATGACAACTACTGTTGTGACTGCTGCTGACCTGATCCACACTTCCCCTTCTTCTTCCCCTGAGCTGCTACTACAACACCCTGTGTCTGAGTGGGTGTGGCCGGGACCAAAGAGGAGGAGGAAGATGTGGACGTGATGGAGGATGAAGAAGGAGACTACAAGAGGGAAGATGGTGGTGATGCGACGACTGCTGCAGCAAGAGAAGTCTCCTGATGGGCCACGGCTGCCTCGCGGGCTGAAGTCACCTGGAGGAAGAGCTGATGCGCCCAGGGGAGAAGCTATAGAGTGGCTGAAAAGGGCTCGAGGACAGCGTCGTTGTACCGTGTGAAGATGTCAGTGTACTCAAGGCGAACTCGGAGCATCACCGTATGGAGCGCCCACAGCTATGTGCCTCCTGAGGTCCCAAGGCGCGTGTACATGCGCATGGCGCGTCGCCAGTAATCGGCTGTAGGCTCTGCAGGCCCCTGACGAAGAGAGTAGAAGGCATGAATGTGTGCTGCACGAGTGGCGTGCGTCTCTGCGGCCAGCGGGCATAAGGCCAGATCCCAACCTCCGCGTGGTTCTGCACCAGTTCGTGTGCCGGCCTCACCAAGGAAGGGGCGGAAATCGACGACGGTCTCGCATGGCATGGCACAGAGGAGTCCGCGCATCGCCCTGGCTGCTATCAGCACTGTTGTAATTTGTGACGTTCCTGTGGACCTGTACAGTTTACTGTGACCACTCGGCCGTGTCCATACTCGTGCAGATCCCTGAAGCGGACCCAGGCGGTACCGGTGCGTCGTCCGGTGGCGGACTACTGGCTTGGAGCTGACCGACGGCCATTCCAGAGCTCTGGACGCTACCCGGGACCTCCTGCAGTTTTTCTGCAGCACGCAGGACTTTATCGGTGGACTGGCCGTGGGCTCGATCTACATGTTTTTGCATTGTGTGTCCACCGTTCAATGCCGGATGCATGCATGTGACCAGTCTTATCATCCGGCTTGTGATTCTACACGTCTAGGTTCAGACGGCGTAGCATTCTGACATGTGTGCGCAGAGTTACGGCCAAAACAGTGGTTTTGGGCCGGTTTTAGGACAGATCTTGCACTGCCGCGTGCGATACCCGCCGTGCGCCGCGGCAGGTACTTATGCCATGGACCTGTCATTTGTCATTTCTCTCTTCAAATNTTGTGTGTCCACCGTTCAATGCCGGATGCATGCATGTGACCAGTCTTATCATCCGGCTTGTGATTCTACACGTCTAGGTTCAGACGGCGTAGCATTCTGACATGTGTGCGCAGAGTTACGGCCAAAACAGTGGTTTTGGGCCGGTTTTAGGACAGATCTTGCACTGCCGCGTGCGATACCCGCCGTGCGCCGCGGCAGGTACTTATGCCATGGACCTGTCATTTGTCATTTCTCTCTTCAAATGCTATTGAAGCATTCTGACACTTTGCCTATGTGTTGCCTAGCCAAACCCTTGCCGTTGCGTGCACGACTTGTGACTGTTGTCACCGTCTGACCAGGCACTGAGGCCTACTCAGCGGCGGTGTCGCTAGGACGCTTCCACGCATTTTTTCATAGAGGAGTCCGTGCATCGCCCTGGCTGCTGTCAGCACCTGTGCTGGGTCTGTAGGCTGGTACGGGCTGTGGTAGTAGGGTCACACTCCCTGTGAAGTAGCCCAAACCTGAAAGAGGATCTCCCAGCAGTCGAAGCCGTCCTCACTGATGTACCGTGGAGGTGGTGTCTCAAAGTCCTTGGGTTGTCGCTCCGTGGGGAGAGCAACCGCAAGCCGAGGAGGACGAGGGACGGGGAAGACTCCTGGAAGGGGATAGTCACCGGGATAGTTGGGTGACGATCGTATCGGAGGAAACCGAGGAGATCTGGTGCCCGTCTGCAGCTGACGGAGGCGCTCCTGAAGAACTCGAATCTCATGATCCGGGGAGTCGCCTGTCATGCCTGGCATGAATGGATCATCATCCTGGAGGTCAGGAGGTGGTGGGTCAGGTCTAGCTCCTGTCACGGGTGCCTGAGCCGACTGCTGTGTAGACATCGCGACGCCGGCAGCTCCCTCGGAAACCTGCCGTGGGACCGTGGACTAGGCACGCAGAAGCTCAATCAGCGTGCGGATGGCATCAGTCTGCTCCCGTTGTAGGTGACGCATCTCATCCTGCTGGCTCCGCAGGTCCTCAATGGCTTGCGAGCATAGGCTCAGGACCCCAGAAGAAGAGGAGGAGGGATCACCTGTCCCCTTCCCCTTGTCAGACGAGTTCATGTCGCCTCTCACTATGGGTCGACAGGTCAGGTTTGTCGGATTGCAAAAATGTCAGCGTTTGTCGAGAAGTTGCAACGCTGGCAATTTTTGACCGTCCGGCCAAAAGTTTGGCTAAGTATGGTGCTGGCGTCAGCATGTGGTTGCTGAAGTCAACACGACCTGATGACGTCAGCAAGCAAAAATGCTGACGTCAGCTCGACTCCCTCTCCTTTTTTTCTTTTTTTCTTTTCTCTTCTCTCTCGCTGATCTGCGCGAGCGTGCAGCCGCTCCGCGGCGGCTGCGCGGAAGCTGTGCAGTAGCTTCCGCTCAACTGCTGCTGCAGTTGTGCTGTCAGCTACAGCAGCAGCTGCATGGCTCCGTGCGCAGCAGTGGCAGCAGCGGCTGCGCCGCGCCGCTACTGATACTGCGCGCTACGACTGCTGCTCGCTGCTATCGCCGCGCGCTGCTGCTGCTGCCGCTGCTACTGCTCTGTAACTGCCGCCGCGGCTGTCGCTACTGCTGCCACGCTGCTGTTGCCGCCGCTGCTGCTGCTCTGCTGCTACCGCCGTTGCTGCGCCGCTGCTGTTGCCGCGGCCGCCGCTGCGGCTGCGGACGGCGGCTGCACTCGCTGCACCCGCCACGCGCAACTGTAGCTGCTGCTACGACGCTGCTGCTGCCGCTGCTGCTGCTGTTGCTCTGCTGGTGTCAACGCCGCTGTGGCAACGCCGCTGCTACGGTCTCACGTAATGGGTGTGGGCTGCGTCGATGGCGACCGGCTGTCTTCGACAGGCCCCTGTGGATCTGCTGCAGCGGTGACTCTCACTGCTGCTGCTCTACTGCGTCTCTGCTGTGCAACTCAGTGAGAACTGTCTCACTGCTCTGATACCATGAGAAGATGCAAGGAAGCTTCCTAGCAACACTCCCGTTGACCAGGCATCAGTGCCTGATCAGACGGTGACGATAGTCACAAGTCGTGCATGCAACCGTAAGAGTTTGGCTAGGGGACACAAGGCAAAGTGTCTGAATGCTTCAATAGCATTTGCAGAGAGAGGTGACAAATGACAGGTCCATGGCATAAATACTTGCCGTGGCGCACAGCGGGTGTCGCACGCGGCGGTCCAAGAGCTGTCCTAAAACCGGCCCAAAACCACTGTTTTGGCCGAAACTCTGCGCACACATGTCAGAATGCTACGCCGTCTGAACCTAGACGTGCAGGATCACAAGACGGACGCTACGATTGGTCACATGCATGCATCCATCATTGGACGGTGGACACGCAATGCAAAACATGCAAATCGGGCTCATGGCCAGTCCGCCGAAAAACTCCTGCAAGCTGCAGAAAAACCAGCAGGGAATCCCGATAGTGCACGGGGCTCTGGAACGGCAGTCGGCCAGCTCCAAGCTGGTAGTCCGCCGCCAGTCGTCACACCGGTGTCACCAGGGCCCGCCTCAGGGATCTGCACGAGTATGGACACGCCTGAGTGGTCACAATAGACTGTACAAGAACATCACAAATCACAACATTGGTGCATTGGTGCGTCCATCTGAGACATAGTGAATGACAGAAATCATGCAATGCATCAATGATACATGGTATGTGGCGGGAACATGTCATTTTATAGGATTTATGGGCTAGAAAAGCATTTTCTGGATGACGTTGGTATATGCGTAATTTAATGTATAACATTGTGATACGCTTTTTTTTTCATGCGACATTGTCATGTGCGTTAGTTTTTGTGCGACATTGTCACATGCATCATTTTGTGCGCTCCATTGGTATATCTTTTACATAGTTCCGAAGAATGGGTATATGTGACTCGAACCTTTTTTTTGTTGACTGGCGAAATAAATAACAAGCTCTCCAAAACTAGGGGAGGCTAGATCTTAGAGGGGTCTCCTATTGGGTCTCATTCTTAGTTCTTAATCAGTCATTACCTGTTTTCAACTGTCGTTTGGCGCGCAGTTCTGAGCAACAAAACCAGAGCTCTCAAACTTAGGCTCTCAACAGACTGAGGGGGCAGTGTAGCAACGAGCGTGGGTTCCTGCACATTACAACAACAACGATGCTGCCCCAACCTGCTACATTAGGTAGTTGCATTTGGG
>SZWC01000886.1:200387-220879 GCA_023375785.1 Penium margaritaceum | reverse complement strand
GGGGGGGGGGGGGACGGCGGATGGCGGAAGCCGGGCAAGCGAATTTATCGCGGGGTGAGACAGACGGCGGAGTGATTCGGGGACCTGTCTCTAAATCCGGAATGCAGTGTCAAAGCTGACCAAGCGGGAGCCAGAAAAAAACAGTGTATCATCGAGAGTGCCTTACGTTGGCTTGATGTGGGAGCATCAGACGTCATGCTGACCATGGGGCAGCCAATGCCGTCCCCCGGCACACGCGCTTGTTTGAACGCGATGGTAAGAGTTCGTCGCTGTGAAATGCGCAACGAAGGCCGGAGAGCTTCAAGCGAGGAAAACGCAATAATAGCAGGGTTTTGAAAAGGGCACGCAAAAATGTCACTTTTCTTTCGGGGCACGCAAAAATGTCACTTTTTCTGTGGGGCACGAAAACATGTCACCTTATCTGCGGGTCACGCAAAAATGTCAACTTTTCCGAGGGGCACGCAAAAATGTCACATTTTCGGAAGGGCACACAGAAATGTCACAAAACGATCCTGTCACTTTCCGGAGGGGCACACAAAAATGTCACGTTCGACGTGGTTACGCCACATCAGCATTATATTCATCGACGTACATTTTTCTAATATTGGTCACTTTTTGTTCTTTCTCTCACTGTAAAAAATAGACAATTGATCCTTTCGCGAAGATAGAAGTTAGCACTTAAAGATTCTCACAGGACAAAACAGGACCCGAACTGCGAGTCCTACTCTTTGTCGCTCGCTTGAACATGCCTAGGTCAACCTTGCGCTCCTCTTTCCTTTTTTCAAAAACGCAGAAATAGCATGGTTTCTGATAGGGCACACAAAAATGTCACATTTCACATGTGCACATAAAAATGTCACTTTTTTTTCAGAGACAAAAAAATTCAAATTTTTGGCACATGAAATAACCTTCTTCTAAACATGTTCCTTGTAAATATTTCCAGCACTTGTGTTGAATCAATGCTCCTCAAACACATCCAAGAGTGTCCCTATATTTATTAGAATTCCATTGTCCACACTTCCTCGAGAAGCTTGCGAGGGGAATATTTTCCTTGTTAATATTTTCCTTTCCGTAAGATAACGTACAAGGAAAATATTCCCCTCGCAAGCTTCTTGAGGAAGTGTGGATAATGGAATTCTAATAGATATAGGGACACTCTTGGATGTGTTTGAGGAGCATCGATTCAACACAAGTGTTGGAAATGTTTACAAGGAACATGTTTAGAAGAAGGTTATTTCATGTGCCAAAATTTTGAAATTTTTTAGTCTCTCTGAAAAAAGTGACATTTTTGTGTGCACATGTGAAATGTGACATTTTTGTGTGCCCTTTCAGAAACCATGCTATTTTTGCATTTTTTGAAAATAGGAAAGAGGAGCGCAAGGTTGACCAAGCAAGCGACAAAGAGTAGGACTCGCAGTTTGGGTCCTGTTTTGTCCTATGAGAATCTTTAAGTGCTAACTTCTATCTTCGCGAAAGGATCAGTTGTCTACTTTTTACAGTGAGAGAAAGAACAAAAAGTGACCAATATTAGAAAAATGTACGTCGATGAATACAATGCTGATGTGGCGCAACCACATCGAACGTGACATTTTTGTGTGCCCCTCCAGAAAGTGACAGGATCGTTTTGTGACATTTCTGTGTGCCCTTCTGAAAATGTGACATTTTTGCGTGCCCCACGGAAAAGTTGACATCTTTGCGTGCCCCGCAGAAAAAGTGACATTTTTTTGTGCCCCGCAGAAAAAGTGACATTTTTGCGTGCCCCGACAGAAAAGTGACATTTTTGCGTGCCCTTTTCAAAACCCTGCTATTATTGCGTTTTCCTCGCTTCAAGCTGCCACTTGCCCACGAGGTTTTACATCGTATCCGATCGGACGGTGCACATAATGTCAGGTTGCATGCAGGCTGTAAAATTTCGAGTTTGCCAAGTCTGGTGCCTCCCTGCGACCGCCGTCTTACGAAATCGCGGTGGTTTCGACATGAGTTTCCCCCGCAGCCAATATGGCCACGATCTCCATGATAGATCCGTTCACCCGACTGCCGTCGGAATGTCGCTTCTGCGCGTACCCCCAACTGAGAACCGCGGAGGGTACTCTTGGCTGGAACGGTCAAAGAAACGTGCAGCATATTACGAAAATCTTCCACAAACACCACTGATAGCGAAAACAGAGCTGGCAAACCAAGTCAAGAAAAAGGGCAGTTCGACCTAAGGGTCGCGTTAGTTGAAGCGGCTCAATAAGGCAGCCCTTTTCTCTCCATCGTCAACGAACGGGCCCCGACCGCCAATCTCACCAGCCGTGGAGCCCTGCCGTTCAATCTCAGTGACGACAGGGCCCTTCGAACGGATCCTGCTTTTGAGAATCTCGATCCGGCGAAGTCCAGTGTTGTCGCAAGCCCTTGACCGACCAGAGCGAAGGCCGAGTCATCAGCAAAAAAAGTTCTGCGTTCAACTTTTATATTCAAACGTCACTTCTCACGCTAGTTTGCCTTGTTAAAACACATTATCCAGTTGGTGCTCTACTGGATGATATCCATTAGATGATTTCCATGCCGAACTAAAGACCCATGCAGCGGGCTGATTTCTTGTCACGACGAGGAGTCACCAGCAGGTACAACAGCCGGCAGAGTTTCTTCGCAAGGGTTTCCATCGGGCCCTCGTGTTGGTCGCCGCCCAAATCCGGGCTCCCTTGCTGATGGATCCGGCAATGCGGGTCCTGGCGTTGGGACATCTGATAAACCAGGGCCCCTAGGTCAATTTATCCCAAGAAAAAGCGACATCAGCTATTTTCAGAAACTAATGCTTTTAGGGCGAAATAGCCCGCATATCCACATTCCCTAAGTGCGGACCTTCCCATATCCAGCAGCAGAATTTTATGTCCCCCATATCCAGCACTTTAAAATATAGGAACGACGTATCCGGCTCCCTCGCCATGCGCGATCAGCGACATGCGTCGCTGATCGAGCATGGCGAGGAGGGTCATGTGACCGTCGCTCGATCGCGACCCTCGATCCCTCGCAAGATCGGGATCGAGCGATAACCCATTTTTTTCCATGGCACAAAAAACCCCTTAGGTTTGCGAGACAAAGACCTTCAAACCCAACCCCGAGTTACTTTCGGGGTTGAGGGTTTTATTTTTTGCGCGGGCATCTGCTGGGCCCCGCGGTAGGGGGGCCCAGCAGATTCCGTTTCAACGCATGGGGTGTCTCGAACCCCTCACGCAAACCCCTCCATTGAACAATCACAAACACCTCAAACGTGGGGTTTGTGATTGTTCAAGGGGCGTGATGACATCATCAATCCGAAGCTGCATTTCATGCAGCGACGACATGGTGTTCGCGCGCTTTTTTTTATACGTCGTTGTTTTTCTTCGACCGGTGGATGTTTTAGTGTTAAGTTCAAATCAGTTGGGCATGGGGTTGTTAAAGAGCGATACATGGATATGGGCGATCTATCGGGAAATCGATGGGTATATGGTCACACCCCCGATGCTTTGAATTACAACTCTTTCATTCACGAAATTTCAAATAGATCATGGTATTATGTTTCCCAGAAGATTTCCAGCCACACATGTGGTACAAATGAAAGGCCTTTGTTTGGCTTATTTGTTCTTATGCTGTGCTAAACATGTACAGTTCACAACGATGGATGCGCAGGAGAATTTAAGTGACGGGTGAAATTGTAAAAATTCTTTAGCATTATACATACATCGATGATCATTGAAAAACATGTCGAGCCAATATATCAAAAGAAGAAACAAATCGAGGTGCTGGAATCCATCGACACATGTGACGTCGTTGTTGTGCCGAACGAAGCGTAATAGGTGAACATTGTTATGAAAAACAAAGCGTAGATGGTGAGCATGCAGAACACAATTCAGAGTTTGGGACACTTGAGCAACTTATATGTAGCGGCAAGCGTACTTCAATGACTAGTGTCGAAACGATCGAACACATATATACAATAGTCGAGCTACAAATGAGACACAGTTGGGTCGTTGAGTCGATCGTTCAGGGACGCGTGTGGAGTCGCGTCGTGAGTGGTCAATTTTGAGAAGCTCTGCAAGGAATCGGGGGGCTTCATGGATCGACGGTGAGATGCAAGATGCATCTTTTCCAATCAATATATGTCTCCATGCGTCGAGAAGTCGACCGAAAGGTGGTGTAACTTCTTGTTGTTGTGTCTGTCGTCCACAGCTTACGGTGACCCTGTTGTGATGTTGTCAGTCATACACAGTTATACATTTGGTTGTGACCACTCGGCCGTGTCCATGCTCGTGCAGATCCTTGAGGCGGACCCAGCTGGAGACGGAGTTCCCTGAGGTGGTGCTCCACCCGCTGGAGGCAGCCTGGCAGCCTACCCAGTGTACCAGAGGGCTCCCACAGCCCACGGACTACATTTGGAGGTCTTCAGGATTTTCTCGGTGGACAGCCCTGCCAGGCTGATTTACATGTTTGTTTTCTTACACTCTCCGGCTGTTGCCGGACGTAGGCGTGTGACCAGTCGTTGTGTCTGTCTTTTTGTCGTGCATCCGTAGGATCAGACGGCGCTCCGTTTGGACGCCTGTGCGCAGAGTNTGGTTGTGACCACTCGGCCGTGTCCATGCTCGTGCAGATCCTTGAGGCGGACCCAGCTGGAGACGGAGTTCCCTGAGGTGGTGCTCCACCCGCTGGAGGCAGCCTGGCAGCCTACCCAGTGTACCAGAGGGCTCCCACAGCCCACGGACTACATTTGGAGGTCTTCAGGATTTTCTCGGTGGACAGCCCTGCCAGGCTGATTTACATGTTTGTTTTCTTACACTCTCCGGCTGTTGCCGGACGTAGGCGTGTGACCAGTCGTTGTGTCTGTCTTTTTGTCGTGCATCCGTAGGATCAGACGGCGCTCCGTTTGGACGCCTGTGCGCAGAGTTATGGCCAAAACAGTGGTTTTGGGCCGGTTCAGGTTTGACAGGCACCGCCGCGTGCGCCACCCGCTGTGAGCCGCGGCGGCTATTTATGCTGTGGACCTGTCATTTGTTATCTCTCTCTGCACATTCACATAACTGCAGCTTCTGAGACTTGCCTTGTCTCTCTTAGCCTGACCCGTGCTGTTCGCGCACCCGCTTGCATGCTAGTGCATTAAGCTGACAGGTCTGTGTCGCCACGTCAGCAGCAGCATTGCTAGGAAACTGCAGTGTAGCTTCTCATGGTATCAGAGCGGCGAGCCAGAGCTCGCACAGTTGCACAGCAGAGACACAGCGTTTGCAGCAGCTGTGAGCGACAGCAGCAGCATCCCTGAGTGGCAGCAGCAGCACAGCCCACCGCAGCAGCAACGGGTCCTGTGAAGGGAGGCCACCACCACGCAGCACTGGACGCGGCCTCGACAGCCGTAGCAGCCAACACAGCCGCGGAAGCAGCAGCGGCGGCGGAAAAAGGGAGAAGCTGCGGCAGCAGCAGCCGCGGCAGTGGCGGCTGCGGCAGCAGCAGCCGCGGTAGTGGCAGCTGCCGTAGCAACAGCCGCGGCCTTGGCGGCAGCTACAACAGCCAGCAGCAGCAGCAGCAGCCGCGGCAGCAGCCAGCAGCCGCGCCAGCGGCCAGCAGCCGCGGCAGCAGCCAGCAGCGGCTGCGGCAGCAGCAGCAGCAGCCGCGGCTGCTGCAGCGACAGCGCAGCAGTGCAGCGTAGCAGCAGCCGCTGCGCAACAGCAGCGCAACACAGCGGCGGCAGCGGAGCAGCGAAGTAGCAGCAGCGCAGCGCAGCAGCGGCAGCGCGGCAGCAGCACAGTGCTGCCGCGACTGCGCGGCAAGCGCAGCAGCAGCGGCAGCGCAGCAACATCGGAGCAGCGGCAGCACGGCAGCGCAGCAGCGCAGTAGCACAGCAGCAGCGGCAGCACAGCAGCAGTAGCGCAGCGCAGTAGTGGTAGCGCAGCAGCAGCGCAGCACTGCCGCGGCTGCGCAGCAGCAACAGCAGCGCAGCGTTAGCTGCGCAGCGCAGCAGCCGCAGCACCGTAGCAGAGCAGCAGCAGCGCAACCCAGCAGCATCAACAGTGGCAGCGACGACGCCCACAGCCCACTGCTGACGTCAGCAGACCCCTGCTGACGTCAGTAGTGAGCACGCTGACGTCATCAGAGACTTAGTGAATTTTTTTGACAAAAAGTCAATTTTTGCCAGCGTTTCAACTCCTCGAGAAATGCTGACGGTTCTGCGTTCGGACGACTTCCGCACCGCCTCAGCATGGAGCCGAGCAGCTCCAAGGGCAAGGAGCTGGAGGTTTCCGTCACGAGCGGGGGCCGCAGCCCATGCTCAAAGGCGATTGACTTCCTGCTGGTGGAGCAGTCGTCACTCCGCCAGCGCCAGGATGAGCAGTCAGCTATGATGCGACAGATCCGTGATGCCTTGGTCTCTCTGTCTGGGACACCGGGACATCAGCCCAGGAGTGAGAGAGAGGCAACCCCATCGGCCCAGGAGTCTGCTGGTCCCACTGCCGCCCCTGCGCAGAGACGAGAGTCCATGGTCGAGGAGTGGGATCAGGCGCCACCTCCCACTGGAGAGGACGCGCTTCGCCGGCTGATGGAGCAGATGAGGAGCCTGCGCATTGAGACACCGGCGCCCAGTCCGAGGGGGCAGCAGCAGCAGCAGCAGCAGCAGTAGCAGCAGCAGCAGACCGACCCGCGTCAGGTCTCGGGTGCCGCTGGAGGAGCAACGTTGATGCCTTTCATGCCCTTCCCACGTCCACTCCCAGCACCACCAGAGGTCCAGCTCCCCACGGAGCGACGACCCAAGGACTTCGAATCTTCCCCGCCTCGCTACGACAGCAAAGCGGGGTTTGACTGTTGGGAGGTGCTGTTTCAGGTATGGGCAGACTCAGAGGGAGTCTGGCCCTACTACCATAGCCAGTACCAGACGGCTGATCCGCTCTAGTCCCATACGGCAGCGCGTGCCATGCGTGGACTACTATACGCAGATCCACAGGAGACAGTGGTCGACTTCCGCCCCTTCTTGGGCGCGCCTGGGACAGGAGCGGGCGCAAACCCGCGCCGCGGCTGGGAGCTGGCGCTGACCCTATTTGCAGCAGAGACTCACGCGACCCGGTCAGCGCGCCTTCGCGAGTTCCACTCCCTTCATCAGGGATCCTCAGAGTCAGCAGCTGATTATTGGCGTCGGGCCATGCGCCTGTACACTCGTCTGGGCACCGGAGGCGGCTCTCAGCTCTGGGCGCTGGACACCATCATGCTGGGAGTGCGCCCCGAGCTCACTTACACCTTCTCCCGCCTCGACCAGGACGTCCTCGCGTCCATGTCCGACACCCTACAGCTGCTGCCCTGGGCACAGCGGTACTTCATCCAGGTCGCGACAGCTGATGAGGCAGCCCGCGCGCATCGGCAGGGCGCCATGGCCGCAGCAGCAGTGGGAGCGACGTCCTCTACGCCTTCTACACCGTCGTCCACCTTCACCCCCACCAGCTCCACCTCTGCCTCTCCCGCTTCCTCCCCAACTACTCCGACGGCCACTACAGCAGCCGTGAAGGGGAAGAAGGGGAAGAAGAAGAGGGGACCGCAGCAGCCTTCTGGTGGCACCGGACGGACGGTCCGCTGCCACAACTGCGGCGGACCTCATCGCTACACTGAGTGTCAGCAGGAGCTGGACTAGGCAAGGATCACCCGCGGTCTTCAGGCAGCCCACGAGGAGCGGATCCGCACTGGAGTAGCAGCCCGTGCCGCAGCGACCTCGGGGGCAGCACCGGCGGCAGATCCTCCGCCATCCGGGGGGAGTACCCCGCCGGACCCAAGGGACCAGACCATCGCGGAGCTACGTCGACTGCTGGCACTTCGCTCACAGGGAGGTGCGAGTGTGCTGTCACAGCCGAGTGGTCCACAGACTGACTGTCCATCTGTGTTTGTGGCACGTGGTCGTACTTGTGGGGGGGTTGCGTCGCTAGGTGAGGATGAGTCTGACAGCACAGAGTAGTTGGATGAGTCGCATCGTCGTGCATTGTCTCGCTGTCCTGCCACACCTGCTGAGCGTCCAGCAGAGGCAGCGTGCTCCGTTGCTCATTGTACCGTGACCACCATAGGTCATGAGGCGAGTGGCCACTNACCCGAGGGACCAGACCATCGCGGAGCTACGTCGACTGCTGGCACTTCGCTCACAGGGAGGTGCGAGTGTGCTGTCACAGCCGAGTGGTCCACAGACTGACTGTCCATCTGTGTTTGTGGCACGTGGTCGTACTTGTGGGGGGGTTGCGTCGCTAGGTGAGGATGAGTCTGACAGCACAGAGTAGTTGGATGAGTCGCATCGTCGTGCATTGTCTCGCTGTCCTGCCACACCTGCTGAGCGTCCAGCAGAGGCAGCGTGCTCCGTTGCTCATTGTACCGTGACCACCATAGGTCATGAGGCGAGTGGCCACTGGATCATTGACTCAGGGGCCACTCACCACATGACCTGCGACCGTACCGCCTTTGTCATGCTTGGTCCTGTTGGGTCTGTTCGGTCAGTGCGGACAGGTTCTGGGCAGTCACTACCTGTTCAGGGGATAGGGGTCATACGGTTCGATGGTCCGTCTGGTCCCGTGTACCTTTCTGACGTGATTTTTGTGCCTGATCTCGAGCTCAGCCTGCTCTCTGTCCGTGCCTGCACGAGGATGGGTCTCTCTATTCACCACTCCGTTGATGATGCCACGATCACTGCACTTGACACTTCTACGGTTGTGTTGCGTGCCTCTGTTGTGGATGACCTGTATCGCATCGTGCGCATTTCTGCTCCTGACTCTTCCCCTTGCTCATCTGCTCGTGTCTTTGTCACGGGGGTGTTGTCTCCTGACCACCAGCGCTTGTTACACCGGCGCCTGTGTCATGTGAGCAAAGACACGGTGTCCAGGCTCATTCGTACACAGCCCGCTCTCGGTCTTGACGCGGCTTCCTTCGAGATGCCGCCCAAGACCGACTGTCTGTTCTGCGCTCAGGGCAAGATGCATCGTTGCACCTACCCTGCCTCCGTCACTCGCGCGCAGTGTCCCCTGGAGCTTGTCCACTCGGACCTCCTCGGACCTCTCCCTGTCGAGTCTGTCGCTGACCATGGTCGGTATGTTCTTACCCTCACGGATGACTTCACCCGCATGCGGTGGGTCTACTGCCTCCGCCACAAGAGTGATGCCGCTCTAGCCGTGCGCTTGTGGCTCGTGATGGCTGAACGTCAGTCTTGTCACTCCCTCCACACCTTCCGCTCTGACCGCGGCGGTGAGTATCTCGGTGAGCTGACCACTCACTTCGCCGAGCTTGGTATTTGTCACCAGCTCTCGGCGCCTGCTACGCCACAGCAGAACGGTGTGTCCGAGCGCTGGAACCACACAATGGAGGACGCGGTTCGCGCTATGCGCGCTGAGTGCGGTCTCCCGGAGTCCTTCGCCTTCGAGGGCTTCGCCTACATGACGTGGGTCTGGAACCGCCTCCTGCATGGTCCCTTGCCGGACCACGTCACGCCGTATGAGCTGTGGTTCGGTCACCGTGCGGACCTCAGGCTTGCTCGCGTCTGGGGTTCCTTGGCCTGTGTCTGGTACACCAAGGACCAGCAGGGGTCCAAGGTCTCTCCGCGCGGCCGGATGTGTGCCTTCCTTGGTGTCTCCTCGCGCTCCAAAGCGTGGCATTTCTGGGATACAGGTCGCCACCGCATCGTTCAGTCGCGGCGATCCTCATTTTCGGCGTGTCACGCGACGCGCTGTTTTTTGAGGCATTGTCGTACCGCGACCTGTCTGCCATTCTCACCCAGGCAGCGTCTCACGCTCCCACCTGTGAGGCCTCCCGTCGGATGGGGGAGTTTGCCCCACAGGATGAGTCCGTCCGGGGTGCCTCCGGGGTGGGACCGTCGCTGGCCACCATTGACCCGGCCATCATTGCTGTCGGGCCTGTAGTCTCTATGCCTGCCACGACTGTCTCGCCCACACCTGTCGCGCGTGTTTCGCCTGCCGGAGCTGTACCTGCCTCACCCACGCCTGCCGCGACTGCCTCGCCCGCGCCTGCCGCGACTGCCTTGCCCGCGCCTGCTGCGACTTCCTCGCCCGCACCTGCAGCGCCTCCTTCGCCTGCCGGAGCTGCACCTGCCGCCTCTTCGCCTGCGGCGCCTGCGTCACCCGCACCCGTTGCGACTGTCTCGCCCGCGCCTGTCGCGACCGCCTCGCCCATGCCTGCAACGCCTGCTTTGCCCGCGCCTGCCGCGCCTGTCTCACCCACGCCTGCAGCGTCTCCAGATACAGCACCTGCCCTCCTTGTGCCTGAACCGTCGGTCAGCTCAGACTCGGGCTACTCCCGTGGACCAGGTGGGCGTCTCCGCCCACTGGCCTCACGAGCACCTTCGACTGCGGTTGCGCCACCCAGACGACGCACGCGAAGCGTGCACAGTGGTGACTCTGGCACGAAGGCTCTCGGCTTGAGTGTCCAAGGCACCTACACGGAGGTGCACCCAGCTTGTCCCATTGGGCACCAGCTGATCGCTGACGAGCACGAGGCTGCACAGGCAGCTGCCGCTGACCTAGTTGTGGTCCGTCCGACCCATGAGGCATGTGTCCTGGCCACCCGGAGCTCTCCTTTGACGGTCCCTGATCCAGACACGCTAAAGGAGGCTCTCTCAGGAGAGGATGCTGAGCAGTGGCGGGCCGCCTGTGAGGACGAGCTCAGGGCCATCCGGGAGCACGGAGTCTTTGAGCTGGTCGACCGTCCTGAGGGACGGAAGGTCGTGCAGGCCAAGTGGGTCTTCCGCAAGAAGGTGAAGCCTGACGGCTCACTGAACCGCTTTAAGGCCCGCTTGACTGCCAAGTGATTCTCTCAGGTTGAGGGGATCGACTTCACTGACACCTTTGCCCCTGTTGGCCGCATGACCACAGCTCGCGCGTTGCTTGGTGTGGTCGCCCACCATGACTGGGAGTTACACCAGATGGATGTGAACAATGCGTTCCTCCACGGCACCTTGGAGGAGGAGATCTACATGGTCCAGCCACCTGGGTTTGAGGTCGAAGGCAACAAGGTCTGGCGCTTGCACAAGGCCTTGTATGGCCTGAAGTAGTCGCCCCGGTGCTGGAACCAAGAGATCACTCACACCCTCACTCAGGCCGAGTACGTCCAGAGTGATGCCGATCGGTCACTCTTCATCCGACGGACAGCCGAGCACCTCACTGCCATTCTGGTGTATGTGGACGATCTCCTGATTGCGTCTCCTTCACTGGAGGCCATGAAGGAGGCCAAGGCGGTCCTGCAGGCCGCCTACAGGATGAAGGACCTTGGTCCAGCGACTGTTTTCCTCGGGATGGAGATTGTGCGTGATCGTCGTTGACGGACACTCCTCCTCCATCAGGCACGATATGCACAGGTTGTGGGGGAGCGGTTTGCTGACCTCCTTGGCGCTGTTCCCGCCACCTCGTCACCCATCACTCCCGACGGGCTAGACGCCCTGAAGGTGACAGACCCAACCGATCTGGGCGAGACTGTGGACGTGACCCTGTACTTGCGCATCATTGGCTCACTGATGTACTTGGCCACGACCACGCGTCCCGACATTGCGTTTGCTGTCAACCTACTCGCACAGTTCAGTCAGTCCCCTCAGGCTCGCGCTCTGCACGCAGCTTTGCGAGTCGTCCGGTACGTGGTCTCCACACCGTATCACGGTCTCTGCTTTCGGAGACAGTGCTCGGTTGTGGTAGATGGCTACACCGACAGTGACTGGGCGTGGAGTCCTGATGGACGCAGCCGCACGGGTTACGTGTTCCTGCTTGGTGGCACCGCTGTGTCTTGGCGCAGCGGCAAGCAGGGGTGCATTGCTCGCAGCTCCTCAGAGGCTGAGTATGTTGCTCTGGGCGCTGGCACCGCTGAGGCGGTGTGGCTGCAGCGGTTGTTCCAGTGCTTGGGTCAGTTCGTGCCTACCATCATCCTCCGATGCGACAACCAGAGTGCTCTCACGATCGCTGAGAACTCTGGTGTGTTCCACGCACGCACGAAGCACATCGCTGTCGAGTATCATTTCGTGCGCGATCTGGTGGAGCGGTAGTTGATCTCCATTGTCTGGGTGGGCATAGACTTGTAGCGCGCTGACTTCCTGACCAAGGCACTGGCACGTGGGAAGTTCCTCAGGGCTGTTCGTTCCGTCAGTTTGCGACCCCTGTCTGAGAGTGGGTGACTGTCCGTGTCCCTGTTGAGCACTCTGTGTTGCACCGGCACGCGTTCTGCACGTGTATGGACATGCGTACCATCGGGTCATGGAGGAGTGTTGTGATGTTGTCAGTCATACACAGTTGTACAGTTGGTTGTGACCACTCGACTGTGTCCATGCTCGTGCAGATCCTTGAGGCGGACCCAGCTGGAGACGGAGTTCCCTGAGGTGGTGCTCCACCCGCTGGAGGCAGCCTGGCAGCCTACCCAGTGTACCAGAGGGCTCCCACAGCCCACGGACTACGTTTGGAGGTCATCAGGATTTTCTCGGTGGACAGCCCTGCCAGGCTGATTTACATGTTTGTTTTCTTACACTCTCCGGCTGTTGCCGGACGTAGGCGTGTGACTAGTCGTTGTGTCTTTCTTTTTGTCGTGCATCCGTAGGATCAGACGGCGCTCCGTTTGGATGCATGTGCGCAGATTTATGGCCAAAACAGTGGTTTTGGGCCGGTTCAGGTTTGACAGGCACCGCCGCGTGCGCCACCCGCCGTGAGCCGCGGCGGCTGTTTATGCTGTGGACCTGTCATTTGTTATCTCTCTCTGCACATTCACATAACTGCAGCTTCTGAGACTTGCCTTGTCTCTCTTAGCCTGACCCTTGCTGTTCGCGCACCCGCTTGCATGCTAGTGCGTTAACCTGACAGGTCTGTGTCGCCACGTCAGCAGCAGCATTGCTAGGAAACTGCAGTGAAGCTTCTCAGACCCCTCGGCTCATGTCCATCCACATGCAGGACCCTGAGGAGACTGCAGCACCAGAAGACTGGGGGAGCTGACGTGGCTCGAGTTCGATCAAACTACGACGGCTACCCACCGGAGGCTCGACACTGTTTCGGCCTCAGCGAGACCAGTCCTCTCTACGCTGTCACACTTTGCTCTCTATTTATTTCTGTTGATCAGTTTTGTCACCTGTGGAACTTCTCGGGTTGGTGTCCCGACGCTATTTACTTGTGTGCTTCCTAGCAGTATGCCTAGTTTGCACTGTTTGGGGCGAAACCAGGCCTTGGGCGCGGATTCGCCCCTGACCAGTGCGAAATCGCACTTTTGTGCTATTCGCGCTGGTCGCTCAGGACGCGACTGGTTTTGCCAGCCAAACGCGCCCTCTCCGAGNGGCGGCTACCCACCGGAGGCTCGACACTGTTTCGGCCTCAGCGAGACCAGTCCTCTCTACGCTGTCACACTTTGCTCTCTATTTATTTCTGTTGATCAGTTTTGTCACCTGTGGAACTTCTCGGGTTGGTGTCCCGACGCTATTTACTTGTGTGCTTCCTAGCAGTATGCCTAGTTTGCACTGTTTGGGGCGAAACCAGGCCTTGGGTGCGGATTCGCCCCTTACCAATGCGAAATCGTACTTTTGTGCTATTCGCGCTGGTCGCTCAGGACGCGACTGGTTTTGCCAGCCAAACGCGCCCTCTCCGAGAGCTGGCCAGGCCTCGGCACTGTTAGGGGTCGGCCGCTTGGCTCTCCCCTCCTAACTCTGTTGCTTCTCCCCTTTGGTATGTGGAACTGACGCTTGCATGCGTCTCCTTAGAAAAACCCTGGCAGTTTTTCTCACCTACATTCCATGGATCTTAACATGGTATCAGAGCCGCGAGGTCTTCCTTGCTAGCTGCGTCACTGCGACGCAGCGACACCGGCATGTGTGCTCTACCGCATCTCACCCTGGGCTTGCTTCGCAACCTTGGTCGTTCGCTCCCACTGTGGGCAGCGACGGCCTGTTCCCCTTGCTTGGTGTCCTCTCCTCGCGTGCCGGCCTTGCGTCGGCCTGCGCCGCCTTGCGCCGGCTTGCGCCGGCCTGCGCCGATTTGTCGGCTTGCACCGACAGACGCCGGCCCCGTGCCGGCCTGCGCCGGCCCGTGCCGGCTTGTGGCGGCCTGCGCCCGCCCCCTGGCCCGTCTACGCCGACCCTTGCCGGCGGGGCCGACCATCGCCGGCCTGTGCCGGCTCTTCCCTGCCCTCGTCTCGGCCTATGCCGAGTCTCCCCACCTCGCCGTCGGCCTGAGCTGGCGGCCCCCGTCTCCTGCCAACACCGGCGTGTGCCGGTGACAGCCGACCAGCCCCATCTCCCCGGGCCTTCTTGGTATTCCCCCCCCCTTTGCTGGTTGGGCTCCCCTCCCTGGTCCTGGGTTGGTTTTGGGGGTTGGGACAGGTCATCAGCCTCAACGACAGCTTGAAACCGCCACTCTTATATTTCCCACGCCCACTGGGGCAGGGGAAACGCTGCCAAAAATTTCTTTGGCGCATGTACGCCTTACAGCTATGCCAAAAGCCAGCCGTAGTGGCAGCAACACCAGCGCCGGCATGGATACCGGAGACGCGAACACTGGAGGGACAAATGAGACAGGCCACACAACCGGGGACACACCTCCTCCCAGTCCCAGCACCCTGGCACGAGGCCTGCGCGCATTACAGGAGCAGCAGACCTTGTACGAGGAGAAGTTGTCCAAGCAGGTCGCGGACATCTACAGCCTGCTTCGCGACTCTGCCGTCGCAACAGCAAGAGCAGCAGCAGCAACAGGAGTCGGTCGTAGATCCCAAAGGAAAACAGCGAGACACCGATGCCACTGCTGCCGATGTGGACGCTACTCTCTGCGCCCTGCTTCGCTCCACGAATAACCCTCTCCGTGACTCTGATTCGGAGGATGACGGCGAGGAAGAGTTGCTGCGGCAGCAACTCCGCCGCCTTGAAGCCCGCCGCAAGGCACGCACATCGGGCTCAGCGCAGGAAAGCAACGGCGCGGGCCTCAATGCTATACCTGGCAGCATGCGCATGCCAGTCAGCTTGGAGGAACGTGCCCTACGAGCCCGCATGGGCATGGGGGACATGTCCACTGTTCCACGAACCGAGGCGACACCAACGGCGTCCCTGCCGACAGCCAGACCGGCGAAGTGGTTTGAGTTGGATCCGCCAGTTTTCCGGACCGGCGACGACTACAAGGCCTGGGAGCCTCGCTACCGCGTGTGGGCGATGAGCGAGGGGTTGCTCCAGTACTACTTCACCCAGTACCAGCCAGCAGACCCCGACCAAACCCTAACTGCTGTTCGCGCCGCCTACGGTCTTCTGAAGGTTGCGCCGGACAACACCAAGGATTTCAGCCGCTACCTTGGTGAGCCCGTGACCGGCAGAGGAGCTGACCTTTGTGTTGCATGGGTGCTGGCGGTCACTCTCTTCGAGGGAGCCACCATGGCCATGACGTCCCAGCGTCTGGCGGAGTTCAACTCCCTCCGCCAGTCCCCTCATGAGTCTGCAGCCTACTACTGGCACCGCGCCATCCAACTGCATGACGAGCTGGGCGACGATGGTCCGGCGCAATTTCCCGCCTTCAACACCATCCTGTATGGAGTGCATTGTGACTTCTCGCGTTTCTTCAGCGGCTTCGACAAGGTGCTGCTGCGTGACATGGCCAACGACGGGACGCTGCTGCCGTGGGCGACCATGCACTTCTTGGACGTAGCAGGCGTGGATGCTGCCAACCGCGCCCGCCACGGTACTGCCACAGCCGCAATGGCAGCAGCTTCCACCTCATCCCCCCTCACCCCACTGTCGTCGACTGCTTCTGCGGCGCCAACGCAGGGGAAGCAGGGCCACAAAGGGGCTGGCGGTGCCGGCAGTCGCAACAGTGGCTCAAGTGGTGCTAGTGTGAGCACCCACGGCGGTAGCAGCAGCGGTGGCAGCAGGAGGAGCAGCAGTGGCGGCGGCAACAGCAACGGCAGCAGCGGCGGCAGCAGCAACAAAGGCAAACGCCTGCTGTGCTACAACTGCGGCGGAGACCATCGCTACCCCGACTGCACGCGGCTGACGGGGCGCCCACTGGAAAGGGCCAAGATCACGCGGGGTCTCCAGCAAGCGCACGAGGCGCGCATGCAGCAGACGTCTGGTGCAGCCCCCGCTCACTTGGCCGCGACAACCGCAGCTGAGCCTGCGACAGCAGCGACCTCACCGTCTGATTCTCGCGATCGGACCATCGCGGACCGCGACCGTACTATCGCCGAGCTTCATCAGCTTCTGGCTCTTCAGTCCTCCAAGGGAGGTACGAGTATGATGAATGAACCGAGGGATGTCACCGCCTATGGACTGTCTGTCGTGTTGCGTGATGATGCGTGTGGTGGAGCCCTGTCACAGCCGTGTGATGCTCATGGTCCTGATGACTTGGTGTGGCTGCATGAGTCTCATATGCGTACCATCACTCGCCTCGCTCCCTCGTCCGCTGAGTGTTCTACGTCAGTCGTCTGTTCCGTCGCACGTTGCCTTGTTGCACCCAGCGAACGCGTGACTAACGCGACGTGGGTCGTTGACTCTGGCGCTACGCACCACATGACGTGTCGCCGTGGCGCCTTCGTTGCTCTGCATCCTATTGGGTCTGTTCATTCTGTGCGCACTGCCGCTGGTCATGAGGTCCCTGTTCAGGGGGTTGGGGTTGTCCAGTTCCACGGACCTGCTGGCCCTGTGTGCATCTCTGACGTACTCTTTGTCCCTGATCTTGAACTCAGCCTGTTGTCTGTTCGCGCATGCACGTGCATGGGTCTCGATGTCACTCACACCGACGCTGAAGCTCGCGTCTTTGTTCATGACACACAAGAAACCGTTCTTTGTGGGACAGTCGTTGATGACCTGTACCACATTTCCGTGTCCCTTGAGACCGCCCCCTTGTCTCCCCCTGCCCCTAATGCTCGCGTCTTTGTTGCAGGCGCTCTCTCTCCTGAGTACCATCGGCTCTTGCACCGTCGTCTGTGTCATGTCCACCTGGGTGCCGTCGACAGGCTG
Organism: Penium margaritaceum; assembly: GCA_023375785.1. NCBI lineage: Eukaryota > Viridiplantae > Streptophyta > Zygnematophyceae > Desmidiales > Peniaceae > Penium > Penium margaritaceum. Next base: position 203,952 of record SZWC01000886.1, on the reverse strand, counting down.
GTTTGTACCCAGCCTGCCCTCGGTCTTGATGCGGCGACCTTTGAGGCGCCTCCCAAGACCGACTGTCTGTCGTGTGCGGAAGAAAAAATGCACCGCTCCACCTACCCCCACTCTGACTCCCGAGCGCTTCGGCCTTTGGAGCTGGTCCACTCCGATCTCATGGGTCCTCTACCCATTGAGTTTCACGAGGACCATGGGCGCTATGTGCTGACCCTCACCGATGACTTCACGCGCATGCGCTGGGTCTACAGGCTGCGCCAGAAAAGCGATGTTGTTGTCGCTATCAGAGCTTGGCAGGCCATGGCGGAGTGCCAGGCCCGCCAACCTCTTCACTCCTTTCGCTCGGACCGTGGGGGGGAGTACCTCGGGGACCTGCAGCGCCACTTCGCTGACTAGGGGGTTTTCCACAACCTCTCTGCCCCTGCGACCCCCCAACAGAACGGCATGTCTGAGCGATGGAACCGCACCATGGAGGACGCAATTTGCTCCATGCGGGCCGACAGCGCCATGCCTGAGGCTTTTGCCTTAGAGGGCATGTCGTACATGACATGGGTGTGGAACCGGATCCCACATGGGCCCCTCCTGAACAACCGCACCCCGTACGAGCTATGGTACGGCCATTGTGCTGATCTACGCTTGGCTCGTGTCTGGGGCACCCTTGCCAGCGTCTGGTTCACCCCGGAGCAGCAAAGGAGCAAGCTGTCCCCACGAGGTCGCATCTGTGTCTTTGTCGGTGTCGCTCCGCGATCCAAGGCCTGGCGGTTCTGGGACCCTATGCGACAACGCATTGTGGAGTCGCGGGACGCTATTTTCTTTGAGTCTCTCACGTTCGGTGACCTTGCCCGCATCCATGCGCTTCGCTCCGCTCATGCCCCTGGGTGTGCCGGGTCTCGGAGTGAGGGGGAGGATCCTTCTACCGGCGGCCCAGTGCTGCCGGCCGGTGCGGTCGCTCCTTCGCCGGCACCCCTCCAGCCTGCGTCCATACCTCCCTCTGCGTCTGCACCTGCCTCTGAGTCGGAGCCTGCGTCCGAGTCAGAGGCTGCACCACCGTCCGCGTCGGAGCCCGCCTCCGTGTCCTCACCTCCGTCCTCGCCCGAACTTGCGTCTGATCCTGCCCCCATGGTGGCACCGTCTCCTAGGTCTGATCCTGCGCCGGTGTCGGATGCTGAGCTGCCCCCAGAGCCCGTTGAGCCAGGAGTGCAGGTTGACCCTGTGTCTGCCACCTCTCTCTCCTACTCTCGGGCCCCTGGCGGACGTCTCCGCCCCCGTCCTGTCAATGCGCCGGATAGCAACGGTCTAGAAAATAGGTCCTGACATGGGAGGCCGCCAACCGCTCTTGGTATTGCAACCAAGATAACATATCACCCTCGAACGAGGGATCCACACTTTAGGTTCGTTTCGTTTGCAACCTCACGAAGTCCGCATGTTGGTCTTTAGTGTCTACCTTTGGTTGGACACTCTGTGAGGAGTCTCAAAGGCAAGAACTGTAAATGGATGCATGCAAGGTACAGGCTTTTATACTTGCAGAGCTTTGCTAAAGCTTCTGCTTGTAGTGGCTCCACTGGAGCCAACCCCAACCTACGGTCCTACTTGGCGCGTCCTTAGACCGCCAAGTGTCATCCTCAAGCCAGGCTCTAGTAAGCTTCCTAGAAGCTTCCTGTCCCAGTTTTGGCCACAAAGAAAATTGTGGCCGTCGCGGGGTTTGAACCCGCGATCTCTCGTTTGAGACTCCGGTGCCTATTCAACCATGCCAAAAAGGTATGGTTCCTATGATGAGCCACAGGGGACATACCCATTATGGGCAGTGCATTCCTGGCCCATCTCAGAACAGACCAAGGGGACGTACTCCACAGAGCAGTGCATGCCTTGTCTGTATGTGTAGCTAGCCAGCTAGGCAGTGGACAAGGTGCATACTATTTCAACAAATCTCTCCCTTGCACCTCTGTCCATCTGGCGCTTACTGGGCTCCATCAATGCCTTGGGGCTCACCCTTCCTCTGCCGCACTCCTCATGCCGAATTCACGAATGCCTGCATAGTGCAAGTCGCTCTCCAGCGGCTTGGTCATGCAGTCAGCAAGCATGCTCTTTGTTCCGCAGTGCTGCAAGTCCACCACGTTCTTCATGACCAGGTCACGTGAGTAGTGGTAACGTATGTCGATGTGCTTCGTTCGCCGGGAGATGATCTCGTCTTCAGCCATTGAGATAGCACTCATGTTTTCCACGTGTACGACCGTGGCATCCTTCTGTGGTACTGTCATTTCGCCAAGGAGGCTGCGCAGCCACTGAGTCTCTTTGCACAACTCAGACAGAGCAACATACTCTGCCTCAGCCGTGGACACAGAAACACAATCCTGCTTCCTGCTGGCCCATGAGATGGCAGCGCCATTCAAGATGCACACGTATCCAGAGGTGGATTTCTTGTCGTCGAGGTTTCCACCCCAGTCAGCATCGGTGTAGCACTTCAGGCGAAGGGGTTCCGTTCCTTCTTGGCCTCCAAGGATGAGGCCCATGTGACGTGTCTTCTGCAGGTAGCGCAAGATGCGCTTGACTGCCTGCCAATGTTGTGGCCCAGGGTTGGCCACGANCGTACATGATGCTACCCACGGCGGACTGGTAGGGGATGTCTTGCATCTCCCTTTGTTCTGCTTCGTTGCTTGGCGACATGGAGGCCTTCAGCTTCGTATCGGTCGTCATTGGGGTGCTGACAGGTTTGCAGTCTTCCATGTGGTAGCGCTTCAGTACCTCACCGATGTATTTGGTTTGGTTGAGTTCAATGGTGCCTGCTACTCGGTGGATGGCGATCCCGAGGTAGTACTCGAGAGGACCCATGTCCTTCATCTTGAACCTTTTGCTGAGGTCAGACTTCAGCTCATCCAGCAACTCGACCGAAGACGAGCAGATGATCAGATCATCCATGTAGAGCGCAACCAGCATCAACCCTCTCCCATCATCGCGCACGTACACGCTTGGATCACTCTGGCAATGCGCGAAGGAGAGACCGGTCATGAATCCGTCCATCTCTTTGTACCACATCCTTGGGGCCTGTTTCAGCCCGTAGAGCGCTTTCACCAACTTGCAAACCTTGCCCTCGGGAGCTTCGACTCCTTCGGGCACCTCCATCAGCACTTCCTTGTCAAGCTTCCCATAAAGAAAAGATGTCCTGACGTCCATCTGGTATATCTCCAGGTTCTTTGCGGCTGCAATGCCAAGGAGAGAGCGGATGGAGGCAAAGGTCACGACAGGCGCGAACGTCTCATCGTACTCGGAGCCCGGGCATTGAGAGAACCCCTTAGCCACTACCCTTGCCTTGAACTTGTCGATGCTGCCATCTTGCTTCTTCTTCACTCGGAGGACCCACTTGGATCCCACCACGTGGGCCTTGTCGGGTCTATCCACCAGCACCCACGTGCCGTTCTCGGCAATGGACGCAAGCTCGCTGTCCACTGCCTCCTTCCACTTGGCCGCATCTAGGCCATTCATCGCCTCCGCCACTGTGGATGGCTCTCCCTGAGCCATGCACGACCAGCTAAGGCCGGTCCAATCATCCTCATACCGCAAAGGTGCT
>SZWC01000886.1:173265-200060 GCA_023375785.1 Penium margaritaceum | reverse complement strand
TAGAGGCCGTCGACTCTTGGAACTTGAAGCATGAGGTCGTCTTTGGTGTACAATATCTGGATGTCCTCGTTTTTTAGGGCCACTGCTTCCTTGTTGGTGAACACCACCGTCATGTTGTTGTCGGTGATTTGTGAGATGGACAGCAAGTTGGCTGCGAAGGAGGGCATGTACACCACCTTTTGAAGGTTGACCGCCTTCTCCGCACCGTTCACATTGAACGTGATCACCTTGTCCCCTTCGCCCATGGCTTGGACGACGCCGCCGTTTGCACACTTGATGCGCATGACAGATTCGGCCATGGAGACAAATCCACCCTTCTCTTTTGATGAGTGGTGGTTGGTGCCCGAGTCAAGGGTGAATGCCCCGGGCCTAAGGATCGCTGCCCCTTTCATGGGCAGCCCCCTAGCCATCATGTTGGTGAGCTCCTTCTTCTCCTTCCCACCTTTGTTCCCGCCTTCTTTCTTGGGACTACGGCAGTCCCTAGCCCAGTGCCCAGCCTTGCCACAGTTGTGACAGTTGCCGGGCTTCTTGAACTCTTCCCGCCACCGTTGCCTTTCCCTCCACCGCCACCGCTTCCGTTGTTGCCTTGACTGGAGCGATAGATTGCACTTTTTCCATCGAAGCGAGAGGCATAGGCTGAGATGTTTGCCTCACTACCACTGCGTCGCATGGACTCGTTGCGGACGTGTTCGGCGACAGCCTCGTACGTCAGATCTGCATCCTTCCAACCACCAAATACGGTGATCAAGGACACCCAGCTTTCCGGCAGCGCCATTAGAAGGATCATGGCACGCATGTTGGAGTCGAGCTTCCATTCCATTTGCTGGACCTATTGCAGCACGTTGTCAAATGACTGCAAAAATGCGGGTATCGATTCTCCTTCGCTCACCCTCATCGACATCAACCGTTGGAAGATGAAGAGTCAATTTGCTAGGGCGTTCGATTGATGCACCCGTGAGAGCTTTGCGTAGGCCTTGGCAGCCAACGTGCATCCTGTGATGTGGGAGTGTTGAGTCTCGTTGATGGACGTCACAAGAATGGCGAGAGCCATGTTGTTCTTCATCGTCCATGCTGCAAGGTCAGCCGCATGCGTCGTCACGGTCGCATCGGCGGGTGCTTTCTTGATCCCTTTTAGGATGTCGAGGTAGCCATGCACGTTCATGACAATCTCAAATTTCCATTTCCACAAGGGAAAACCTGTCCCCATGAATTTGGACATACCCGCCTCAAGGCGGGCTGGAGTCGGATCCGTCATTTTTGGTGGTTGCTCGTCTTCTCTGCTTCGCTGCTACTCTGCTTCGTTGAGGCCGATGAAGCTGATGAGGCTGCTGACTGCGACCGTTGTCAAAGGTGTAGTTGTTCCGTTGCATACCCCTCCAGCCGATGATCGCCTAAGGCGATGGTGCCGTCGTGAGAGAACGGACTCGGGGTCGTACCACCTTCTAAAAAGGGGTAGAGCTTAATCCCGTTGGGGCTTGAGTGTCGTGTCCAACATGGACAGAGCTGTTCCTCGTCCCCTAGTCCGCCACGTGCGCGCACCCTACCTGAAGAAGCCGATGGAGCCGATGGAGCAGATGGAGTCGTCCGAAGGTCGTGTCCCTGTTGTACCTGCCCTGCAAGACCACGCCCTTGGAAGCGTGCCTTAGAACCAGAAGTGTGGGCCCATAACCCTTTGTCAATGCGCCGGATAGCAACGGTCTAGAAAACGGGTCCCGACATGGGAGGCCGCCAACCGCTCTTGGTATTGCAACCAAGATAACATATCACCCTCGAACGAGGAATCCACACTTTAGGTTCGATTGGTTTGCAACCTCACGAAGTCCGCATGTTGGTCTTTAGTGTCTACCTTTGGTTGGACACTCTGTGAGGAGTCTCAAAGGCAAGAACTGTAAATGGATGCATGCAGGGTATAGGCTTTTATACTTGCAGAGCTTTGCTAAAGCTTCTGCTTGTAGTGGCTCCACTGGAGCCAACCTCAACCTACAGTCCTACTTGGCGCGTCCTTAGACCGCCAAGTGTCATCCTCAAGCCAGGCTCTAGTAAGCTTCCTAGAAGCTTCCTGTCCCAGTTTTGGCCACAAAGAAAATTGTGGCCGTCGCGGGGTTAGAACCCGCAATCTCTCGTTTGAGACTCCGGTGCCTATTCAACCATGCCAAAAAGGTATGGTTCCTATGATGAGCCACAGGGGACATACCCATTATGGGCAGTGCATTCCTGGCCCATCTTAGAATAGACCAAGGGGACGTACTCCACAGAGCAGTGCATGCCTTGTCTGTATGTGTAGCTAGCCAGCTAGGCAGTGGACAAGGTGCATACTATTTCAACACGTCCTACCCGCAGTGTCGCCAGCGGTGATCCGGGCACGAAGGCCCTAGGCCTGAGTGCCCGCGGCCTCCTTGAGGTCCACCCCGGTACCAAAACAGGCTTGGCGCTGCTCGCCCACGAGCGGTCTCTCGCCCGCGACGCCGCTGAGTTCATGGTCACAGTCGGGCCACCACCTACCGCATACGCTCTGGCCACCCGCAGCGTGCCCCAAGGGTCCCCAGACCCCAACACGTTGGCTGAGGCACTGGCAGCACCTGATGCCTCATCGTGGCGTGCTGCTTGCCAGGCAGAGCTTGACGCCATCAAGGAGCATGGCGTCTTTGAACTGGTAGACTTGCCAAAGAACCGCAAGGCTGTCAAGGCCAAGTGGGTCCTACGCAAGAAGCTCAATCTAGATGGCTCCGTGGAGCGCTACAAGGCACACCTGATGGCCAAGGGGTTCTCACAGGTCGCCGGTGTTGACTACACTGAAACCTTCACTCCTGTTGGCCGGATGACTACAGTGCTTGCCCTACTGAGCCAGGTGGCGCAGCATGACTGGGAGCTCCATCAGATGGATGTCAACAACGCCTTCCTAAATGGTGCCCTGGATGAGGAGATCTACATGGTTCAGCCCCCCGGCTTCGAGGACGGCACAGGCCATGTGTACCGCCTGCAGAAGTCCCTGTATGGTCTAAAGCAGTCGCCTCGCTGCTGGAACAAGGAGATCACCAGCACGTTGAGACGTGCCGGATACGTCCAGAGCGACGCTGACCCATCCCTGTTTCTCTCATAGTCTCACGCCCGCCTCACCGCTGTCCTAGTCTACGTGGACGATCTACTGATTGCCTCACCGGACCTGGAAGCAGTGAACGCCGCCAAGGCCGTACTCTACTCAGCCTACAAAATGAAGGACCTCGGAGAGGCGACTGTCTTCTTGGGGATGCATATCGTTCGAGATCGAGTCCGCCGCATCCTGCGGGTCCATTAGGCAAGGTATGCAGAAGTTGTGGGGGAGCGCTTTGCTGACCTGCTCTCCTCCGTCCGTACGGCCTCCACTCCCATGACACCGGAGGGGCAGGTCGCTCTGAAGGTTGACGATCCCGCTGACTTGGGGAAGCCAGTCGATGTGACCTTGTACCTGCGAGTCATAGGCTCGCTCATGTACCTCGCCACAACGACACGGCCTGACATCGCCTTCACCGTCAACCTGCTTGCTCAGTTCTCTCAAGCCCCACGCCAGCAAACATTGGAGGCCACCATTCGGTGCGTGCGCTACATTCAGTCCACCGCATGCTTTGGACTGTGCTTTCGAGCACAAGTGTCCGTTGTGATCGACGGCTACACCGACAGTGATTGGGCCTGGAGTCCGGATGGCAAAAGCCGTACTAGCTACGTGTTCCTCCTGGGAGGCACCGCAGTGTCCTGGCGCAGCGGGAAGCAGGGTTGCATTGCACGTAGCACTGCGGAGGCTGAGTATGTAGCTCTGGGAGCAGGTGCGGCCGAGAGTGTATGGCTTGTCTGGTTGTTGCGTAAACTGCGTCAGTCGATTCCTCCGGTTGTACTCCAGTGTGAAAACACGAGCGCAGAGGCCATCGCCAAGAACTCAACTGTGTTCCACGCACGCACGAAACACATCAATGTTGAGCATCACTTCGTGCGTGACTTGGTGGACCGTGATGAGATTCGTGTCGTGCATGTGCATACGGTTGTTCAGCGCGCTGATTTTTTTACCAAGGCATTGAGTCGCTCAAAGTTTCATGCAGCCACTCGCTCCGTGGGCCTGTGTCCCGTCCCAGACACAGGTTGATCCCTCATGCACCAGCTTGCATGTCCTCGTCTCATCCATGCATCCTCTGTGTGAATCACGTTGTTGCCATCGTCAGTATCTGCATGTGTATGGACGTGTATCGCCCTCAGGTCATGGGGGAGTGTTGTTGTGTCTGTCGTCCACAGCTTATGGTGACCCCTCGGCTCATGTCCATCCACATGTAGGACCTTGAGGAGACTGCAGCACCAGAAGACTGGGGGAGCTGACGTGGCTCGAGTTCGATCAAACTACGGCGGCTACCCACCGGAGGCTTGACACTGTTTTGGCCTCAGCGAGACCAGTCCTCTCTACGCTGTCACACTTTGCTCTCTATTTATTTCTGTTGATCAGTTTTGTCACCTGTGGAACTTCTCGGGTTGGTGTCCCGACGCTGTTTACTTGTGTGCTTCCTAGCAGTATGCCTAGTTTGCACTGTTTGGGGCAAAACCAGGCCTTGGACGCGGATTCACCCGTGACCAGTGCGAAATCGCACTTTTGTGCTATTCGCGCTGGTCGCTCAGGACGCGACTGGTTTTGCCAGCCAAACGCGCCCTCTCCAAGAGCTGGCCAGGCCTCGGCACTGTTAGGGGTCGGCCGCTTGGCTCTCCCCTCCTAACTCTGTTGCTTCTCCCCTTTGGTGTGTGGAACTGACGCTTGCATGCGTCTCCTTAGAAAAACCCTGGCAGTTTTTCTCACCTACATTCCATGGATCTTAACACTTCTGTCATAGATTCTCGAAAGTGGTCGAAGTTGTCAGAAAGTTCATGAAGGCTCGCCGGAGGACGAGGGCAGTTGGCCGAATAGCCCTCGACTGTGAGATTGCAAATCGGGGTCTAGACGCGCGATGGGCTATTTGTGTAATGACACAAATGCCCACTCGGAAGATTAGGGACTCGTGTATGTCTAGTACGTAACACTCCCCCCCCCCCTTTGGTCGTGACGTCCCGGCGCACATACAGATGTGGCACGGTGACGGCAGTATTAGCCATCGGTTAGGTGATCGATGTCTCAGATGTAGTCATATGGTTCACAGTTGTGATGCACGTCATCGTATCTTTGCCACTTGACAAGATATTCTGATGTCTCGCCTCGTCATCGATGGCCGAGGATGACGTATTCGATGTCCTCGTCCACTTGTACAGGAGGAGGGGGAGGGACATCCCTGTCGTGGAAGTTCTCTCTGGGGCCTTGGTACTGTTGAAGTCTGCTGAAATGGAACAGCGGGTGGAATTGCATAGTGTCGGGGAGTTTGAGTCGTGCAACCACGGGGGTTTGCATGCGTTTGATATCAAACAGTCCCAACCATCACGGTTTGAGCTTGAAACAATCAGCTCCCCAAAGTTCGATGTTTGTCGAGCTGAGAAGAACTTTGTCGCCAATGACAAAAACATCATCGTTGCGATGGTGATCGGCTGCTCGCGCAGCTGATCGCTATCAAAACAAGCAGCCGCAAAAACGGCACCGCTTTTGTTTTTGCCAGCGTGTGCTGTGTTTTGTCCCTCATGGTGGAAAAATCTCGGCCTTGGACATCAACCGCGAGAAAGTTGCTCTGACTTTGTAGTCCAGTTGGTGTGGCGGGAAGTTTGCTATACACCACTTCAAACGGAGTTTTACCCGTTGTAGTGGAGATCGTCGAATTGTATGGGATTTCGGTGATCGAAATATTTTGTTCCCAACCCATCCCATGAGGATCGCATAGTGTTTGGAGGAGTTGTTCGAACGTTTCATTGGTCCGCTTAGCTTGGCCGTCAGTTTGAGGATGGAACACTGTTGAAAGCTGAATTCGACTGCCGTAGCGAGTCGTTAGTTTTCGCCAGAAACGGCGTGTATATCGACCGTCCATGTCGCTTGTATTAGTCCTTGGCATGCTGTGTAGCTGCACGATGTTTGTTTAGAAACAACCGTGCTCTTATTTTGGTGGTAGTTGTCGTCGTTGTCGGAATAAAACGGGACATTATGGAAAATCTGTCGACGACCACGAGGATTGCGCCATATCCCTCGGGTGTGACCTGTGACGAAGTCCATGGAGATGTCAGCCCATGGTTTCTTCGGAATGGGGAGCGGCTGTAGAAGTCCGGGTGGTCGTGTGCGACGGGATTGTTTTTGTTAACATGTGTCACAGGATTTGCAGAAGTTGGCCACGTCGGATTGCATCTTGTCCCATCAATAGTATTTTGCCAGCTTCTTCAGTGCCTTCTCCTCTCAGAAATGTCGACCTAGACATGTGCTAGGGCACTCCTTGAGCAGCATGCAGCAGAGTTCTTTGTTCAGGGGGACAACCACCTGGCGAGTGAATCGTCGCCTCCAATAGGGTGCATCGTACCACAATTTTGCCTTGTCATATCCGCCATGCTGGCCGTAACCTCGTGCAAAAAAATGCTTGAGATACGGATCTCACTGTTGGTGTAGTGTTGCTGCCTTAGGCATCAGATCTAGTCGCCTATTGGGCGCGTCTACTGGATTATTTTTCCTGGTCGGTACTCAATATCGTTGTCAAAACCGCATTCGAGGAAGTCAATCCATCAGGTTTGACGTCGACTGAGGTTCGGCTGCTTTTTCAAATATTTCAATGCATGGTGGTCGGTGGGCACGATGCATCGATGGCATTCAAGATAGCATCGCTGTATCTTAAATGCATATACGACTGCCAAAATCTCTTTCTCATGTAGAGCGTAATTGAGTTGCGCTCCTCGCATTGTTCTGGACATGTATGCGACGGACTACTCTCCGTTGCCATGGTCTTGTAGGAGGACCACGCTGATGGCTCCATCTGAGGCGCCCTTAGCCATCATGTAGTCCACAGTTGGATTTGCTAATCGTACAGTTGGCAGTGAGCCCAGGGTGTTCCGCAAAGCGATGAACACTTTTGGTTCACTGTCTCCCCACTGCCACTAGGTCTCTTTTCGAGATAGATCAGAGAGAGGCGCTGGCACTCGGGCGTAATCTTGTACAAAACGTCGGTAGTAATTGTAGAAGTCGAGAGACACTTGAACGTCTCGAACGTTGGTCGACCAATCAGCGACTGCTGCCATTCTTTGCATCCATGGTGATCCGTTTGCCGTTGATGACGTGATCCAAAATCTTGATCGAACGGCGACCGTAGTCACAGTTTGAGATTTTTCCTAAAAATAAATTATTTGTAGGACTTCGAGAAAAATTTTAAGATGTCCACCGGGCTCCTCCGGGATGCGGCTGTCACGAGGATGTCGTCGAGGTACACCACCACACAATCATCGAGGTACGGGCAAACAACACTATTCATTGTTGCCATGAACGTCACCAAGGTATTCGTAAATCCGGACGGCATACCGTGAACTCAAAATACTAGCGAGTTTAGAATGTTGTTTTCTCGATGCCAGCATCTACCACGCGGATCTTGTGATAGCCGCTACGTAAGTCAATTTTGGTAAGAATTCGAGCCCCTCTGAGATGATAAAAAAGTTTGTTGGCTCGGAGAAGAGGGTAGCCCTTCTTGATGGTAGCATCGGTTTATGCCTGGTAGTCCACGTACATCCATGATTACCAATTTTCTTTTTTACGAACAGTACTAGTGCGGCGTATGGTGATGTGGATGGGCGTATGAACCCATGACCGAGCATCTCGTCGAGCTACTTTTTTTAACTCGGCCAACTCATGGTTGCTCATCCAAAAGGGCCCTCGAAATGTGGATCGGCTGCCTGGTTTCAGCTCGATGCGATGGTCGAAGTCACTTTGATGTGGTAGGGATTTTGGGAGTTCGTCGGGGAAGACGTCCACAAACTCTTGGATGAGTGGTGCAAACTCTTCGGGTACCATCGTGAACTTTGTTGATGTCAATTAGGCCGATGAGGCTGATGAGGCCGATGAGTCAGCTTCTGCCACTTTCGCTTCTTCCAGTGGCTGAAGATGTAAGAGCCACACATGAGCTCCTCATTGCATGCAATGTTTGGCGACGTTGAGCGGTATCGGCTGCACGGGTTGTCGCATTTTAGCTAGCGCGACTCCCTCTACTGCTTCTACCTCTATTGCTTCTGTTGTCATCTTCCATCCCACACGTGGAAGTTTCCACTTGGTGACGTTTATTTTTATACAGATGTTGCCACTGTTCTAGTCGACCGGTGGATTGTGTCGATACAAGAAATCACGTTCGAGAATGATTTTGTGGTCCTTCATTGGACAAGACCTCGAGACCGTTACTTACCGCAAATATCCCACTTGGAGTCGTAATGGTTCTCAGAGTCTTCGTATTTGCAATCTCCTGTCAACGGGTTTTCCTTCAAGTACCCCTGGTTTAATTTGCAAATCCACCTTGCGAACCATGTCATTACTTCCGATACTGTGAAAAGCTCCTCCATCCAGTAGTTTTGGTGCCATTCTACAACTCTTGCATCCTCACATTTGAACTTTTAGGAATATCGCCGGTTGGTCGTCCTTTTACCCCTTATCAAACGCCAATCTCACAAATCTTCCGTGGTGTTGTAGGTCATTCAGATGGACGATCGTTGGGTGCAGATCGCTCCTCACGGACAAGAATCATGCCTTTCACTCCTGCCCTTTGTCGTTTACTGACTAATGTTTCTGCGACTTCCCCCACTTTTTGGCCTGTTGCTTGCTTTGGCAGTTGGAACATTGGGTCCGAATTTTTCGCAGCTGTAGCATGTGCACGTATCTCTCTTGTCGACGGAGTCCACTTCCATCGAAGTCGAGGAGCCCCTTGACTGGCTTTTTCCGTTCCCATGATAATTCTGGTTGGGAGGTCGCCAGCCGTGGGATTCCTGGATCTGAGCATTGTAGTCATCGCTCTAGATCCTTTCTGCGATTGGGATCATCCGCGGTAAGTCGTTTTGGATGATGAAAATGACAATTGCTCATCGGACGTCTCACTTGAGGCCGTCGTTGTAGTGAAAATACAGCTAGTCGGGGGCAATGTCCGCACCAGTTATGATCTCGCGGAATCTCTGCGTATCGGCCAGACCGGTGTCAGAAATCGCTAACTTCGCCCTCGAAGTCTGCGAAGTCCCACTTTGAAAGTGAAGTCGGTCGTTGGCTTCTGATCAAGCCATCCGGACTTGTGCACTCGACATCGAGTGTATTTTCACACTCGATCAAACATAATAGCGTAAACCCCAACAGCGGTAAAGAATACCTCCAAACTCGTAAGCCACATCCAACATTTGGTCCTTCACAATTTTCCAGATTGAATGGTTTTGGTGGGGCCAAACACATTTTGGGTTCGTTCGACAGTTGGGTATTTCTCTCGATGAACACCGCTTCTCATGCGCTTCCAATGCAAAGAGCTTGCATGGGGACGTTGAGCAGTCGGAGCAGGTGCCTGTTGATCCCCTTGAGTACGGAGATAGGGTTTGCCAATTCCTCGTTGATCAACGCTTGTCATCCGGTGCCACCTGTCATTCCTGTTGTCGTCGTCGAGTCTGTCAGTAGGGACGGCTGGCTTACCGCCACTGGATCCGCGACCGGGTCGGTCGTCAGAACCGACAACCAACCCAAGGGTTGCTCTAGCTGCCGCATAGCCTGCCATGCCAGCATTCACTGCTGCTTCAGGGTTCATGTGCATAGGCGCGTTCTTCTCCTCCATCACCGAAGTCATCGCCAAAGACCCACTGTTGGTCGTCAGATGCGCTTGCTCGTTTCACGTCGTAGTAGCGAAGTCTGGGAAGTCTTGTCATGCGAGATGCGCTGACGGGTTGTGTGAGGTAGTCCTCCAAATGGGTAAAGTAGTCAGATGCCTCTTGAGCACTGCTGCGTTGTGATACCAAGTGTTATGTCGAACGGAGCGTACATGGTGAACAAGCAGAAGTTGAGGCATATCATGATTTAGAGTTTGGGACAGTTGAGCACTTTATAATTTGTAGTAAGTATACTTTGATGACAAGTGTTGAAACAATCAAACACATATATACAAGTGTCTAGATACAAATGCGACAAAGTCGGGGTCGTTGAGTCGATTGTTGAGCGACACGTGTGGAGTCGCGTCATGAGTGGTCGGATTCGAGAAGCTCCGACAAGGAATCAGTGAGCTTTGAGGATTGATGGTGAAGACATGAGATGCATCTTTATAAACTAAGATACATCTTGATGCTTTGGGAAATTGACCGAAAGGTCCATTTACTTCTGTCATGGATTCTTGAAAGTGGTCAAAATTTTCAGAAAATTTGGGAAGGTTTACCGGAGGGCGAGGACATTTGGCCTTACTGTCCTCGACCGTCGGAGTGAAGATAAGCGTCTCAACGCACAGTGTGCTATTTGTCCCTAATCTTCCCACATGGAAGATTAGGGACTCGTGTACGTTTGGTACGTAACAAACAGGTACAAGTTGGAAGGCATAACACAATTGAGAATCAGAGACACTTGAGAAATTTATCATTAGCAGTAAGTGTATTTTGATGAGAAGTGTCGAAATGGTTGAGCACATGTATACAAGCGTCGAGTTACAAATGTGACATTGTCGGGAACATTGGGTCGATTGTCGAGTGATGCGTGTGGAGTCGCGTCGTGAGTGGTCGGATTGAGAAGCTCCACCGAGGAATTGGGGGACTCAAAGATCGATGGCGAAGATGTAAGACGCATGTTTATAAAATGAGATATTTCTTGATACATTGAGAAGTTGACCAAAAGGTCCTGACACCTTTGTCGTCGATTCTCGAAAGTGGTCAAGATTATCAGAAGGTGTGAGAACGTTTGCCGGAGGGGGAGGGCAGTTGGTCGAATTGCCCTCAATCATCAAAGTAGAAATCAAGGTCTCGTCGCGCGCGGGCTATTTATGTAATGAGATAAATGTCCACTCGGAAGATTAGGGACTGGTGTATGTTTGGTACGTAACACTTATCCCCCTTTTAGCTGCGACGACCCGGCATTCATAGAGACGTGGCCCGGTGATGGGGGTAATAGCCATCGATCAGGTGATCGACGTCTCGGAGGTTGTCGTACAGTTCCCAACTGTTATGCGTGGTGTTGTAGCAGTGCCCATTGACATGATTTTCTGTTTTTTTACCATGTTGTTAATGGTCAAGGATGTCCTCGTTGACGTATTCGATGTCCTTGTCCACTTGTACAGGACCAGGGGGAGGTACATCCCTATCGGGGAAGTTCTTTTTTAGGTCGCGCTACTGCTTGAGTCTGTTGATATGGAACACCGGATGAACTTGCATAGTGTCGGGGAGTTATAGCCATGCAATCAAGGGAGTTTGCATGCGCTCGATCTCAAACAATCCCAACCACCAGGATTTGAGCTTCAAACAGTCGGTGATGCGAAGTTTGATATTGGGCGAACTGAGAAGGACTTTGTTTCATCGCCGCTTGTGTCTTTACAAGTGTGTTTTGTGTTTCATCCGAGATGGTGGAGAAGTTGCGGAATTGGACGTCAACCGTGGGAATGTTGCTCTGGCTGTGTAGCCCAACTGGTGTGGTGGGAAGTTTGCCATACACCACTCCAAATGGAGTTATACATGTTGCGATGGAGACCACCAAATTCTATGAGTTGTCGGCGGTCTGGAGTTATTATGCCAAATATGTCCCATGCCGTTTGCATAATGTTCATACAAGTTGTTCGAGCATCTAATTGGTCTGCTCGGTTTGGCCGTCGGTTTGAGGATGGAACGTTGTTGAAAGCTGGATCCGACTGGCGTAGCGAGTCATCAGTTTGTGCCAGAAACGGCTGGTGAACTGACCGTCCTTGTCACTTGTGATGGTCCTCGACACGCCGTGCAGCCATACGATGTTATTTAGAAACAACCGTGTTTTTCCCTCGGCGGTGACGATGGTCGTTGTCGGGATAAAGTGGGACATTATGACCCTGTCGACAAACACGAGAATTGCGTCATATCCCTCGGGTGTGACCGGTAGTCATCTCACAAATTCCACGGAGATGTCGGTCCACAGTTCCGTCAGAATGGGGAGCAGTTGTAGAAGTCCAGGTGGTCGTGTGCGATGGGATTTTTATTGCTGACACGTGTCGAAAGATTGGTAGAAGTTGGCCACTTCGGATTTCACCTTGTCCCACTAGTAGTGTTTCACCAGGTTCTTCATCGTGTTGTATTCTCTGAAGTATCCACCTGGACCGGTGTCATGGGACTCTTCGATCAGCATGTAGTGGAATTCATTGTTGGGAGAACGACCACGTGGCGATTGAATCGTCGCCGCCAATAGGGTGCTTCATACAAGAATTTTACCTTTTCGTATCTGCCATGTTTATTGTAGCCTCATGTGAACAACTACTCAAGATACAGATCTCGTTACAGTTATAGCGTTGCTGCCTCAGCCATCAGATTTGGTCGGCTGCTTAGCGCGTCTGCTGGGTTGGCTTTTCCTGGCCGGTACTCAATATTTTAGTCCAACCTGGACTCAAGGAACTCCATCCATTAAGTTTGATGCCGACTGAGGTTCGGCTGCGTCTTCAAGTATTTCAGCTCATGATGGTTGGTACGCACGATGCATCGGCAACATTCAAGATAGCATCGCCATGTCATAAATGCAAGTATGACCGCCAACATCTCCTTATCATGTACAACATAGTTGAGGTCCTCACAGTTTTAGTGACATGCATGCGACTGGTTGTTCTCTGTTGCCATGGACATGTAGAAGGACCGTGCCGATGGCTCGATCTGAGGCATCCATAGCCATGACATACCCTACTTATCTTTATTTTAATTTATAATTATTTTTAATCTCTTTGTTTCGTCGAATTTTAATTCTTCGTCTAAAGTTATAGTATCACCTAAATAATTTGAAAGTTGCATATGACAGGGAGTTTTCTCCACTCATGGTCGAAATTACGATATTGGAAATAAAAAAATCGCAATCGCGGTACACATCCCGCTCGCGCACGGGATGTGCGCGAGAGGGATGTGGGGACTGGCGGTGTCAGAGCTGTCAGGTCAGTCTGACATGCCAGTTTCACTACGAATTAGCATTTTCGCGCCAGTAGGACTACGCGAGTGACCGACGGATGCGGACCCGAGCCTGTTCATCGTCGAATTCAAGGAGCATGTTTTTTCGTTCAACGAAAGTTTAGGTACCACCAAAATAACTTCTTTAAGAAAAAAGTTGAACGAAACTACAAATCGCATAATTCGCATCTTTCCAGTGAACGAAATTAGAGATCAGTAGGGTAGTCGACCGTTGGATTGGCTAATCGTATGGTTGTTACCGAGGTCAGAGCATACCGCAAAGCGGTGAATACTTCTTGTCTACTGTCTCTCTACAGCCACTCAGTTTCTTTTTGAGTGAGGTCGGAGAGAAGCGCTGACACTCGGGCGTGATACTGCATGAAACGCAAGTAGGAATTGCAGAAGTCAAGAAAAACTTGAACGTCTTGAACGTTGGTCGGCGTCGACCAATCAGCGACTGCTACCACTTTTTCCGGATCTATGCTGATCCGAAATCTGCCCCTTGTTGATGACGTGACGCGGAAATCTCGATCGAACGGTGACCAAAGTCGCACATCGAGTATTTCCCAAAAACAATATCTCTTTGCAAGACTTGGAGAATTTTCTAAAAATATCCATCGTGCTCCTCTGGGGTGTGGCTGTATACCAAGATGTCGTTGAGGCACACCACGACAAAATTGCCGGGGTATGGACAAACAATATTTTTCATTTCCACCACGTCACTGGGACATCCATATGTCAAAACAACATTACCATGAACTCGAAATGCACATAACGTGTTTGGAACGTTGCCTTCTTGATTTCAGCGTCTGGCACACAAATCTGGTGATAACCACTGCGTAGGTCGATATTGGTGACCCCCCTCGGAGTTGGTCAAAGTGTTTGTCGGCTCGGGGAAGAGGATAGCAGTTCATGATGATAGCGTCGTTCAACGCCCGGGAGTCCTTGCACATCTGCATTTCACCAGTTTTCCTTTTCAGGAACAGTACAGGTACGGCATATGGTGACGTGGATGAGCAGATGAACCCGTGACTGACCATCTCATAAAGCTGCTATTTCAACTCCATC
The DNA here is from genome assembly GCA_023375785.1 of Penium margaritaceum. NCBI lineage: Eukaryota > Viridiplantae > Streptophyta > Zygnematophyceae > Desmidiales > Peniaceae > Penium > Penium margaritaceum. The sequence continues at coordinate 185,993 of SZWC01000886.1, read as the reverse complement.
AGGTTGTAATCGCTTATGTGATAGGCCCCTTAAACTATGGATCAGATATCCTGCTCAAGCTGGATGCGATGGTCGATATCGCTTTGAGGTGATAGGGTTTTAGGAGTTCGTCGGGGAAAACATCCTCAAACTCTTGGGTGAGTGGTGCGAACTCTTCGGGTACCATAGCAAACTTTGTTGATGCCGATGAGGGCAACAAGGCTGATGATGCTGATGAGTCAGATGCTACCACTTCTACTTCCTCCATGGGTTCAGAGAATACGAGCCACGTAGGAGCTCTTCATCATTTACAATACATGGCAACGTTGAGTAGTATCGTCGGATTGTGTCTGCACAGGAAATCTCATCCAAGAATGATTTTATGGCCGCTCATTGGATAGGACCTGCATACCGTTACATCCCACAGATCCCCCACGTGTAGTCGTAGTAATTCTTGGAGTCTCTGTATTTGCAATCTCCCATCGACACGTTTTCCCTCAAACACCTGTAGTCCAGTATGCAAACTCAGTTTACGAACCATGTCGATGCACACTAAATTGTGAGAAGCTCCCCCATCCAATAGCACTGGTACTGTTCTGTGACTTTTGTAACCTCAGGGTTGCACTTTTAGTAGTAGGTCTGTTGCTTGCTTCGGCAGTTGCGAGAAATATGCCCATTGTTTTGGCAGTTATAGCAGGTGCTCACATCTCTTTGATCGACGGTCTCCACTTTCATCGGAGTCGTGGAGTCCCCCGACTGAATTTTTCTATTCACATGATAATTGTGGTCAGGAGGTCACCAATCATAGGTTTCCTGGATCGGAGCGTTGTAGTCAGCGATGTCGATCCTTTCTATTGTGCAATCATCCACGGTAAGTCGTTTTGGATGCCGAAAATGACAATCACTCACAGGATATCGTGCTTGAGGCCATTTTTACTTTGAAAAAAGAGCTCTTTGGGGGAGATGTCTGCACCAGTAAATATCTCATAGGATTTTTGTGTGTATTGTGCCACGGTAGACTACTCATGGAGACGCTTGAGCTTGTACCGAGTGTCGGACTTCTTGTTCAGCCATCCAATTGTGCAAGCATTGCGCATGAGATCTCGTTCCAGTCCATTGGTGGCGTCAGCGCGTCTTGCCATTTCGGGTTGATCTGCTCCAAGGGTAGAATACTTGTGATTGGCAATATGAGACGTGCGCCGTTGACTGTTGATGAGTCCCTACCAATCTCCCGCTGCCATTGGATGACCTTTAGATCAGACCACCAACTTAGTGACGTGCCACGCAAAAGCGTAGCCATGAGGTCATTCTTCTTCCAATCGTCGTTGACCCCTAGAGCGATGAAGTGTACTTCCATACTCGTCATCCATATCCAAACCATTAATTTCCTGGAATTTGCATGATTGAACGGTTCGGGAGGGGTAGGGCCAATCTTGGGTTCGCTTGAGAGTTGGGAATTTCTCTCAACGTGCACCTCCTGTCGTGCACTTGCGTTGCAAAGAGCCTCAATTGCGATGTTGAGTTGTTGGATCAAATGAATTTTGATTCCCTCAAGCGCGGAGAAATGGTTTGCCAGTTCTTCGTTGATCCACGCACGTCGTCCGGTACCACCTATCGTTCATGCTGTCATCGCCGAGGCTGTCGGTAGGGGCGGCTGGTTTACCGCCATTGGATCCTTGACTGGATTGGCCGTCAGAGCCGTTGGGGTTGATCCAGCTTCTGCATAGCCTGCCACGCCAGCGATCGTTGTCGCTTGAGGATTCCTGTGCAGAGGCACGTTCTGCTCCTCCATTACCGAATTCGTCGCCAAAGACCCGCTACTAGGTGTCGGATGCGCTCGCTTGCTTTATGTTATAGTCTCGAAGATGCAGTGACGGCTTGTGCAAGGTAGTCCTCCGGATGGATAAAGCAGTCAGATGCCTCTCTAGCACCGTTGTGCTCCGATACCAAGTGTTATGGTGAACGGACCGTAGTTGGTGAACGGGTAGAAGTTGTGAGGCAGAACATGATTGAGAATTTGGGACACTTGAGAAATTTATAATTAGCGGTAAGTGTACTTCGATGACAAGTGTTGAAACGATCGAACACACATAAACAAGTGTCGAGTTACAAATGATACATAGTCGGGGTCGTTGTGTTGATTGTCGAGTGACGCGTATGGAGTCACGTCGTGAGTGGTCAGATCGAGAAGCTCCACTGATGAATTGGGGGGCTTTAAAGATCGATGGCGAAGATACAGCATGCCTCTTTGTAAATCAAGACATTTCTCGATACGTCAAGCAGTCGACCAAAAGGTCAGAACACTTCTGTCTTTGATACTCAAAAGTGGTCGAAGTTATGAGAAGGTGCGAGAAGGTTTGCCGGAGGGCGAGGACAGTTGGGCGAATAGTCCTCGATGGTTGGAGCAAAAATTGAGGTCTCGTCGTGCGGTGGGCTATTTGTGTAATGGCAGAAATGCCCACTCGGAAGATGAAGGACTCGTGTACACCAAGTACATAACAGCCGCATCATGAGTGGTTGCTTTTAGGAAATCCATTGAGAATTCAGGGGTTAAAAATATTGTAGCGAGTCTTTATAAAATTCTAGTGTCTATAGGTAGCAAAGCATTGATAGGCTAGCATATTTGTGAAGCATGTCAGAGAGAGCACACAAGAATCCATATAATTATGCAAACGTGCTTGCATATAGGTTAAATCTTACGTCACATGTGTGAGTGTATCGGGTGTAATGGGATATCAAGTTGATAGCAGCTAGTTGACTGGGCCACCCACAAAAGAGTTGTGATATAATTCATCTGCAAAAGTTTGTAGGACTTCTTGTGATCACTCGGCCTTGTCCATGCTCGTGCACATCCTTGATGCAGATCTAGCTAGCGTCGGAGCACTGACTGGTGATGACCCCACCCACCAGTAGTTCCGAGACAACGGCTAGGACGTCCCAGGATGTTGTCCAATTTTTTAGCACTCGTAAGAGTTTTCTCCACGGACATACTCTTCAACCTGGTTTCAATGTTTTACATTTAGTGTCCACAAATTGATGCAAGCATGTGCGTGTGACCAGTCTAGCATTCAGCTCAAGATTCTACATCTCTAGGTTCAGACAGTAATGTGTTTGGATGCTCATGCACAGATTTGTGGCCAAACAAACATGCTTGCAATTTTTACGTCAACAAAGTTGACTTCATCATCATGTGTGCCGACGTCGACAAATTTGGGTCATATGCAAAATTCTTCTAGGATTCCAAATCATGGAGAAATACCGATGCTTCTTTATTTTGACAACTTCGACGCTTGGACCGACACATAGTGACCACATTAATACCAGGCGACAACAAGGAAAAGGAGCTGATTGCTCCCTCCTCATTGGTCGAGCTCCTTGTCAGGCTTGTCGAGCCCACGTCCTCGGGCAATTGACGAGCTGCGGCAGGTGTAGGATGAGATTAGGGAAAATGAAAAGGATCAGTTTTCCACACTTTGAGACATCCAAACCTTGTTGCAGAGCCTTTCTCAACAATAGCAGACTACCTAGCACGGCTAGGTCTACACCAAAAAGACTACAAACTACATTCTCTGGCTCCATGAGGTAGTAACAAACATCCAAAGAGCACGATTTGGAGGAGGAGGAAATAGATGCACGGACACGCGAGATTCGCACACATCTAAATTGCCTCCACATCGGCCCACAAAACACACTTGCAAGTACATTAGTGGCACCAGCGTGTCAAACCCGCTCGAGCCGGATGATTGGCATCTCCTTTGGTGGCCTGTCCACTCCATGGACGCTCACCCAAGTGCTTGAGGTTACCCTCCTCACAGAGCAACGACCCAAGAACTTCAAGACCTCGCCACCTTGCTACAACAGAGATGCTATGTTTGACTACTGGGAGGTAACTTTCCAGGTGTGGACTGATGCAGACGGAGTGTGGCCCTATTATCTGAGCTAGTAGCAGACTGCTGACACCTGCCAAATTCAAAGAGAAGCGAGAGCCTTGCGTGTTCTGCTTCACGCCGTTTCCAAAGAGACTGTTTTCGACTTTCATTCTTTCCTATGTGCACCTTGGATGGGTGACAAAGCCGGTTCTCACGGCGGGTGGGAGTTGGCCCTCACCTTCTTCATTTCAGAGACATGCAACAAGGGATGCCAGCCTTATGGGGTTCCACTCCCTATGCCAAGGAGAGTCAGAATCAACAGTAGTATACTAGCGTCGTGCGATCCGCATTTACAACCGAGTGGACACTGGAGGAGGGTCCCAGCGTTGGACGGTCAACATTGTCAAGCTCGTGTGCACATGGAGTACACCAACCTCTTCACCTCCCTACATCAACCTACCTTGGAGGAGCTTTCTGAGTCCCTTGAGCTACTTCCTTGGGCCCAGCACTATTATCTCAAAAGGTTTGGGGCTAAGGAGGCCGCTTAGGAGCATCAGGTGAGCTCCTTCGTAGCAGTGATGACAGAATTCTGGATGATTCCTCTCCCTGTTAACTCCTTTATCTCCAATTCCTCTTTGACCCCCTCTTCTTCGCCCGCATTGGCTCATGGCATGTTAATCACAACAGAGGAGGAGAAAATGAAGCGCATCAAGGAACATCAGCAAAAGTAGTAGCAGTCGTTGAGCAATGGTATTGGATGCTATTTCTACTACTACAACTACGGCGGTGCTCAATAATACACGGAGTGCCAATAACAATTGGAATGAAGCCGGGTCACATGTGGCCTCTAGGCTAAGGATGCCGAGCGGACGTCTGCTGACACAACTCAGATGGGTCGTGCGACGACCGTGACAATTTCCCCCCTACTACCACTCCGAGCGACACTACATCTATGTATCCATTGGACTGCATGATTGCAAAGCTTTGTCGACAGTTGGTGCTTCATAATTATGGAGATGTGAGTGTGTTTTTACAGCTAAGTAGTCCTGACACTACTTGTTCCAACATGTCTGGTGCCTGTGATGATTCTTGTAAGAAAGCATATCTGGCTTGTGATGATGATGGACCTGACCACCGACTGGCTTGATGAGCCATAGGTCCATGCATTTCATGACTACCCCGAGTCCTCTGCTTGGCATCTTGGAGAGGCCGAGTATTCTGTGGCATGTTGTTCATTGTCGATGACAAATCTTGAGTCATGTGGCACCTGGATGATTCACTCCAATGCCACCCATCATATGATCTTTCATCGTCGTGGTTTCTTCATGCTCAGTTCCATTGTGTCCATTCATTCATATCGCACAGGATATGGTTTGTTATGGTATTACCAGAGAATTGGGGTAGTATGGTTCAATTTTCCATCTGGCCCCTTGTACATTTTTGGTGTGCTCTTTGTCCTAGCTCTTGAGCTCAGACTGCTCTCTGCTCGTCCATACACCAGGATGGATCTCAATGTTGAGTACTCTGCTAACTCTACCATAGTGAATGCTCTTTACACATGTGCTATTATTCTTCGTGCCTCCGTTGGTGATGACCTCAATCGCGTGTCTTATAGCAATTCCTCTATAGACTCTCTCTTTCTCTCTCTCTCTCTCTCTCTCTCTCTCTCCCTCTCTCTCTCTCTCTCTCTCTCTCTCTCTATCTCTCTCTCTCTCTCTCTCTCTCTCTCTCTCTCTCTCTCTCTCTCTCTCTCTCTCTCTCTCTCTCTCTCTCTCTCTCTCTCTCTCTCTCTCTCTCTCCCCCTCTCCCTCTCTCTCTCTATCTCTCTTTCTCTCTTCTGTGTGTGTATTTTTCACGAGTGTTCTCTCCTTTGAACACCAGTTCTTGTTGCATCACCACCTTTGTCATGTGAGCTCAAAAACTATGTCTACGCTCATTCAGACTCAGCCAGCCCTCGGTCTTGATTTGGCTTCCTTCGTGAAGTTTCCCAATATTGAATGTCTTTTCTGCATATGAGGGTAAGATGCATCATTGCACTTACCCTGACTCTGCTTACCTGGTACTACGCCTACTAGATCTGGTCTGTTTGAACCTCTCGATCCTGTCCCAATTGAATTCATCTCACAGTGTGGTTAGTATGTTATAATCATGACCGATGATTGAACCATGATGCGGTTGGTTTGCCCTTGGCTGATGATGGCTGGGCGCTAGGATTGTCATACCCTTCACACATTCTGCTTGGATCAAGGTGGTAGATTCATAGGTAAGATGGACACCTTCCTTTGTGAGGACTGTATTTATCACCAACTCTCAGTCCCCACTATACCACAGCAAACCAGTGTATGCTAGAACTACATCATGGAGGATGCGGTCCTTGCCATGCAGTCTAATTGCGGTCTTCTAGTGTCCTTTGCATTTGAGGGCTTCTTATACATGACGTGGGTGTGGAACCGCCTGACGCATGGTCCTCTGCTTGACCATGTCACACTGTACGAGTTTTGGTTTGGCCATCAAACCGATCTTCATCTCACATGCATCTGGGGGTCTCTAGTCTACGTCTGTTGCACCAAGGACAAGCAGCATTCCAGCATCTCACCTTGGGGTGGCATGTGTGCCTTCCTTGGCATCTCCCGATGGTCAAATATCTTGTGTTTTTGGGATCCTACTCATATTCACATTGTCGATTCTCGCGGTGCTCTCTTCTTTGAGAGATAAGAGAGCACCGCGACCTACTGCAACCTGTTGAGCATCCTATCGCTGGTCGCGAGCCACATTTCCTTTTGTGTTGATTCTTGATAGTGGGGAGAGTCTTGTCTTACAGATGGGTCTATCTAGGCATCCTCACTTGTGGTTTAGTCTCCGACTACTGACGATCCAGCCATCTTGGCTGTTGGTCCAGTAGTCTCGTTGGTTCTCTCTCGCACAACTGATCATGTGCCAGTATCAGTCTGCTCTAGTACACCTGATCTTGTACCAGTGGAAGTCTCCTCTGGCACACCATATCTCATGCCGGCGTTAGGCCCCTCTCGCACTCTTGATCTAGTATTAGCGTCAATTCCCTCTAACACATCTCATCCAGTGCCTATGTCTGTTTCCTCTGGCACACATGATTCCACACCGGTAACAGTATCTCCAATCATACCTGTCCTTGATTCACTTGCATTGTGTCCCCTTCCACCTGTGAGTCTACATCCCATGCACCTCCCAGTCATCTTCTACCACTGGCCTCTAGGACTTAGCGGATACCTGATTTGGCACCTGGACACCCAACTCTCAATGTTCAGAGTGGCAAGCATGGCATGAAGGCCCTTGGCCTGAGTATCATGGCAGACTATACTAAGGAGAATCTAGTGTAGGCCAACTCGTGGCCTTATAGGCCACGAGTAGGTCTCTTGTGAGTCCTTGGTTTCTTACGATGTTGTAGCCAATCTTGTTGTGGTCATTGCATGTCCAACAACGACATGGCCGAGTGTCTACGAGCCGTGGACGACTACCTCATCAAGAACCGCATGACAGTGTGGTGGTTGCATAGTGAGCCGACGAGGTTCGTAGCACGTTGTTCCCAGTTCAAGGGGGAGGAATGCCCCTGGATTTTTCACGCCCACGTCTGTACCCAAAGTGGTTTGGTCAAGGTATCCGAGTGGAAGGACGGCCATCATTGTGTGCCGGGTGGTGGAAACGACCGTGTAGATCCGGCAAAGACAATGAAGTGGGTGTCCCGGCACATCGCAGCCACGCTGCAAAAGAACACATGTGCGGATATCACCAATCTTGAGGCGGTGGTGAAGAAGGCGACCGGCAAGGAAGTTGACGGGGGCACGCTGTACCTTGCAAAGGTAGCGGCCCAGGAGAAGCTGCTTAGGTCTCAAACGTTATCATGGTCACTATTCCCAACCTATACGCAAGAGGTAAGTACCTTGAACTTGGTGCTACATTTTTAACTATTCCTTACATGTACAAAAATCCTTACGCCCATGTGTTTTCTCACTTCATGCAGCGTGTGAGATGGGACCGCAAAACACACGCTGCAGCTGAGACAACAGTGGACAACATATTTCACCACTCGTTTTTGGCCCCTGGTGTGTCACTCCTTGGTTTCCAGCACTCTTGGCGCATCTTCAAAATGGATGGGACATTCCTGAAGAACGAGCACAAACAAACTTTGCTAGTGGCTCAATTTGTTTACGCCAACAACCACGTCGTGCCAATGGCATGGGCTCTGGTGCCCACTGAAAGTTAATACCACTAGACTTTTTTTGTTTTCACCTCGCCATCGCCTACCCCATCGCAATGGAGACGGGAACTACAGTCATGAACGACAAGGAGAAAGGCCTCATGAATGTAGTGGGTAAATAGATGCCGGGTGCCACACACACTTACTGTGTGTGGCACCTTCGCTAGAATATGAGGCAATGGTATGGAAAGTGCATAGGCTTTTGCTGTTGGCATTTCGAACACGCGTTACCCATTGCAGAGTTTCAATAGCACAGGGAGATCATGAGGCGGTAGTTCCCGCACTGTGTTGTGTACTTGCTTGGCAGCAGGGAAGTAGGAGGCATCCCGCTGGAGCGGTAGACGCGTATCTACTGTCCAATTGGATGCGGTGGGTACATGACGTCCAACGTGTCTGAGTCTCTTAACGCTCGCATCATTAAAGTGAGGAAGTTGTACCCCTTCTAGTGCTTCATCTCAATCGATGTGTGGGTGCAGCACATGATGGCTGAACGCAAGAAAGAGGGAAGAGCATGCAAGGGCGACCTGGCTCCAAATGCGGAGGCGTAGCTACTGAACATATCCGTGTTGAGCAACGGGTACGACGTAACTGAGGAGGTTCCCCAGATGGCAACAGTACGCGGGGCATCCAACCGCGTACAGCGCGTGGACATCGCCCAAAGGTCTTGTAGGGCATGGAAAGAGTTTGGCCAACCGTGTGTCCACGCATGTGCAGTGCTACTCGGAGGAGGGCAGCCGCCAGAGCCACTGTGTGACGTCGACCTTATTAAGATGGTGTTCTGGCGCACGTACAACAACGTCATGGCAGGTGTTGACCCTGCAGCGCTGAATCAGTTGGAGGAGGTCGTATGGACGTCGCCAGGCCCACGTCGCGGGTGTGGAAGGCCACAGAGAAAGCCCTAGAACACAAGGAATGTAGGCAAGCAAACGGCATCTGTCGCCATTGTGGCTTGAGCGGCCACACCATATAGCGGAGCAACTAACTCAATGGTAATGGGACCAATTTTGGCAGCAGTAGAAGCAGCGTTGCGGAAGTGGTTGGAGAGAGCAGAAGCAACAGTGCACGCGCAGGCATATGCCAGGTGCTGGTCCATGAGTGGCACCTAGGCAGAGGCAGAGGCAGCAGAGGTTGCCGCAACAGTTGCAGCAGCAATAGCAGCAGCAGCAACAGCAGTGGCGGGACCAAACGGTAGCACAAGAGTAGGAGACAGGCCTGCTGTTGGTCTGCAGCACGACACCGCAACAGGTGAGACAATCACAGTTTCCGACGATGATGATGGCGAGTACGACCCTGAACAATTCCCATCTTATGACTGAGGTGTGGAGAAGGTTTATGACTCAAATGCTTCATCCTGGATTAGGACTCTGAACCAGAGGAGCATGAACACTATTCGTGGGTGAGTGAAGAGGACAACACAAGGCACGGAAAGGAGTTCCTCGACTACACCCACCACCTGCAGGCAATTGAGGACATGCTAGATGGCGACTGGGATGATGTCCCAAAGGACTACTACGATGAGGAGGAGAACGATGGCGTCTGAACGGTACGTAAAGTGCATCTCCGACTCCATGTGTTTCAGTCAAGTCATGTGTAATGCAAATTGTAATCTTCCTCCGTGTTGTGTGACCAACGTGTGCAGGACAAGGGAGTGAGAGAATAAAAGACCACATCTCCTTTTGGCTGCAGCACACTGTAAAGAAAGGACGCTACAAGGAGAGAAGGCCAGATAGCACGTGGCCAGATGACGAGTGGCCAGGTTCAATAGGAACCTTCGTTAGGGAAGCACATTAGTCAGACCATGTTGCCCCAATGCTGGTTTGGTACTTCTGATGTTTTCGGTGAAGTCGTCCACTTTTTGGATATTCAATGTTCATTCCCCGTGAAGAAACGATTTCTACACCCGTTCCATGGTATACAATGTGTTTCCTGGTCATTGTGTTCATTCTCTTCAACAAAGATCAACTGTACACGGTAACAACGCATGCCATGGACTGCCCATCACACTGTCAGCTCTCCCTTGTCACTGGTTTCTTCCTTGGAGCCTGTTCAACATACTTGGTTTCAAAGATATGGGCCGGCAATAAGCCAGCACACATCATTAAGACGTACATGTACCCCTGCCACAAAGGCCAGATCATGGAAGACACCATGGAAGAAGATGAAGTTTGAACGGGTGAAGTCGATGATCCCATCCGTGAGATTTTCTACGATGCCATTGAAGAAGTCGTGGAAACCACATTCTTTGTCCATGCGTATGGCCTTCGTATGCGAGGATGTCATGCAGGCCACCTCTGCCCTGCTTTTCAGGTCATGGCATGGATCTTTTCACTGGTTGTTAGTGAGTGGGCTACCGGGGCAATATTTGGTAGAGTAGGTTCTTTGTATAAGGAAAACTATCCTTCATGACTTTTGTACTTGGTGTTCCCCATGATGTTTTCCTCATCAATGGACACCACATATCTGAAAGGGCTCAAATTGATTAGTGGGTTTCCCATGAATAAAAATGAACATGTATTAACTACGAACCTAATATCGTTATGTTAGGAGATGTTCTGTGGATGATTTCTTTCACAAGTGAACTCATGTGGCAGTGCGTATTAGGTTGTATTAAGGTATTGTGCAGTCATGCAAAGGTGTTGTAATGGAATGGTGTTACAAACATGACAGCTCACTGGGTCGCAAAAAGTTGAACGTGCGTATTCCATGAATAAAAATCGTCAAATATGAACAAAGAAACCATGGGGTTGAGAAGATGGGTGAAAGTTCCCTCGCGACACAGCCGCTGACTAGGCGTCAATGCTTGGTCAGACGGTGACGACAGTCACAAATCGTACACACAGCGGCAAGGGTCTGGCTAAGAGACACAAGGCAAAGTGTCAGAATGCTTCAATAGCATTTGCAGAGAGAAATGAAAAATGACAGGTCCATGGCATAAGTACCTGCCGCGGCGCACGGCAGTTGTCGCATGCGGCAGCACAAGGTCTGTCATAAAACCGGCCCAAAACCACTGTTTTGGCCGTAACTCAGCGTAGACATGTCAGAACGCTACGCCGTCTGAACCTAGACGTGCAAAATCACAAGCCGGATGCTATGGCTGGTCACATGCATGCATCCGGCATCAAACAGTGGACAGACTATGCAAAAAAATGCAAATCAGGCCCACGACCAGTCCACCGATAAACTCCCACGTGCTGCAAAAAAACTACAGGAGGTCCTAGGCAGCGTCCAGAGCTGTGGGACAGTCGTCGGTCAGCTCCAAGCTGGTAGTCCTCCACTAAACGACGCACCGGGACCACATGGGTCTGCATCAAGGATCTGCACGGGCATGGACACGGCAGAGTGGTCACAGTAAACTGTAGAGGTCGATAGGAATATCGCAAATCACAACGGGGGTCACATATGCGACAAGGTGATTGGATGCATATGCACCCACGGCTACCAGGTCATCCTTGGCATGCACATGTATCCTCGTTGAAGCCCGCATAACCATCATCGAACACATGGTGTACGGACAGGGTGGTGCATAGTCATAGATGGCGTCCCACTTAGTTTTGACTTGACGCCAGGCAGGTTTGGCCTCGTCACATGTTATTTTAGGCGGAAAGGGGATGTCCACACCCTGAGGACCACGTCAAATGTGTGGGATGTCTCCCAGCCGTCCATCTGAGGTAGTGGGCGGTCTACGTCCATCGGGTCCATGTCACTCGTGGATTAGGCTCGCTCTATCACGCTGGAAGATCCAAAAATCGCGAAATGTAAGGTTAAAGGGTTCGAACCGGGTGGTTTTTAACGTCAAAATGCCGTCGCTTTACACGACCAATAGAGCGTTGCCGGACAACACGCTGTGTGTGGCGGTGGCCCATGAACAACGCGATGAAGCGGTCGTCAATCATCAACAGACAGGTCAACAAACCCCCTATTACGATGTAGGGTTTTCTATGTTTTGCGCGGGCGGAGCCCGCGCAAAACATAGAAAAAAAATGGGTCATCGCTCGATCGCGATTGAGCGAAAACGCCCATGTAAAATTTTTATTTTTTTTCCATGGCACACAAAACCCCTTAGGTTTGCGAGACAAACACCTTCAAACCCAACCCCGAATTACATTCGGGGTTGAAGGTTTTCATTTTTTGCGCGGGCATCTGCTGGGCCTCGCGGTAGCGGGGCCCAGCAGATTCCCTTTCAACGCATGGGGTGTCTCGGACCCCTCACGCAAACCCCACGCAAACCCATCCCTCGAACAATCACAAACACCTCAAACGTGGGGTTTGTGATTGTTCAAGGGGCGTGATGACGTCATCCATCTGAAGCTGCATTTCATGCAGCGACGACATGGTGTTCGCGCGATTTGTTTTTGGTTACGTCGTTTTTTTCTGCGACCGGTGGATGTTTCAGTGTTAAAGTTCAGATCAGTTGGATATGGGGTTGTTAAAGAGCGATACATGGATATGGGGGATCTATCGGGAAATCGATGGGTATATGAAAGAAATCCAAGGCCACGGTGTTCGATGACGCGAGAAAAAGAGAGACTGCAGTCGAGGTCGGCGATGGTATTTTTGGGACGGCCAGCTCACTGGCCGGCCTCGATAGGGTGAATTCAGTCGGCCGGTGGCTGTCAAACCGGGCTGCTCGGTCCACAGGGACTGGG
>SZWC01000886.1:117248-151386 GCA_023375785.1 Penium margaritaceum | reverse complement strand
GTCATGTAAGCCATGGCTTCAAAGTAGAAGCCCTCGGAAAGACCAGACTCGACACGCATGGTGCGGACGGCGTCGGCCATAGTCCGGTTCCACCGCTCGGAGACACCGTTCTGGGCGGGTGTGTAGGGCGCCGAAGTCTCGTGGTGGATCCTGCGAGAGGCGAGGAAAGTCGTGGCCTCACCCATGTACTCGCCACCGTGATCGGAGCGAAAGCGGCGAAGGGAGCGGCCACACGCGCGCTCGGCGAGGACAAGCCAGTCCTGGATGGCCTGGGCGACATCGCTCTTCTGCCTAAGACAGAAGACCCAGCGATAGCGAGAGTAGTCATCCGTGAGGGTGAGTACATAGCGGCCATGCTCGCCGACCGACTCGGTGTGGAGAAGGCCCATGACATCCGAGTGGACAAGGTCGAGGGGGGCGGATGCACGAGAGGCAGACAAGGGGTACGTGGACCGGTGCATCTTCCCCTGAGTGCAGTCAATGCACTCTGTGGGGCACGGGAGAGGGAAAGTCTCCGGGTCAAGGCCCGAGGCAGGCTGGGTGCGAAGCATGCTGTCCACAGCGGCAGAGTGGATGTGGCAGAGGCGGCGGTGCAAGAGGCGGGTGTGCTGAGGAGAAAGCGTGCTGGTGAAGAGCACATGGCCTGTGGCGGCCGACGAGGAAGAGACGGGAGAAGAAGAGGAGAGACGGGGAACATGCCACAGGTTGCCACGGGCGGTGGCGTGCAGGACGACAAGACCAGACAGACGCAACGACACAGTGCCAACACCACGCGAGTGCACGACATCCATGCTCATGCGGTCAAAGGCAGTCACGGACAGGAGGCTGAGCTCGAGACCAGGGACGAAGAGGACATCGGTCAGAAAGACGTCACCGGCAGGACCACGAAAACGAACGACGCCAACACCACGGACAGGTAACACCTGCCCGGAACCCGTCCGGACATCGGAGACATCGCCGACGGGACCGAGCATACTGAAGGCCTCACGAGAGGCCGTCATGTGATGCGTGGCCCCGGAGTCGATGATCCAGGTCTCAGCAGGATCCTGGACCGGGGTCGCTAGATCGCTAACGGTCACATGGCAGCAGGCGAGGGACGCAGACGCGGTGGACGGAGGCGCGAAACGGGACTGCCAATCATCAAGCCAAGCAATATCATCAAGGAGAGGGGTGGAGGAGACCACGGGCGACGATGAGACAGACGATGAAACGGGACATGACCGCAGCACAGTCTCAGTCATGCAGGGCTGGGCAGCAGAGCAGGAGGTGATGCAACTCGCACTTCCCTGGGGAGGAGGGCGAGGCAGGCCGAGCTGGAGAGCGATGAACTGCTCCAGTTGACGCTCACGGGAGGAGGGCCAGGGAGTGTAGACCGAGTGCGGAGTGACGGCGCCGGAGCTCGGGTAGTAGGAGAGCTGCGCTGGTGAAGGAAGCGGGGGCGCCGACGGCTGCGGGTAGTACTGCTGCGGCGCGGGTGTCTGCAGGACAGGCGGAGCTGCCGGAGTGGTAGAGCCGCTGGACGAGGTCAAAGTGGTCGGGCCAGCAGCGGCGACGGCGGCAGAGGCGAGGCGTCGCTCCCGCTGGCGTCGCATGGTAGCGACGATGCGCACCTCGTTCGTCGGGATAGGGCACGTGTACCATCCATGCCCGGGCTGACCACAGTTGTGGCAGACCGAGCCACCACCGCTGGAACCTGTCGACGACTGCTGCTGCTGCTGCTGTGGCTGACCCTTGCCTTTCTTGTTCCGGTTCTTCTTCTTCTTCCCCGACGACGATGAGGCTGCTGCGGCGGGGGAGGCGACGGCCACGGAGGCAACGGCAGGGGAGGCGACAGCGGGGGAGGCGACGGCAGGGGATGCAAGCGCCTCCGTACGATGGAGCTGGGAATCCTGGCGAGCTTCCTCAATACGGAGGAAGAGCTCGTATGCCCAGGGCATGAGGGTGCCCTGGGTCGCCATGGTGGGGAGGACGTCCTGGGGGTAGTGGACGAAGACGTCGGCGTAGTCGCTAGTGGCGCCGCGCTTTATGGTGAGGAGCGCGGACAGAGGGGGCGGAGCAGATGTGCCGAGACGACGGAGGATGTCCTCTGCCCGCTGCCAGTAGGCAGTGACCGTCTCGGTCTCCCCCATGTGCAGGGAGTTGAACTCCCGGAGGAGANGGCTGATCTCAGCGTCGCTGGAGAGGCGATGGGGCCTGGTGAGGACGTGCCAGGCGGCTGCAGGGTCTGGGATGGCGCCAGCCGTGACGTCGCCGAGGAAAGGTTCTGAGGCCAGGCGGGAAGCTAGAGGGGCGACCGGGACAAGAGCACGGGCGGCGCGCCCAGCGTCATACAACTGGTCGGTCTGGGTGGAGTCGTAAGGGAGGGTGTAGTATGCCCACAGACCCTCACCCTGCGCCCAGATCCGGAAGCTAAGTTCCCAGCTTCGGAATTGCTCGCCGGCCTGAAGCGGCGGCGGCGGCGTCTCAAAGTCCTTCTGCCTGCGGCTGGCACCCGGAGTGGGGCCAAGGACGGATGTGACTGTCTGCCGCTGACGCTGAGTCTGCTGTTGTGCCAGGTAGTACGTGGCAGCAGACACAGCTGGGCTGGCGTGCCCTGGAGGTATGAAGGACGGCAGCGCGCTGGTGGCGGTTTGGGAGGCGACTAGCTGCAGCGCCGCAAGCTGCTGGGTCAAGGCGGCGAGTTGCTGCTGAAGAGCAGCAAGCGGGTCNAACTGCTCGCCGGCCTGAAGCGGCGGCGGCGGCGTCTCAAAGTCCTTCTGCCTGCGGCTGGCACCCGGAGTGGGGCCAAGGACGGATGTGACTGTCTGCCGCTGACGCTGAGTCTGCTGTTGTGCCAGGTAGTACGTGGCAGCAGACACAGCTGGGCTGGCGTGCCCTGGAGGTATGAAGGACGGCAGCGCGCTGGTGGCGGTTTGGGAGGCGACTAGCTGCAGCGCCGCAAGCTGCTGGGTCAAGGCGGCGAGTTGCTGCTGAAGAGCAGCGAGCGTGTCAGGGGTGCCGCCAACGTTACCCGTGAGCCGCTGCTGCTGCTGCTGCTACTGTAGAGGCGGCGGCTGCTGCTGCTACAGAGGTGGTGGCTGCTGCTGTATGGGTGGCGGCTGCTGCTGCTGCAGCGGTGGCAGCTGCTGTTGTAGAGGCGGCGACTGCTGCTGTTGCAACGGCGGCGGCTGCTGCTGGATGGGCGGCGGCTGCTGCTGCAGCGGCGGTGGCGGCTGCTGGAGTAGAGGCGGCGGCTGCTGCTGCTGCAGCGGCGGCAGCTGCTGTTGCAGAGGCGGTGGCTGCTGCTGCTGCAGTGGCGGCGGCGGTTGGTTCTGCTACGGCGACGGCGGCAGCTGTTGGTCGTGCGGCGGCGGTGGCTGCTGCTGCTACAGCGGCGGCGGGTGCTGCTGCTGCTGCTGGAGCTGCAGCAATCGCTGCACAAAAGGAGGGGTAGGGGTCCCCCCATCAGAGGAGGACCCCTCGTCAGGACTATCAGCCATGCCTTGGTGTCCTCTCCCTTTTTTTGTTTTTTTTTCTTCTTTTGTGTTGAGGTTTCAACAAGGGGTTGGGGGAGTGGGGAATCTACCCACTCCTCTAGCCTTCCCCTTTTCCCCTTTCACCCTCCCCTTTTCTTTGTTGATGATGTCAGTAGTGACATCAGCAGTGACGTCAGCGGTGACGTCAGCAGAGAGGTGCTGACGTCAGCAGCGGCGAATTTAGGGACCGCTGCTGCTGCTGTTGGTGCTGATGTTGCTGCAGCTGCTGCTACTGCTGCTGTTGCTGCTGCTGCTGCTGGTGCTGTTGCTACTGCTGCTGCTGCTGTTGCTTCTGCTGCTGCTGCTGCTGCTGCTGCACCTGTTGCTGCTGCTGCTGCAGCTGCTGCTGCTGTTGCTGCTGCTGTTGCTGCTGCTGTTGCTGCTGCTGCTGCTGCTGCAGCCGTGTGCTGCTGCTGCCGCTGCAGCCGTGTGCTACTGCTGTTGCTGCTGCGGGTGCTGCAGCTGCTGCTGCTCGTGCTGAGAGCTGCAGCAGTTGCTATGGCTGCTGCAGCTACAGCAGCGGGTTGCTGCAGCTCACTGCTGCAGCTGAATGCTGCTGCAGCTGCTGCGTGCTGCAGCAGCTGCTCGCTGCAGCTGCAGGCGGCTGCAGCGAGCTGCGGGGGTGGGGGAATCTTTTGTTGCCTTTTTTTTCCCTTTTTTTTTTCCTTGTCACAGCGGGCAGCAACCCGTTGCCGGCTGCGAGCAGCGGGCTGCTGCTCGCACAGCAGCAGCGAGCTGCTGCTCGCTGGCAGCAGTGGGTTGCTGCTCGCTGCTCGCTCGCTGCGAGCAGCGGGCAGCAGCAGCCGCCGCTGGCAGCTGCAGCTAGCTGTTGCTGCTGCTGCTGCAGCTGGCGGCTGCTGCGGCTCGCTGCAGCAGCTGCTGCAGCCCGCTGCTGCTGCTGCACGCTACTGCAGCTGCTGCGTGCTGCGGCTGCTGCCTGCTGCTGCTGCGGGCTGCTGCTTCTGTTGCACGCTGCTGCTGCTGCTGCACGCTGCTGCTGCTGCTGCTGCAAGCTGCTGCTGCTGCGGGCTGCTGCTGCTGCTGCTGCGAGCTGCTACTGCTGCACGCTGCTGCTGCTGCTGCTGCTGCGAGCTGCTGCTGCTGTTGCTGCTGCTGCGAGCTGCTGCTGCTGCGTGCTGCTGCGAGCTGTTGCTTCTGCCTGCTGCTGCTGGTGGTGCCAGTCACTGCACCTGGGTGGCGTCGCCGCGTGCGTCGTCGCCCACAGACATCAGACGCCGCCTGCCGCTCACCTCCTCGCGTCACGCGTGGGGGTCAGTGCTGCTGAAAAAATTTCGGCAGCATTTCCCCTGGCCCAGTGGTCGTGGGAAAAATTCTGACGCCGCCACCAGGAGGGTCAATGCTGCTGGAAAAAATCCGGCAGCATTTCCCCTACACTGGCGCATATGGGGGTCCGCCGGCGTTGTCTGGCACCTGTTCGCCAGTCTTCTACTGCTGCTGCTACGCTCTGGCTTTGATACCAAAAAGGAAACTATGCAGCGTGTTGGGGCAGCAGCGTTGTTGATGTAGCGTGCGGGCTTCCACGCTCGTTGCTTAGGTCAGCTGCCGCCTCAGACTGCTGCTCTAGAATCTAAGTCTGGAAGCTCTGGGTTTTGTTACTCAGAAACGCACGCACCAGAGTTAGCACCAGAAAGCAGCTGAAAACTGACAATGACTGATTAGGAATGAAGAATAAACAACAATGGGAGACCCCTCCAAGTTCTAGGCCCCCCCCAGCTCTGTAGAGCTTGTTACTCAGTTCAACAGCCAATCAGAAAATAGCTCAGTTCAGTCTGGCAGGTTTTCTCGGTGGGGCCTGCCAGGCAGCCGACAGCCCAAAACCCGGGCGTCGTCCGTTTTGCCTGAAAACTGGACCATACCATAATACCGCCGCTGCGAATGCAGCCGTGCGGTCAGAATCTGCTAGAAAAATAGTAGCGAGGAGTTATGGCAGCCTAAACCCAGATAGTGCCCACAACGGTTTATGCTGCCAAATAGGGCCATGCAACATGCAACTGGGACCCTAGGCAGTGCATGACGACGCAGACGCAATGGGACGCGCTGGATGCATGCAAGCAGCAAATGCGGTGTCAATGACCGCCGGCAGCACGACCGCCGAGGAGGCCTGCCGATGGAGCTGAGCGCGTCGCCTGAGAGAGGAGGCTCCAGCGAACTGCGAGAAGACCTCAGCGTGCGTCGGCTCCACCGGACGATACTCCATCAGCGTCGAGTCTCGCCGTCAGTCATCTGCACGCCGATGTACACAAGCCGGGAGGACACAACAGAGCACAATGAGAGATGCGAAAAAACCAACAGTGCTCTCTAGCACAACCCCACACGTTTCGTGGACAACGCATAGCAAACAACACACAGTGCGACCTCAAGGTGTCTCTGACGAGGCTGATGGGATAACTCGGCTAGAAACTTGACCAAGATGGCAACATCCGATCAGGTGGTCGTGGCAAGATACAGCAGGGACCCGATCACACTAAGGTCGTTGGCGACGTCGACGAGCTCCTCCAATTGGTATCAATCGAGTGACTTCAGCACGCGCTGATCTGCTGGAGTCATCGGTGTGGACGTAGTGGAGGTGTCAGTCAACAAGGAGGCAAAGCGTTCCCCCAGGCTATGTATGTAGGCAACCTAATGTACGTACAACGTGTGACGCTGGCGGTCAAGCTTAAGCTCCATGTAAAGGAACACTGAAGCTGGACCCAGGTCCTTTATCTTCTATTTGGACTGTAGAAGGGACTTCACTGACTATGCAACAACAGGATTAGGGATAACGATGGGGAGGTTGACGACATAGACTAGAACGGCCACGAGGGGCTGCGAGTGTGCACTCGGAAAGAGTGGTGGGTCGACGGTGCTACAACGGTAGTCACCTCTCTCGAGAGTGGAGGAGATCTCCATGTTCCAACACCAGGACGACTGTTTGAGATTGTAGAGAGCCTTACGTAGTCGTCGAACCTTCTTTGTACCATTAGTGAAATCGGGAGGTTGTACCATGTAGATCTCCTCATTCAGTTGTCCATGTAAGAACACATTGCTGACGTCCATCTGCTCATGTTTCTTGTCATGCTGGGTGACTAGGCTCAAGAGAGCACGTGCGGTGGTGTACTGACTAGGACAAACGTCTCATCAAAGCCAATGCCTAGAACCTATCCTCATCCATTGCATCACGCTATGTTGTGGCAATCAGAGCACTAAGGCCAATGCTGAACATGATGGTATGCATCAAACACGCACGAAGCACATCAATGTGGAGCAATACTCTGTGCATGAGAGAGTGGCTACAGGTAATGTCCAGATCATCTGGGTTGACACTCGACAGCAGCGAGCTGACTTCCTCACGAAGGCACTCAGTAGAAACGTCTTCAAGGCAGCTGTGTATGCTGTTGGTATTTTTTTTCCATGTGACTCCCCTGGCTGAGCAATCTCTACGTGCATGTGCATTGTTGTTTGTCACATCTTGTGGCACTCATGTGTGCTTGCAAGTTTGTGCTTACGTCTGTCGGCTCTGGATCATGGGCGAGTGTTGGTTTATGTACCAGAGACACACTGTGACCTATGGCCTCGCTGCACTCTCATCACACAGGTGCAAGTGATTGACTCTGGAGGGACACTGTCACTGGCTCCGTCGCATACAGGACGACGCCACTTGGGAGGAGCTCCAGTGACACTCAGTAGCTGTCGATTATTCAGTGGCCCGCAGTAGCTTTGCGTGCCTGTTGTGAACATTTCGTTTTCCTGTTGGCTTTATCTGGGGGTTTGTAGCCCAGTTGCTTTCCCCAGATCTCATACTGCCATAGGGTGGTTGAGAGGGTGCTCACAGGAGGTTATTCGCAAAATCAGGGACGTCAGTTTGGCTCCATCCTTGGTGTGGATAGCGAGTGTGGGTGAGCTCGCTGCTCGCCTGCTCGCTACCTAGGTTGCGTACACATAGCACTATTCTTACTCACGTTTCTTTGCATTCTTGCGTTTATTGGAAAACTCCGTTCATGGTGGTCCGCCTCCTTGGCCTTTCATATACTCTTTCCTTGTACTTTCGCCCACACACTAGCAAATGCCATCCACCGGGTCTCGACCACTGAGAAAGCTCTATTGAAAATGCATGGGTGAGCTAGGAGGCCAGAATACAACATACATGTTCCAAAAAGAGTAATGTAGCTGCTGGAGAACCATCAGCACAAAGTAGGAAGCTCTTGCTACAAAAAACTGTATCGCAATCATACACCAACACAAAGACACTGGTATTTCCAAGTGTCTTGTTTTGGTGGAACTTCCCGTTCACGTCCTTTGTCGTCCCCAGGACTTTGCTTGACAAATCTTGAAAGTTCAAATGTTGAGGGCAAAGTTGCAGGCCGCACCTCGCTTTGCAGCTATATTTGCAACTCACATGGCAATTCCCTTTGCATCTAGATTCGTAGCTCGCTTTGAAGCTAGTTCTCTTTCATGTCTGCGTGCAGTCCACGAAGGGTTGCCTGCCTATCGTGGATCACCCACGTTCTTCCCATTGTCCTTAGGGACTGCACGAAACGTGAAATTGTATGTAGAGAAATGTATTTTCTGTAATACTTCAAGTAATTCCTCCTAAAAACAGAATTGAATAGGTGCTTGAATGGACGAAGGAAAATAATTATTTTTACCGAATGTAAAAGGCACTACGGTATTTTGACATCATCAGCCTCAACTAGCGTATCCTTATGTCTCTCTATAGTTTCTTCTGTGACTAGCTCCCAGAGACCATTTTCTTTGTGGTGCTATCCTTGCTCGTTCATGATCCATTTACGTAGAGTTCTTGTTTCTACACTTGGTGCTTCTTCTGGTTTCTCATTCGGAAAGCCGAGGAGCCCGTACAAGTGTTGGGATCTAGCTAGTTGTTGTATTAGGGCCGGCAGTTGAGTTGGTCTATTTTCCACCGGTTGGTTGGACTTGTGCCATCCTACACACGCATGTGGGTTGTCGGTTGATGTGCCACAAACAGGTCATGACCACCGGCCTTGTTGCACAATCACCACACCAATGCAGGTGATTGATGCTGGAGGTGCACTGCCACAGTCGTATGGATGACACTACACTGCTGCACAGAGGCAGATGGGTGAATTTAAGGAGGCGATCCCGAGCTACATTGAAGAAAATGGCATCTGGGTTTCTTCCACAGGCCAAGAGGAGTAGTATGGTTGAATGCTTGTGAATGCTAGGTCTCTTAGTGCTGCTGTCTTGGAGTCGGTAACCGGGGCGCTCCTCCCAGACTATGCGCTGCTGGATTTCTATCCGGCGTCCCATTTGCAGGTTTATTCCAAACTTGGGCCGTTGTGGTTTAGTTCCTCACTGGATGAAGATTGCGAGCGAGGGTGAGGTCGTTGCTCGCCCGCGTCACCTAGTCACGAGCATCTAACAATTCAAGGCCTTGTTACTGCTTTTCTTGCCTTTTGTGACTCTTGACTCTTGTATGAGACCTGTGTGCCATGAAATTCTGCCCCTAGTGGCACTCCACACACTCCCTCTTTCCTTTTCGTCCCTCTCACTAGGTGTAGCAACCCACTAGTATCAGAACAACAGTGAGAGAGTGAGCCGCACTCGCATTTGAGCATGTGGTCCTGGCTGTGGAGGCATCTTTCGTCATCATCGCCGACTTTGCTTCCGTTGTTTTTAGCAACAAGTACAATCTTGCAGGAGCTCACACCCAGCCTTCATTGTTCACCGGGGCCTTTCCACAAGGCAGGCTCTGCCACACCCATGGACCCCATGTGACTTAACACCGCCGCCATTTCGCATCAGCAGCATCACTGGTCAGAGCATTTTGCTCCAGCCATCACCTTCGGCCGTCTCTGCCACCTTCTGAGCAGGCAGCAAAAACCTCAAGGAGAAGCAAGGAAACCATTCTCTCTTACCCCAACCTGCTGGGAAGCTTCCTAGCCTTGCTATCGCTGACGTGGCATTCAGTTAGATGACGCACTAGCAAGCAAGAAAGTGCATAGAAGAAAAGGGATAGGCTAGGGAGACATCCAATGTATCATAAGCTCCAGCTTAGTAATGGAAAGAGAAAAAAGCCTGACAAGCATACGACATAGATACCTACCTCAACGCACGTTGGGTGACACATGTAGTAGTGTTAGTTTGTCCTAAAACAGGTAAAAAACCACTGTGTTGGCCATAACTCTGGGCACAATGCAACACCTTCTAAACCTAGAGATGGAAAAATTCAAGCCAGATGCTACAACTGGTACCATTCACAGGTCCGGCATCGATCATTGGACACACAATGCCAAAAATGCAAATCGGGCTCAAAAGCCAGTCAACCGTGAAAACTCTAGCGACTGTAAAAAAATTGTAGAGCACACCAGAAAGCACCTCGGATGCTATGGCAGTTTTCTGGCAGCTGTTCGTGGATGGATGCACCACCCGTCGGTGCTCTGGTGCCAGCTGGGATCTGTATGAGCATGGACACGATCGAGTGGTCAAAGTAAGCTGTATAAACATACGGGGATGACTCACATCTTAACACTCCCACATGACCCGATGGTACGCATGTCCACACATGTGCAGAACTGACACAGGTGTGCAACGAGATGCTCAATAGTCCATTCCAATGTTGACCTGGCCACCCCGAACCCCGGAAAATCGATTTCCACCCCGGCACATCAATGTTATCCCCCCCCACATCGGCCACCCCGGAACCACGGGTTCGACTAGGCTACTGGGGTGAAAATTTATAGTTTTCTGGCTTGTACTGGGTGCAATATGCATGCTATATGCCTTCTTTTTTTGCTCAGGCAGTCGCGGATCGTCTCGGTGGTTGTTCAAATTTGAGCAGTCTCGCGTGGTCAGCCGCGCTTACTCGCGCTGGCAGCACTTGACGCGTCACCAAGTGATGGGGCTCTGCCAGGTGGCGAATTGGCCTCGAATTCTGATTGAGTTGTAGTTATCGGAGTTTAAATTGCAAAGTTTGGCATTCGGAGCTAATAGATTTGGGCTCGCTGATTAACACAAGCTCTGAAGTTCAAATATCAAACCTGCAATGTTCGATATTCAAAACGGCTAGTTTCTGCGATCAAGTTTCGGTAATCTTAATCAGATCTAGCACTTCGATGTTGTAAGTTTGAACTTCGATGTTCTGAGTCGGACTTTGAATTTTGAAGTTTGAAGCTCGATGTCTAAAGGTTGAAGTCCGACTTTCGAGTTTCAGGGTTTGCATGTAAAACGTTATCATATATAGTTCGATGGGTAAATGTCCTGCGATGAGAGGGAAAACCCAGGTCAAAAGTAATGCTTCGAACTTGGCATGCTAAATGAATCGAATGGGGGGGGGGGGGTTGGGTTTGGCGCTTGCTGTGCGCGGACGTCGGCTGCGAACTTGGTCCACATCGATGCCCCATCGATGTGGATCGCGGTTCCGCGGCCGCGGTGATAGGGTCACCCCGGAACCCCGGGTCAACACTGGTCCATTCTCACCCACACAACTCTTAGCCATTCTCAGGAAAGGGGCGAAACCCCACGAGAAAAATGGTCACCAGGAACATTCCACGCGCCAATGCCTTGGACAAATAGTCAGCCTGCTGCATGTCCGTGCCAACCAAGACGAATGAGATCACCTGTCGCTCTACAAGATCAGGCACTAGGTGATGCTCAACAACAATGTGCTTTGTGCATGCATGAAACACACCAAATTTCTCTACAATTATAATATCACTCTGGTTTTCATAGCGTAAAATGATCAATGGCACAGACTCATGGAACTCACGAAACAGACGCTACAGCCACACCGCCTCGACAACCCCAACCCCCAACGCAACATACTAAGCCTTTGATGAGCTATGTGGAATACAACCCTACTTGCTGCTACGCAAGGATACATTGTTTCCACCCTATAGGAACACATAGCATGTCCAATGGCATCCATCAAGACTCCACGCCAAGTCAATGTCTGTGCAGACGTCGATCACCACCGAATACTACTGTTGAAAACATAGTCCAACATATGGTGTGGAGAAAACAAACCATACCACTTGCACAACTGCATGAAGGGCTCTCGTTCAAGGACACTACAAAAATCGTGCAAGGAGGTTGACGACGAAGGCGATGTTAGGTCGTGTGGTAGTGAAAAATTACATTAGAGAGCCAATGAGGTGCAAGTATAGGATCACGTCCACTGTCCTCCAAACTATGATGGATCATCCACGTTTAGAGCATCCTGCCAGTCAGGTGTACTGGGGGTGGAAGTTGTGCGGACTGCACCAAGGAGGTCAGCAAATCGCTCCCCCACAAAGCGGGCACAATGTGCCTCATTTAGCATGAGTGTCCATCGCTAACAATCACGCATGATCTCCATCACAAGAAAGATAGTCGCAAAACCAAGGTCCTTCATCCTATAGGCAGCCTGAAGGAATGTATTGGTCGCCTTCACAGCCTCCATTGAAGGAGACGCAATCAAGAGGTCATACACGTACACCAAGATGGCTGTGAAGCTATCAGTTTTATGGCTGAGAAAGAGGGATGGATTGGCATCACTCTGCACGTACCCGACACGTGCCAGTGTGCCACTAATTTCCTGGGTCCAGGACTAGGTTGACTGTTTCAGGCGGCACAAGGAGTTCCGCTAGCACTAGACCTTGTCACCAACTTCCAACCAGAGTAGATATCCTCCTCTAGGCTGCCACAAAGGAACATGTTGTTCACATCTACCTGGTGCAACTCCCAGTCACGGTGAGTAACAACCCCAGAAGGAGTGCAAGTGGTGGTCCTGCGGCCAACAGATGCGAAGGTGTAAGTGAAATCCACACCCTCATTCTATGAGCATCCCTTGGCCGTCAAGGGAGCCTTGTAACGATCCAGTGTACCATTAGGCTTCACCTTTCATTTAGGACCGATCACCCCAAAATCATACACTCCACAAATAGTGAACATAAAACTTCACCATACATGAGAAATTACTAAGAAGTTCCCTTACATGTCGTTCCTCAACAATGGAAGGTGGCAAGTAGCTTCCAAACCACAGAATCCTCAATGTTTTTATTCACACTTCAGCGAAAGGCAGGTCACCATGATCCTCATTTCCAAGAAGTTGCATACTTTGAATAATGTATATTCTCAAAATTCACATAAGTTTCCAGTATAATTATATTGAGCTTCCTTCATTCTTTAGAAAGTATGTAAGAAATTATTTTGGAAGTTTTTGAAACACTTTTAACACACTCCTATAAAAAGGTTTGAAAGACCGCTTGAATTAATCAAACACTAGGTCTTTCATTGTTTGGATTGATTTTTTGATCGAAACATGTAGTTATAGAAATTCATAGTGTTGGAATTGTTCAAGCTACCTATTTCTGGGTTTGTTTAAGCACACTGGGATCCGTATGACTTTGTTTCACAGTTCAACGTCCTCTAAATTGTGAAGCGATGATGCCGAGACTGACCGAGTTTAGCGGAATATTCAGACCTGTTTTTCTTGTTCGCTCCACCTACCCCCTCCTCCCCCCCTCCCCTACTCCACGAAGTGTACGTGGGGAGTGTGTGCGACGATGCACGGCTGTTAGCAGGTGTATTCGGATTCAATGTACATTAATGTATGTTCATTGAGGACATATCTAAGAAGATTTCCGGCTTGCATTTGTGTACAAATTTCTTTCGACACATGCTACGAAGACTACACTTGTACATGCCCTCACGCCATGCACTTCAGTGGTGATAGTGGAGGTGGGATCGGCTTCCGATTTCTAGTGCCAACCACCCACCCTCCTCTGGCGGTGAAGTGAATGTGGCGAGTGTTCATGGTAATGTACGTAAAACATGGCATGAGGAACTGCAAGATGTACAAAAGTGCTCAGGTCAATCAAATACATACTAACCGTCAATACATATCAATCTACTGTCATCAAATATCGATCCAAACAGTCGATCGAGTGAATCTAACAATTCGACAATATAGGTTCCGATCATCTCAATCCATAACATATTGCTTTATTCCGTCATCAGACGGTCAGCGGCAACAACAGCTTGGAGAGATTTTTCCAAAAAGGGACTACCGGTGAATCGTCGGCAATCTTCCTGGGCCGGCGGCGAGTCCCGGCACCCAAATAGTCGGGCTTCGGTGGCGAAGCCCGACTATTGCGATGCCGGTTGGAAGGGGAGGGGGACTGTTGGCCGCGAGACCGTTTCTAGCTGTGCCGCGTGTACAGCTGGAAACAGTCGCGCATCCAGTCAAGTGCAGTGCAAAGCAGTGCACTTGACTGACATCCAGCCTGTCGCTCGAGCAGTAGGCTCGATTTCGTCATCGCCGCTTGAGCAACAGGTTTGGTTCCGAGTGTGTCATCATATTCACTTTAACAGGTAAACATATGAGCTTGTTCTCGCTGTTGTTTCTGACTAACTTTGAGTAAAAGTATAGGACAGAAAGTAATATTACAGCTCTAGCCATTTTCGCGTTGTTGTTACAAACTATGTCTAATTTGCATTTGATATGTCCAATGTAGGAATTATTTACCTGAGAGAGTTAAAAATGGAGCTAAACCTCTATATCGTATGATGTTGTATCTTTCTACAAAGACAATGTCAAAGACATATCTATGGATGTATTTAGATTAAGTGGTGATTAGATGATACTACCCACATCACTCAAAACAACATACATAAGTGTAATTCTCTATACACAATCCACACACCCAACCATACACCTCCACTCACACTCCCCACATACACTTTCCATACCTTCTCCACCCACCTAACGACCACTACCCACACCACAGAAAATAGCATTCACAAGTGTATATCTCTACACACAACCCACACAACCAACCATACACATCCACTCATACTCCCCACATACACTTTCCATCCCCACCCCCCTCTCCCCCTCCCTCACCCAATTACCACCAAACACATCACTCAAACCAATACACAAGTACAAATTTCTACATACATCCCATACATCCATTCATACACTTCCACTTACAATGTCCACATACACTTTCTACCTCCACATCTCCTCTTCCTCCCCCCATCCAACGGCCACCAACCAACCACGCACACGTTACTCCGAAAAACATACACAAGTACACATTTTTACACAATGCCCACATATATAGCCATACAGAATCACTTACACTTCCCACATACACTTTTCACTCCTTCCCCCTCCATCCAAAGACCACTACTCACATCACTCAAAACAACATACACACGTGTATTTCTCTACACACAACCCATACACCCAACCATACACCTCCACTCACACTCCCCACATACACTTTCCATACCTTCTCCACCCACGTAATGACCCACTACCTGCATCACTCAAAACAACATTCACAAGTGTATATCTCTACACACAATCCACACACCCAATCATACACCTCCACTCACACTCTCCACATACACTTCCCACCCCCACCCCCACCCCCCCGCTCTCACCCAATCACCACCAAAAACCACTCAAACCAATGTACACAAGTACAGATTTCTATATAATCCCATACACCCATTCATGCACCTCCACTTACAATATCCACATACACTTTCTACCTCCACATCCCCCTTTCCTCTCCCCACCCAACAGCCACCAACCAACCACACACACATTACTAAGACCAACATACACAAGTACACAATTCTCCACAAAAACCACATATCTAGCCATACACAATCACGTACACTCCCCACATACACTTTCCACCCCTTCCTCCTCCACCCAAAGACCACTACCCTCATCACTTAATACAACATACACAAGTGTATATCTCTAAACACAACCCACACACCCAACCATACACCTCCACTCACACCCCCCACATACACTTTCCATACCTTCTCCACCCACCTCATGACCACTACCCACATCACTCCAAACATCATATACAAACATATATGTCTACACACAACCCACACACCCAACCATACACCTCCACTCACACTCCCCATATAAACTTTCCATGTGTTCTCCACCCACCAAATGACCACTATCCACATCACTCAAAACAACATTCACAAGTATACATCTCTACACACAACCCACACACCCAACCATACATCTCCACTCACAATGCCCATACACACTTTCCATACCTTGACCACCCACCTAACGACCCAACCACTACCCACATCACTCAAAACAACATTCACAAGTGAATGTGTTCATACACAACCCACATATCCAGCCATAAACCTCCTCCTGTAATTCCCGCATGCAGTTTCAACTCTCCCCCTTCCCCCCTCTGCCTAACCACTACTAATAAAATCGCTAAACCAATTTACTCAAGAGAACCTTGTAAGGAAGCTTCCTAGTGTACTAGACAATGTTATACACACTTCACCTAGTGCATAAAAGTCCTCTGATTAACTCTACCTCTCACCCCTTTGTGAAAGACCCACTTGGCCTGTACAACCTTCTGCCCAGGCGGGAGGCCGACAAGCTTATAGACACTGTGCTCACAGATGGCTCTTTGCTCATCCTCACATGAAATATTCCACAACTTAACATTTGAACCGAGAGTGCCTCCTTGAACGTGCCTAGATTAGGCGCCATCAAGGGAGAGCTTGGGGTGTCTAAGAAACACGCCTACGGACTCGGCCTGACCATAACTAGGTCGGTTGGGACATTGCAAGCAACCGAGAACTCCTGCGAGACCAACATGTGTCCAATAGGGCACGCTGGGAGCAGCTCAGTGCAGTTTGCCTGGACCATTAGGCCAAGGGCCTTTGTGCCAGGATCACCACTCTGAACACTACAAGTCGGGCATCTAGGCGCCGAGTCTGCAGTTCGCTGATCCCTAGAGGCCAGTGGTCAGAGATGACCACCAGGCTTGCAGGAGTAGCCTGATGCTGAAGTGTTTGACTTAGGCTACGGAGCAGGCTGTTGGGCCATAGTCATAGGGGCTGTAGACTTGCAAGGAAGGGAGGAGGGTGTAGGAGAGACATGGAAAGGTAGTGGCTGACATCTAGGGGGAGCAGGTGCAAGCATAGGAGTAGGTGTTACTTGGAATGCTGTAGCCAACGCGGGATCAGGTGTGCTAGGGGGAGTATACGCTGGTATGGGATCAGGTGTACCGTAGGGGACTGACGCTGGCATGGGAGGAAGTGTGCCAGAGGGGAGTGACAATGGCACGGAATCAGATGTAGCAGAGGGGACTGACACTGGCACATGATTAGGTTTGCAGGAGGGGACCAATGAGACTAATAGACCTATAACTCAGATGGATGGATCGTCAGCAGCCAAAGACTAGACCATAGGTGAGGAGGTCTGGATGGACCCATCTGTAGGTTGAGACTCCCCAATCCGTCGGGAAGCTAAACAGGCGGGCATGTGGTTAGAGGCTAGCGACGGAATATTAGAAAAGTCCCAATAGATGAGAGTGTCTTGAGATACAACAATGCGATGGCGAAAGGGGTCCCAAAAATGCCAAGCTTTCAACCGTAGGGAGATTCTAAGGAAGTCACACATGTGAACCCAAGGTGAAACCCTGGACCCTGTTGGTCTTGATGCAAGCGAGAGATCTCCAAATGCGAGTTCCACGGAGGTCAGCGTGATGGCCAAATCATAGCTTGTAGGGCGTGACATGCTCTGGAAGAGGACCATTTGGCAGGCGGCTTCAGACCCACGTCATGTAGGAGATGCCCTCAAATTCAAAGGACTCCGAAAGACCACACTCAGACTGTATGGCACAGACCGCATCATCCATGGTGCGGTTTTAATGCTCTCACCTAAGAGCACGCCACCACAATTTGAGTGGAACATGTGAAGGGTGTGACGAGACTGGTGTTAAGTCATCACTAATCACAGGCGCACTGTTCGGGAAACATCGCTCTTGTGGCGAAGGCTGTAGATCCATCGTATCTGCGTGAAGTCATAGGTCAGGGAGAGAACGTATCAACCGCAATTCAAGAGGGACTCAATGGGGAGAGGACCGAGGAGGTCTGAGTGGACTAACTCCAGTGGATGTAGTGCTCGGGAGATGGAGTGATGATAAGATCAGCAATTTATCTTACCTTGGACACAAGAAATATAATTGGTCCTGGGTGGCTTCTCGAAGGAAGCCACAACAATACCGAGAGCTAACTGATTTGAATGAGCTTGGACACAATGCCTGAGCTCACATGGCAGAGGCGGCGATGTAGCAAGTGCTTGTGCTAAGGGGAGAGAACACCAGTGACAAATACACGCACTGAAGAGGGAGTGGGAGAAGAAACAGGGGGAGCGTAATGAGACACATGATATAGGTCATCAGTAGTAGAGGCATGAAGAACAATGTTACTCGTGTTTAGAGCAGTCACTTCAGCAAAGTTAGCAGAGTGCTCATCAGTGAGACCCATCCTGGTGGATGCATGAAAAGAGAGCAGGCTAAGCTCTCCAGACAAGCTATCTGGGGACCACCCGACTGTAACAACACACTCACACCTCTCTAAATACGAATTACCACCAGCAAAAAAAATTAATGATCATGCAATCCCGAGGTTCTACATCACCGCTGGTGTCTAGTTCAACAGCTACATCTGCTATAGACATGTATGTGGCGTGACCCATCCATGTGTCACCAAAGGACATTCGCTACGTGTATGCTATTTGGAGATTGCACATGATCTTGGTCAGTCGAGGAGCTGGTGGCGCTCTATGTAGCAGTGGATACCACTCCCATGTAGCAGTGGATAGAGCATCCACTACTACTGCTCGCCAGCGACTGCTACTGTTGCTACTATCCCTTGCCTCTTTTTCCCCCTTTTCCCTTGCGCAACCACTACACCCTAAGTCTCGATGCTCAGGATTGAGGAGGAGGAGCAGGAAGTGGTGGAGGTGGGACTAGCAAACTGGGACAGAGGTGTAGGAGGGGTCGCTGTCACTGCTGCAACAAGTGGACGCTGTTGATGAGAGACATAAACTTCATGAGCCAATGTTGCTTGGAGGAAGTAGCAATGAGTACAAGGAAGCAGCGGTAGTGACTCCGATGACTCAGAGAGGGCCGCATGTCGATGCCCGTAAAGAGCTTCAAGTGGTCCAAGTGTGCTCCTATCATGATGGCATTGAGTCCCTATAGCTCCATCTTGCCACCACTCCCAAGGTGCATGTAATGCATGGTGCACCTACATTAGTTTGTTGTGAGCTTCATAGGATCCTGGCAAAGGGAGTGGAACTCACACAGTCAAGCCGCCCTCGTGGCATGGGTCTCACCAGCGAGAAGTGTCAAGGCCAGCTCCCAACCCTGGTGCGGGTCTGTCCCAATCTCGGTCTTGGCCTCACCCAGTAAGGGGCTGAAATCAACCACAGTCTCCCGCAGCATGGCGTAGAGCATACCACACATCCCTCTCACTGTTGCCTGGATCTAGTGTGTATCAGGGGTCAGTAACTAGATGTTGTAGAAGGGCCACATGCTCTCAGAGATGGCCCACACCTGAAACAGGGTCTCTCCGCAATCAAAACCCTCGTCGCTTTAGTAACGGGATGGAGGTGTCCCAAAGTTCTTCAGTCGTCATTCTGTGGGGAAGGCAATCTGAGGCTTGGGAGATGGTAGGCGAGGTACACGCGGACCACCAATGAGAGAAACGCCACCAAAGGTGAATGCTGCTGATTGACGTGGCTGATCACGACGGTGAGAAGATTGTGGGATGAGAGGCTATGACTCTAGACACAGCACACAAATACGCTCCTCAAGGACGCGAATCTCGTCCTCACATGTATCATCCCCTATCTCCTCCTCATGCAAAGCGTCAACCTCTAGTGAAGGCATCCGTGGCCGTGGTGCTATATAGGGAAAAGACTGTTGAACGGATGGTGTAGTGCTAGCAAGCCCTCCGGGTGTCTATTGCGAGGCCCTTGAACAACCCCTTAGTAACCCTGTGATCTCCTGCAACTTGTTGGTCTGGCACGACTACTGGTGGTACATCACATCCTGCGTCTGACGAAGCTCATTGAATCTGAGTGACTGCGACCGTTGACTCATGATGCCCAAATAGGAGGGTCCCTTAGCTCCTTGCCCTTTTCATGGACCGATGCCATCGGTGTTGCTTAGTATGGGTCCGAACGTCAACGTTTTCAGAATCAAGAACCGTTGGCGTTTTTTGACGAGATGGAACGGTAGTTTTCCCTAGGCCCAGCATACATCGCTGTATGTCCATGGCCTCATCCTACTACTCAACGATGGGTGCGCCGGGCCTTGGATAGAGATTATGAAGCCGATCTCTAAGTGTCACGACCAGCATCATACCCTGTTCCTCCTGACGTTTGGAGAGGTAGCACGAAGCGTCTGAGGGGTGAGGGGCGCCACGACGTGGATTGGAAGGATCATTACCTTTGCCACCAAAGTGGAAATGACACAAAGCATAGGCTTGGGAATCTGGAAATGTGTGGGTAAGAGCATTGAATGCACAAAGCAACACAAGATCACTTGCCGTGGCTGGAGGTGAGTTGAGGTAAAATTCTTCTAGAAGAGTATCCCTTCAGGCCAGGATGTCCCATGTCTTCAGATGGGGAGAGGAGAGTTCCTTCTTACCCAGCCCAAGCTGTGCCATTGCTTCAGCGGTGATGGTCACAGCGGGTGTGCCACCGGTGTAGCCTGTGCTTTTGGCTCCTCGGGTACTGCCGACACTTCCAGCATTGCCATTCTCTCCTTCTACCTCACTCGTTGTGTTGGCGTGGTGGTTCTCATTGTCTTCTTAGCAATGGACAGGGGACTGGTGAGCAATTTGCGGGGCCCACTTTGGGCCCAGATTTCTGCCAAAATCCCGAAGCTCCATGGGAAAGTTTCTGGTGCCAACTTGTGGCCCTGAAAATTCATTCCCGCCACCCCAAACCCCTTGCCCATCCTTTGAGTTGCGGTTGGGTACCTGGGATGGATCTTGGGGGACAGTGGCCGGTCCTTTCCTTGGCCTTGCTTTGGCACAGGCCCTGGCTACTTGAGCAAATCCTTTCTTAGGATACTGTGCCTCCTTAGATGGAGTTCGATGGCTTGAGTAGGCCTGTACATCATCTCGTGCCTCGCCGATCCTGGCTGACCTGGCGCGCGTGAGACAGACTCCTCTTTTTTCAGCTCTCAAGGTCTACTCACGTACTTTTCAGGCCCAAAAAAGGGCTTGGATACAATGAGAAGTGATTTTTTAATCCAATGAGACCAACGTCACTAGTTTTCATGGAGTATGTAGTCCGCTAGCTCAAGCCCTAGGTGCAGGTACTCTTCGCAAAGAGGAACAAGGAATGCAGTAACAAGCAAGCCTTGTCTTAGGGGTGAACCATGCTAGTTGTGACTCACCCATTGGCCGGCGAGCGAAGCTTGCCGGCTCGAGGGCTAAGTTATCTGCTGTCTACAGAACAGAGCGGCAATGGCTGCGAAGTCCTAGAATTGGCCAGATTAGGTCTTGTTCCATAGAACAATAGATGTGCCGAGGAAGGAGGAAGGGCTCGTATGGGCCAGACACGGGTCAACGGCCGGCGGACTGCAAGAGACAGGAGAGTGGTGCCGCCACCCAAAGAAGAATGCTAGCACATGTTTCCACAATCAATGTGGATCACCGTCGTCCGTCGCGTCGGCATGCACTACACATCCAAGGACAGCCAAGAGCAAGTACATACACAGAGGATTATCAACCGTGAGCACCAAGAATAGGATACTAGTGCTAGGTGTGCCTAACATCCATGTTGAACCAGTGACAAGGCTCAAGCATTGAGTGCATGTGGAAGTATGCACCGATGTTGCAAGAATCATATCTACAGCATTAGCTTCATTGGCTCTTCCAGTGTCCTTGAGTGCACTAGTTGTACCAGCTACCCCATCTGTATCATCTTTTACATCGAAAACATCAAAATCATCTGCAGCATCTACAGCTTCAGCAACATCTGCATCATCTGCATCATCTGTTGTGTCTACATCTACATCTTCTGCATCATCTACGACTCTAGCTACATCAGCTGCAACAGCTGTATTAACTACACTAGCTATACCATCTATGCCATCTTCTTTATCAATAGCCTCAACTTTATCAAAAACTTTGGCTTAATCTCTAGCATCAGCCTTTTTGTTTCTTTCCGTGTCATTGGCTGTATCCACTACACCGGCTGCATCCACTACATCAGCTTCATCTGAAGCCTCAATCTTTTTTGCAGCCTCAGAATGATATCCAACATTAGAATTTCTGGCTATTTCCGCGTCATCGGCTACATTGGCTGCACCAACTACATTGTCTGCTCCCTTGGTATCGACGTCACCAACAACATCAGTTTCATCTACAGAGTAGCTTCATGTGTAGCATCCGCTTTGTCTGCATCTTTAACAACATCAGCTCCATCATCGGCATCAGGTGTACTGGATGCATTAGATGGATGGACAGCCTCAGTAACATATTTAAAAGCTACAGTTTCTACATCATCCGCACCATCAGAAGTAGCTTCATTGGTTGCATTTTTTGCATCAGCTGTAGTGAAATTTATTGTGACATAGGGAATCGAGATTGTCAGGTGCAGTGACAATGCCTATACCTTCTACATTATGTGCGGCGTTAGCACCATCAGTAGTATTGGTACCATCCATGATACTAGCTGCATCAGCTGCATCTACTATACCTATGACATCAGCGATGGTACCCACATCTTTGGTAACATCACCATCCAAAGCACCAGCTACATCAACTGCATCAACACCATCTACAGAATCGGTCCCATTAGGTGCATCGGTAGCATCAGCTGCATTAGCTATGTCAGCTTTATTGACATCATCCAAACCATCTACAATTATTGGCACCATCAGCTACACTGGTACCATTTGCAGCAATGATACTATCAGCCGCATTGCTAATATCAGCTGCATCGACAACATCAGTTGCATCAATTATATCAGGTACATTTACTGAATTTTCATCTGCCAATGATTGTGTAGTAGCTAGCAGGATTACGTCTCTGACGTCTGAGATCGTAGGGGGAGTCTTGGAGATTTGCATACCCATGGTTGTGACAATAAAGTCAGTTGTCCTGATTGATTTAGCAGCATCTAGTCATACATGTGCAAGATGTCGTGTTGAGGAAGATGAGATTCCTTCTCCTATCAATGAGCAATAGATTCATATTGCTGCTATCCAAGATAAATTCTTATACCAGAGGATGCACCTAATGACCTCTTAACCAGAGACTTGCGGAGGAGTGACTACATGCACATGTCGAGAGTGTGTGAGTTGTGCGATGTAGAGGAGTGATTGCGAGCACAACAGGGTACGTTGGCCGAACAGCTAATTGAGGGTTGTAGTGGACACAGTCCAGATGGTCCTGAATCTAGTTCAATCATAGCCTGAAACAATGTCTCACAGGATGGTGATGTTGAGGCAGTGAGTGTTGACGACATTCTGGATGGTACTGAGACATCCTTCAGCTCACCCCCATCCTTCTCCTTTGCCCATCCCTCTCTTCTTCTAAGCTCTACATGTCTCGTACCTCAGAGCTTGACATGCCTCCAATTTCTCTAGTTGACTTCCCGGCTTAGGCGCAGGACCTATGGAGAGGTGATCCTTCAGGAGATATGACACCTACAATCACTTAGCTTCAGGCAGCAGAGATGGAGACGTGGGTGCCAAATATAGTGGTTGACATCTTGTCTATTGCCTTTAGTGAGTTGTTGGTGATGCTCGAGGATTTTGAATTTTGAGCTTTGTGTAGTCACAGAGGAGGATCATGCTGAGATGCATAAGCGCAAGTCTCTTCTCCAGGGTAAGATGGCCACAGCCAAGGAGTACCTGCACACATTTGAGTGTGCAGTTGATGTAGGGAACCAGGAATGAGCTTAATATGCACAGGTTTAGCTCCACCCCTATCCTCTAGCGCAGGAGCATCCAGAACCATCTTCTTTGTCCACATAAGTCTTGATTCAGATGAGGATGGTGTAGAGGATTCCGTTAGTTAGGACCTTTGGCAACTACCAGACGTGAGAGATTCAGCCTCACGTCCCTCTTCCATTCATGGAGCATTTGGCAGCATCTTCTCCAGTCCTATGCTTTTTTTGCCTGATGAGGGTGATATCCAGGACCCTACCAGCTTCGATCTCTGATAGTCTCTGGATGTCTGAGGTAGAACTAGCTGGCTCTTCTCTTCCTACTCTGGAGCTGGTGAGTGACATGCGTTAGGCAGTGCACAAGTGATTTGCACACACCGTATCCATTGTAGTCCCATCTTCCCTTCTCATGTGACTTCCACACATATTCATCTTCTATCAGGTGTAGCTTTTGTTTGGTTTTTCTTCCCAAGATCGCTCAAGTCAGGAAAAAAAGTGCTCATCTCTAGAGGCGACAAGTCCATAGCCTTCTGCATGCAGAAGGATCGTATTCGTTTTGGCACAGCGGTGTTGAGCTCCTTGTTCTCAAGATCTCCTCATTGAGGGAGGAGCGTGTGCATCTTCTCAGCTACAACCCTCTTGATAGCTCTTGCAATCAGGGTGAGTGTTGGTGTATGGGCCTTGAGTTGTAATAGTGTGAGATATTGTTGTGCAGTGTGCCTTTTGATTTACCCTGATGATGCTACAACAGTTACATTGCTCCTTCTGTGATACCTCTGATACATTCTGGCCACCTAGTCGCCCATGCATGGCTGATAGAATCTTCTCGATGGTCAAGATCCGGGGAATCGGTCGTATGTGCTGGTGCCTTGGGAGACCCCATGATGATTAGCCACATTTTATCTCTGGCAGGTTGTGAATTCTCTCTGTGGTCAAAATCCAGGTAAAGGTTTATACTGGTACATTGGGAGACTCTGCAACAATTGAGTGAGGATTTAGTGCCATGTGTGGTTTGTATATGTCCAAAACCTGGATGCCCGGTGACATGTTCTGACGTCTTGGGAAACTCAACTTGTCTAGCTTCGGTATGTTCTAGCATACCTTACAGTTTGGACGTGTTTTAGGTATAATTCATACTTTCTTAAAAGTCAAGACCTGGGCACCTGGTGACCTGTTCCGGTGCTCCGGAGACCCGTCACGTTTGCTTTCACATTCTATGGTATGCGTACTTCCATCCAGATATTTTTGTGCAGCGGGGATGACAGGGCATGGTGGGCTAGCCGCCAGTCCCCACTATAGAAG
This sequence comes from Penium margaritaceum, assembly GCA_023375785.1. Classification (NCBI taxonomy): domain Eukaryota; kingdom Viridiplantae; phylum Streptophyta; class Zygnematophyceae; order Desmidiales; family Peniaceae; genus Penium; species Penium margaritaceum. The sequence continues at coordinate 126,836 of SZWC01000886.1, read as the reverse complement.
CCTCAAGTTGGGCTCATTATACTCTTTCCCTTGTTGTAAAACTTACACGTTCCAGACTTAGCCAAATCTTGGCGATGTAATTTTTCCTCTCACTGCCACAGCCTTTTGGACCCAGTGGGTGTAGAGGCACCCTCAAGGATGCCTAATTCTTACTGATGTATGCTACCAACGTTTGGAGCAGCAAATTGACACCACTGGTGAGGAGTGTGGAGCACAAGGATCACAGACTAGGAGTGGACAGAAACTCATTGCATTCAGGAGAACTGAATTGAAACACGATCTTGTTTCTTTTCTTAATATTTCCAACGAATGAAAGCACGCTCAATTTGGGGCAGTAGAGCTCCTGCTACGGCCCCTTGGTGGAGCCATCCACCATGCCTTGCTCGCTAGGCCAGGGGAGGTGCTTCGACGGTGACCTGATGAAGCATTTTTCTTTAGCCGAGAAGTCAAGCAGGAGTTCATCCTGGTCAAGGTGATCTCCATGGTTACCCATTTTGTGATCCCAGTGCATTTGGAGCTTGTTGGAGCTGAACCCGGATCACCAGCGGTGGACTATCCCATCATCCATTAATGGATACAATATTCCACTCACGAGCAACCAGAACTTCGGACTAGGATACATTTCGGAATACACACTCAAATGGAGAGATTCAATTATGAATCCAGGAAATACAAATATGAAAGAACCATAATGAATAATAGATTTGCCAAAATTATTCATCTCAATTCACCCATGTGCACCATAGATTATTTGTGATCGTTTGGACAAACCAGGATGATAAGTATGGTGGCACCAAAGTATTGTGTCTACCAAAATGCACGAGGAAAAAAATGCAAGAATGGAGATTTTTCGATGATGGACTCAAGATGAAGGTCTGATCTTGCACGTTGACATGCCACGTCAGCCTTCAAGGTGTCAGACTAGCCACCCTCCACTAACGCACATGCGATTCTCTACATGTGCGAGGTCTGCACCTTTCTGCCTCCTTCCAAAAGCGGAATTGACATCGTTAGAAAATTTCAATGCTCCAACTATTCCAGTTGAACGTCTTAGGCCTGACCACCCAAGTAAAAAAAAAGGGCCAGATTTTGGGTGAATTATAGTAACACAAAAAGGGAAGCAAAGTCTTGGAGAATTTATGATTCAGTACTGTACATCAGGTGTTCAACCACTCCTTAGTGGCCAAGCCAGGGAGTACAATCAACAACACTCATGGCAAGGGGCGTCCAATGTCAACAATCTTCCCCTTGCACTGTAGCCTTGCTGCCCTGTCCTTGCAACCTGTGGTGTCTTGGGACTCACAATGCAGACCAAGCTCCATGCAACTTGCTTGGTGCCTCTCCTTGGGCTGTGCCTTGGAAATGGCATACATGAGCATGCGCTCAGTGCCACAATACGTAACACCTGCATCTCCCTTGGCCACCAAGTCTCGGGCACAATGATGAAGAATCTCAATGTGCTTTTTCCTCCTGTACAGCACTGGGTTCTGGAAGCTGATGTTGTCGACATTGAGCATGTTTGGCTTCCTCTACAGCACCTCAATCTCCTTTAGCAGCCATTGCAGCCACACCGTCTCCTTTGTGGGTTCCGCGAGTACAATGGACTCTGTCTCAGTGCTGGATATTATCACACAATCTTGATTCTTGCTCTTCCACAAAACTGCTGCACCACCAAGCACAAATATATAATCTGACGTTGATTTTCTGTTTTCCACATCACCACCCAGTCGGAATTTGAGTAGCTGACCAAATAGAGGGATTCATCATGCGCTCCCTCTCCAAACATGAGCCGCGACTGTTTTTTCACCTTGAAATAGCGGAAGACCCGCTTCATCACCATCGAATGCAGTGAACTGGGATCAGCGACACAACAACTTACTTGGTCCTCTGCAAAGGGAAGGCCGGGCCGTGCTGCCGCCATGGCGTAGATAATGCTACCAACAGCCGACTGATACGGCAGGCCTGCCATCTCCTCCTTCTCCTCATCTGTGCTTGGGCCTATGTTTGAGCTGAAATCACATGCTGTGGTTATGGACATGCCAATGGGTTGCACTCGTCCATCTTGTAGCGATGGAGTACCTCTTGTCTGTATTTTTCTTGTCCCATCTCTAGCGTGTGTGCCTTGCGTTCTCTCTTGATGAAGACGCCGAGGTAGTACTTGAGCTCGTCCATGTCATTCGTTTTGATCCAACCACCAAGCAACTGCTTTAGGTTCACCAACTCCTTCGCGTCTGATGACATGAGGACTAGATTGTCCACATAGAGGCACCATCTAGTACAAATACAGTTGCTTTCACACATACACGTTGTGATCCACTTCATAGCACTGGACGCCAAGCTCGGCCATGAATCCATCCATGTTCAGGTATGACATGAGTGGCGCCTGCTTCAGCCCATAGAGCACCTTGTAAAACCTGTACACCTTCCTTGCGCGTCCACCCCCTCTAGAACCTCCATTTAGACCTCCTTGTCCAGGCCGTCATTGAGGAATGCCGTTTTGATGTAAATCTGGTAGACCTCATAGTTGCACACCGATGCCACTGAGAGGACGGTTCATATGTGTCAATGCGCTGGATAGCAACGGTCTAGAAAACGGGTCCCGACATGGGAGGCCGCCAACCGCTCTTGGTATTTCAACCACGATAACATATCACCCTCGAACGAGAGATCCATACTTTATGTTCATTCGGTTTGCAACCTCACGAAGTCCGCATGAAGGTCTTTAGTGTCTACCCTTGGTTGGACACTCTGTGAGGAGTCTCAAAGGCAAGAACTGTAAATGGATGCATGCAAGGTACAGGCTTTTGTACTTGCAGAGCTTTGCTAATTATTTTTCTTGCAGTGGCTCCATAGGAGCCAACCTCAGCCTACAGTCCTACTTGGCACGTCCTAAGACCGGCAAGTGTCATCCTCAAGGTAGGCTCTAGTAGGGTTCCTAGAAGCTTCCTGTCCCATTCTGGGCCACAAATAAAAATGCGGCCATCGTAGGGTTTGAGCCCGTAACCCATGAGCTCTTGCACCTGTCACAACTAGGCCACAATGTTGTGTTTCCTATGATGATCTCCAGGCCACATACCCATTATGGGCAGTGTATTCCTGGCCTATCTCAGAACAGACCAAGGGGACGTACTCCATAGAGCAGTGCATGCCTTGTCTTTCCGTGCAACCAGCCAGCTAGCCAGTGGACAAGGTGCATACCATTCAACAAATCCTCTCCCTTGCACCTCTGTCCATCTGTCACTTACTAGGCTCCATTGATGCCTTGGGACTCACCTTTCCTCTATCGTACTCCTCATGCTGAGTCCAAGAATTCCTGCATAGTGCAAGTCGCTCTCCAGTGGCTTATTCATGCGGTCAGCAAGTATGCTCTTGGTTCCCCAGTACTGCAAGTTCACCACGTTATTCATGACTAGGTCACGTGAGTAGTGGTAACGTATGTCGATGTGCTTCATTCGCCGGGAGATGATCTCATCTTCAGCCATCGAGATGACACTCATGTTGTCCACGTGTACAACTGTGACATCCTTCTGTGGCACTGTCATTTCGCCAAGCAGGCTGTGCAGCCAATGAGTCTCCTTGCACAACTCAGACAGAGTAATACTCTGTCTTAGCTGTGGACACGGAAACACAATCTTGCTTCCTGTTTGCCCATGAGATGGAAGTTCCATTCAAGATGCACACACATCCAGAGGTGGATTTCCGGTCGTCAAGATTTCCTCCCTAGTCGGCATCGGTGTAGCACTTTAGGTGGAGGGGGTCCGTACCTTCTTGGCCTCCAAGGACGAGGCCCATGTGACGTGTCTTCTGCAGGTAGCGCAAGATGCGCTTGATTGTCTGCCAATGCTGTGGCCGTGGGTTGGCCATGAATGCACTAACTTGTCCCACAGCATAGCAGATGTCCGGATGAGTACCTACCATGGCGTACATGATGCTATCCACAGCGGACAGGTAGGAGATGTCTTGCATCTCCCTTCATTCTGCTTCATTGTTTGGCGAAATCGAGGCCTTCAGTTTTGCATCGGTCGTCATTGGGGTGCTGACAGGTTCGTAGTTTTCTATGTGATAGCGCTTATATACCTCACCGATGTATTTGGTTTGGTTAAGTTTGATGGTGCCTACTGCTCTGTCGTGGTGGATGGAGATTCCGAGGTAGTACTCGAGAGGACCCATGTCCTTCATTTTGAACTTTTTGCTGAGGTCAGAATTCAGCTCATCCAGTAGCTCGACCGAAGAAGAGCAGATGATCAGATTATCCACAAACAGTGCAACGAGTATCAGTCCACTCCCATCATGACGCACGTACATGCTTGGATCATTTTGGCGATGCGCGAAGGAGAGACCGGTCATGAAACCATGCATCTCTTTGTACCATATCCTTGGGACCTGTTTCAGCCTGTAGAGCAATTTCACCAACTTGCACACCTTGCCCTCGGGAGCTTTGACTCCTTCGGGTACCTCCATCAGCACTTTGTTGTCGAGCTTCCCATGAAGGAAAGCTGTCATGATGTTCATCTAGTGTATCTCTAGGTTCTTTGTGGCTGCGATGGCAAGGAGAGAGCAGATGGATGCAAAGGTTACGACGGGCATGAACTTCTCGCCGTACTCAGAGCCCGGGCGTTGAGAAAACCCCTTTGCCACTACCCTCGCTGTAGCACGAGGTGTGCCACGTGGCTCGAACGTGGGTCCTGGCCTGTGGGTGATGGATGGGATGAGTTAAGGATCAGAGACACTCAACTACCGCGGTTTTTGCCCAGTGGGCCAAGCTTCCCATCCGTTTGTTACATTTGGTATCAGAGCGCCAGGGTTCGACATCCATTGTGGACACCGGGGGCGGGTCCATTCCTGTGTGGGAGTAATGTAGCACGAGGTGTGCCACGTGGCTCGAACATGGGTCCTGGCCTGTGGGCGACGGATGGGATGAGTTGAGGGTTAGAGACACTCAACTACCGCAGTTTTGGCCCAGTGGGCCAAGCTTCCCGTCCGTTTGTTACACTCGCCTTGAACTTTTCAATTTTGCTGTCTTGCTTCTTCTTCACTCGGAGGATCCACTTGGATCCCACCACGTGGGCCTTGTCGGGTCTATCCACCAGCACCCACGTGCCATTCTCGGTAATGGACACGAGCTTGTTGTCCACTGCCTCCTTCCACCTGGCCGCATCCGGGTCATTCATCACCTCCGCCACTGTGGATGGCTCTCCTTGAGCCATGCACGACCAGCCAAGGCCAGTCCAATCGTCCTCATACTGCAAAGGTGCTTTCTTTGGTCGCAAACTACACCATGGTACTGGTACGACTTCTTGCTTTACTACTGGTGCTTCCATAGGTGGTTATGTGTCATCATCGTCTTCATCAGAAGAGTCGTGAGACTCCAAGTTAGACTGGAAAGCCCCGGACGCCTCGGTATCCACGTCCATGTCAGATGCTGCATCATCCTGCGCAACTATTCTCCCATTCCCACCACGTGCTATCAAAGCAAGCCACTTGTTATGTGCTTGGTCTCTGGACACAAGCAACACTATCCAATCTCCCGCCTTGGGAGCGAGGATTGGGTCCAGAAGCTCTCCCTTTCCAAGGGTGCGTTCCTCAACCTCAACGTTGCGGCTCCTCATGAGCTTGCCTGCTGCCTGGTCTAAAATCTGATAGGCTTTGTGTGACGTGTCGTACCCAACCATGATACACTTTTTGGAATGTGCATCCAGCTTGCTTCTACTTTCTCCCGACTGGATCTTCACCCATGCAGTTTACCTGAACACCTTCAGATGAGAGGCGTTGGGTTTCTTTCTCGACCATGGTTCGTGTGGGGTCTTCAGCTGCTTGTCCTGCTCTTTTCCACACTTCTGCAAGGCAGTTGCTGGTGTGAGGTTCAAGAGGCAGCAGGCCGTTGTTGCAGCTTTAGTCCAAAAGCGAGGTGGGAGCTTGGCGTCGAAGAGCATGCTTCGTACCATGCCGAGTAGGGTTTGGTTCATCCTCTCGGCCACGCCATGGCTTTGGGGGTTGTAAGGGGTGGTTTGCTTATGAAGGATGCCATGATGCTTCAGCCAAGGCTTGCATGCCTTGTACTCACCCCCGTTGTCACTTTGGAGCGTCTTCACCTTCTTGGACGTTTGCCGCTCTACCATGGCGACGAACTCCATGAGCTTCTCCTTGACCTCTCCCTTTGTTTTGAGGAAGTAGATCCACAACTTGTGACTGTGGTCGTTGATGAAGGCCAGGAAGTACTTGCTTCGTGCGAAAGGGTCTGCATACGTCATTGTGGATCAGGTCCAAGACATTCTCCACTCGTTGACCTCCTCTCCCAAACGGCTTCTTCTTTACCTTTGCTTGGAGGCATAGTTCACACAACGTATACCCTTCTCCATGCTTCATGGTGCACCCTTCCATTCCGCGGAATACCTCTTGCTCCTGCATATTTTGTAGCGTGTTGTTGGCCACGTGGTCAAATCGCTGGAGCCACAGGTCAGCGTCAGTGTCCTTGGTTGATGTGGCGGCTGCAGTGTTCGTCGATGGTGCATCTTTCGGCTTCAGTGCCACTGTCTTGGTGGCACATGCCAGTCCCTCATCCGACGCCTTGCTGACTTTGGTTTGAAGCACGTAGAGGCCATTGACTCTTGGAACTTGAAGCATGAGGTCGTCTTTGGTGTACAAATTTTTTATGTCCTCATTTTTTAGGTGCACGACTTCCTTGTTGGTGAACATCAGTGTCATGTTGTTGTCAGTGATTTGTGAGACCGATATCAGGTTCACTGCGAAGGAGGACATGTACACCACCTTTTGAAGATTGACCTCTTTCTCGGCACCGTTCACGTTGAACGTGATCATCTTGTCCCCTTTGTCCATGGCTTGGACGACACCGCCGTTTGCACACTTGATGCGCATGTCAGATTCGGTCATGGAGATAAATCCACCCTTCTCTTTTGAGCAGTGGTGGTTGGTGCCCGAGTCAAGGGCGAATGCCCCTGGCCTAAGGAGCGCTGCCCCCTTCATGGACAACCCTTCAGCCATCATGTTGGTAAGCTCCTTCTTCTCCCTCCCACCTTTGTCCCCGCCTCCTTTCTTAGGACTACGGCAGTCCCTAGCCCAGTGTCCAGCCTTGCCACAGTTGTGACAGTTGCCGGGCTTCTTGGAAGTCTTCCCGCCACCATTGCCTTCTTCTCCACTGCCACCGCTTCCGCAATTGCATTGATTGGAGCAAGAGCTTGAACCTTGTTCACCAAAGCGAGAGGTATAGGCTGAAATGTTTGCCTCACTACCACTGCGTCGCATGGAATCCTTGCGGACGTGTTCGGCGACAGCCTCATATGTCAGATCTGCCTCCTTCCAATCGCCAAATTCGGTGATCAAGGACCCCTAGCTTTCCGGCAACTCCATCAGAAGGCTGATGGCACGCATGTTAGAGTCGAGATTCCATTCCATTTACTGGACCTCTTGTAGTACGTTGTCGAACAACTGCAAAAATGCGGGTATCGATTCTCCTTCGCTCACCCTCATCGACATCAACCTTTGGAAGATAAAGAGTCGGTTTGCTAGGGTGTTTGATTGATGGACGCGTGAGAGTTTTGCGTAGGCCTTGGCAGCCAACGTTCATCCTGTGATGTGGGAGAGTTGAGCCTCGTTGATGGACGTCACAAGTATGGCGATAGCCATGTTATTCTTTGTTGTCCATGCTACAAGGTCAGTCGCATGCGTGGTCACTATCACATCGGCGGGTGCTGTGTTGGTCCCTTTTAGGATGTCGAGGTAGCCACGCACCTTCATGACAATCTCAAACTGCTGTTTCCATAAGGGAAAACATGTCCCCGTGAATTTGGACATACCCGCCTCAAGGCGGGCTTGAGTCGGATCCGCCATTTTTGGCGGTTTCTCGTCTTCTCTGCTTTGCTACTACTCTGCTTCGTTGAGGCCAATGAGGCTGATGAGGCTACTAACTGCGACCGTTGTCAAAGCTATAGTTGGTTCCGTTGCATATCCCTCCTACTGATGATCGCTTAAGGTGATGGTGCTGTCGTGAGAAAACGGACTCGGGTTCGTACCACTTTCTAAAGGGGTAGAGCTTTATCCCGTTGGGACTCAAGGGTCTTGTCCAACATGGACAAAGCTATTCCTCGTCCCCTAGTCCGCCACGTGCGTGGACCCTACCTGAAGAAGCCGATGGAGCCCATGGAGCAGATTGGAGCCGTCTGATTTTTCTGTCCCTGTTGTACTTGTGCGCCATACAAGACCACGCGCGAGTCGGTCTTGGAAGCGTGCCTTAGAACCAGAAGTGTGGACCCATAACCCTTTGTCAATGCGCCGGATAGCAGCGGTCTAGAAAACGGGTCCCGACATGGGAGGCCGCCAACCTCTCTTGGTGTTTCAACCAAGATAACACATCACCCTCGAATGAGGGATCCACACTTTAGGCTCATTCTATTTGCAACCTCACGAATTCCGCATGAAGGTCTTTAGTGTCTACCCTTGGTTGGATACTCTGTGAGGAGTCTCAAAGGCAAGAACTGTAAATGGATGCATGCAAGGTACATGCTTTTGTACTTGTAGAACTTTGATGATGCTTCTGCTCGTAGTGGCTCCACAGGAGCCAACCTCAGCCTACAGTCCTATTTGGTGCATCCTAAGACCGCCAAGTTTCATCCTCAAGGCAGGCTGTAGTAGGCTTCCTAGAAGCTTCATGTCCCATTCTGGGCCACAAAGAAAAATGTGGCTGTCGCGGGGTTTCAGCCCGCGACCCATGAGCTCCTGCGCCTGTCACAACTAGGCCACAATGTTGTGTTTCCTATAATGATCTCCAGCACATATACCCATTATGGACAGTGCTTTCCTGGCCTATCTCAAAACAGACCAAGGGGACGTAATCCATAGAGCAGTGCATGCCTTGTCTTTCCGTGCAACCAGCCAGCTAGCCAGTGGACAAGGTGCATATCATTCAACAGTATGGACGTGAAACTGGCCACAGGGGCAAAGGTCTCATCGTAGTGTTCACCCTTGCTCTGCGCCTTGTACTGTTCCACCTTCTCCTCCTTGATGAGCTTCTTCTTGAAGATCCACTTGGAGTCGATGATTTTCTCTTCCTCTGTTGATTTGATCCCAAGTGTCTTTTTCCTTGTGGGAGGTGAGCTCAGATTTTACATCTCCTTCCCATGGAGCCCCATCCTTCCGCTGCAACGCTTCCATGACTATCTTGGGCTCCTATTGCGGAAAGAATACTCACAAAATCCTGTCCAGATCCCCTCCATGACGTTTTACTGCTTTTACATCCTCCTTGCGCATCTGCTTCTCCAGTGTTGCTATTGTTTGGGATATTTTTTGTTTTTGTTTTAGTTTTTATTGTTGTTATTGTTGTTGTTGTTGTTGTTGTTTTTGTTGTTGTTGTTGTTGTTGTTGTTGTTGTTGTTGTTGATGTTGTTGTTGTTGTTGTTGTTGTTGTTGCTGTTGCTGCTGGAGCTGGTGCTGGTGGTGCTGCTGCTGCTTCTATTGTTGTTGTTTTTGTTATTATTATTTTTGTTGTCGTTGTTGTTGTTGTTGTTGTTGTTGTTGTTTTTGTTATTGTTGTTGTTGTTTTTGTTGTTGTTGTTGTTGTTGTTGTTGTTGCTG
>SZWC01000886.1:103369-116975 GCA_023375785.1 Penium margaritaceum | reverse complement strand
GTCGTTGTTGTTGTTGTTGTTGTTGTTGTTGTTGTTGTTGTTGTTGTTGTTGTTGTTGTTGTTGTTGTTGTTGTTGTTGTTGTTGTTGTTGTTGTTGTTGTTGTTGTTGCTGCTGCTGCTTCTACCCCCTTGCAATGCAACTTGTAACACTGGCCTGCTCCCCTTCTCCTTGGGACCATGGAGATGCGAGCTTCCTTCCCGTTTCCTTTTTCAGCTCCACTGCTTCTGGCGCTTTGGACTCATCATCCGACTCCACTGATTTTGAATCACCCACTCCCCAATCCTCTGGATGGTTCTTGCCGGTTGGAGCCGCTCGGACGTCACCCTCTTTTGCATCCTCCGGCATCTCCCCTTTGAGGAGTGGCAGCCACCCTCCTCGCTTAGAGACACCCCCGCCCTAATATGTCCAATGGCTGTCCTCGTTGAATGTGACATCTTGTCTCATTGCAATCTGCTGCCATTGCGATTCAAAGAGCCGGTATGCTTTGCCCCCGGTGAGCTTACGGATTCAGCTTGCATCGCCCCTCCTAAGCCTGTACAACAGCATGTGCAGCACAACCGAAGGTACATCGATGAGCCATGGTTGGCTTCCTCCCACTCCACACTTCTTGTGGTTTCTTCTATACCTTGGACTCCATGTCTTTCAATAGCTTTGTTTGCATCAGGTTGATGATGTACGCCCCTGTCCATGCTGCCTCGTCCCAATATTTTTGTTCAAGGCCAGCATGAATCAGCAAGGACCTGAACATGTTTAGGATGATGCAGTTCACCCTCTCGATGAAACCATTCTGCTAGGAGGAGTGGGGCGTAGTTTTCTGCCATGCAACCCCCTTGCTCTTTATCAATACCAGAAATCCCTCAAAATCATCACCGTTGTCACTCCGGAGTGCCTTCACCTTCTACTTTGTTTGACGCTCTACTACCGCAACAAACTCTCGCATGTACAACAACACATTGCTCTTCCTCTTGATGATGCAGAGATTGTGGCTGGGTTTTTCAATGAAGGTGACAAAGTAGTGAGCTCCCTCAATGGAGCTCTTGAGTAGTCCACACATGTCGGTATGCACCAGCTCCATCTTTGCCAATGCACGCGTCCCCTTGCTTCCAAACGGCTGCCTTGTCACCTTGCCAGCCACACATGGCTCACACGTGGCTGGTTTGGCTGCTCCGAGGCTCTTGACCTCAAGACCCCGCACCACCTCCTTCATTGCAATGCCCCTCACGGTCGAGGGAGCGATGTGGCAGAGACAATAGTGTCATAGGTCCAGGTCTCCATCGTCTTTTGCGAGGTGGATGGCGTCGGACCCCGCCTGATTGGCAAGGAGCTTGGCGCGGAAAATGTACAAGTCTTCCTCCGTCTACCCATGTGCAATCACATCGTCGTTGCCCTCCATCTGGATAATGGCCTCCTTCTTTGTGACGAGCACCTCGAATCCCTTGTCAGTCAGGGGGCTCACTGACAGCAGATTTTCCCTGAAGTTGGGCATGTGGGGCACGTTATGTGTGGAACACGTGATTACTTTCCCATTCAGCACTGAATCGATGCGGACAATGCCTTCACCTGCAACTAGCTCTGTTTTTCTGTTGGCCACTGACATGCGCCGATATGAGGCAACATTGGTGAAAGACGCAGCCTGGTTGCATAGAATGTGGAAGCCATATCCGGAGTCAATCACAGTGATCTCCAAATCCATCAAGACGGTGTCATCCCATTCCATTAGTGCCTGGTTTTCCTGATTTCAAATCTTCCTCGTCTAGTCCGACTTCATGTTGGGGTAGTTCCATGTGTAGTGGTCCTCTTTGCCACATTTGTAGCACTCCCATTTCTTTTCACCTTTCTTGGTGCCTTTCTTAATGCCCTTCCTCTTCTTGCCTCCCCCTCTATGTTGAGGGAAGATAGCATAGGCAAAACTCGATGGTGTCCCACCCTCTCTTCCATCCCGCTGCATCCATTCATTTCGGACGAACTCAGCCACCTTGGGATGTTTGAGGTCATCGGCATGCCAGCCGTTGACGGCGATGATCATGGGATTCCAATCGTTTGGCAAGGCCAAGAGGAGGATCATTGCTTGCAGCTGAGGGTTGACCTTCCACCCAGTAGCTACACAGTCGGCGTTAACGGAATCGATCTGCTGCAGGATAGCCATGATGTCATTACCTTCGTTGGCTCGGAGGGTGACTAGCCTCTTGAAGATGAAGAACTAGTTAGTAGGGTTGCTGGATGTATGGATGCCACGGAGGCCTTCCAGGCCTCCGTGGCATCCGTGCATCCTTCAACGTGTGTGTGCTGTGTCGAAGCAAGCGCCAACACTACTGACGTAAGTGCCTTCTTGTTGCGCTTCTTGAACTTCTCTACTTCCTCCGGCGTAGCAGTGTTTGGAGGGACTTTCTCTTCACCATGGACCAGCTCAAGCAGACCCTTGTCATCAAGGTAGAACGCAAACTCCCCGCTCTACCAGGAGAAGTCCGTTTCGTATAACTTTGAGATGGTGCCTATGCTCTCTTGCTTGGTCATTGCCATGGCGCGCTGCGGTTGTGTGAACGTCAAAGAGGAAGGGTCCTTCTAAACATGTGGGTCCATATCCCTTTTTTGGGGGTTTAGAGGCACCTCAAGGATGCCTAGCTCGTACTGATGTATGCTACCAATGTTTGGAGCAGCCAATGAGCACCAGTGGTGAGGAGTGTGGAGCACAAGGGTCACAGGCTACGAGTAGAAAGAAATCCATTGCATGCAGGGGGAACAGAATTGAAACACAACCATGTTGCTTAGAATAGTAGGATTACATCCAGCCCTTATAGCCTGTGATGTAAGCTTTCTAAGACATCCAAGAATGCCCAATTTGGAGCAGTAAATCCAATACTACACCCTTCAAAGTAATCCTTGGTGGAGCCATTTGCCATGCCTTTCTCGCTAGGCCAGGTTAGGTGCTTTGATGGTGATCTGTCGACGTGCCCTTCTCTAGGAGGAGGAGTTCATCCTTGTGAAGAAGGTCTCCTTGGTCACCTCTGTTGTGACCCTCTTGCATTTGGAGCTTGTTGTAGTTGAATCCGGATCACCAGTGGTGCAATATCCCGTCACCCATGATGGATACAAGATTCCACCCATCAACAACATGGACTTTGGGCTAGGCTAACTTCCTGAATACTCACTCAAATCATGCAATTTAAAGCTCAATCCAGCATGAAAAAGTAAAAATATTTTAAATCTGAAATCAAATCAGGTGTTCAACTACTACCTAGTGGTCTACCTAGGGTATACGATCAACACCACTCATGAAAAAAGACAAAAAATGTCAACATGGCTTGTTCTTCATCCAACACCAGCTTGTATGCCCTAAAATGATTCAGGTGCCACTTACGAACATCATGAGCCAGCTCATGATGTTCGTAAGTGAATTCCAGTGAGTCATGTATGTGCCCGTACTTCCTCTTGCTACTCATGTCCAAAATCCTTTCATACCTTCAACTATAGTACTTGATATGTCTAAGAGTCATGGGGGATGGCTTTCGGGTTTATATACAGCCAATAACATGAATTCCTCTTCACTGCGACAATGCTTACATGATTGTATATAACTAGGAAATCATGGAATGTGTTGTTGAGCACTTCTCCAAGCCTTGAAGCGAATGCTTGAGTAAGAAACAAGGTGGTGGCTGTGATTATTTTTAGCAAGTTTTCATGGACTCCATGCCAAGGAGTGTTTATGTCGATCCACAACATTTAAGTAGGTAGACCTAGACAAGAGAAAAAATATGCATGTACGCTGAGCAATTATATGGGATGCTGTTCTTGCATGCTAGGTGTGTTCGGATTGGTGTAAAGTTGCCTAATGGTCACGCTGCCGGTCTCTCCAACGTCATTAGTTAGTGTTGTATTGTCAGTCTTTGTGACCTCTGGACTTGACACCGATCACATGCAAGCAGTCTGGTCAATAACTGCTATGATGGTCCAAGCGTTATCATTCACATCCTTATGTGTCCACAGGAATTTTCTCGGTGGCCAGTTCCCGAGGGTCACTTTCTCGGCAACATCACTTCTGATCTATGTTAGCTCACGCTTCTAGAGATTGTTTCCATGCTTCTGCTGCTTCTTTCGGTTTATCACTTGGCCACTCGAGTGACCTTGAATTTTGCTGGGATCTATCCAATTCGTTGTTTGGGAGCTGGTAGGTATTTTCTTGCATTTTCCCACTGACCAGCCGTTGTATTTGTGCATATTGCAGGCAAGCTTGCTGGACCGGGGAGGGGGGTGGACATATTTCCGTCTCACTCATTGTTTCATGAATTTGTCACTTTTTCAACCAAATATCTGCCGTCTCTTCACCAATCTCAGCGCCGTCTATCATATTGTGTCCCTTTCTACGTACCCTCTCATGCAGAAAGTCGCTAGAGGGGGTTTCTCCATTCCCTCATGGTATCAAAGCAATTGAGAGACTACACCCTCATATTCAATCATACAGCACGTAGTAGCCATGTCTCAGCTGGGCTGGATTGGGCTTGGCAGGGGCGCAAAGATCCTGGCAATGTGGAGGCCTTGAGCTCAGGGCTCACACCATGTAGTACTCCAACAGAGCTGGAGGTGGAACACTGCCGTAATCTCTCAGGCAAGTTCCCTTGTCGCAGCTGCCATCTTGGCAGCGACAATGAGCACACACCAGCCGCACTCTCTGTTGTGGGAGCAACTTGCAGCTAAAAATTGGAGCCGCTCCCTTGCGTGCCTGTGGCTTCTTCGTCCACCCACCATAGATGCGGCTGCCATGTAATTTGTGGCAGCTGCATACGTAAAGTTTGCTTTTTTCTGCTGTAACCTAATCGACATAAGCGGCAAAATTTTCCGCTCATTCTTCTCCCTTGTGTCGTCCATGTAGCAACAGCAGCACCATTGTGCCTCTCATAGCGTGGACAGAATTCTCTACTGCATTCCTGTGCATGTGTGACTACATTAGGCAGCAGCAGAAGAACCAGTGGTCCTGCTTTTGTACGTATATGCCGCCAATAGCAGTGGCAGCAGCCACCGCAGATCTGCCAAGTCTGTTCTAGAGTAAGCCTTCTCTTATGAGACCATGAAGTGATGACTTGGGTGAGGAACCGGGTTCCCAATGGTCTGCTTGCACACCATGTCACACTGTATGAGTGCTGGTTTGGTCGTCGCACTGACCTACGTCTCGCTCACGTCCAGGGGAGTGTCGCATAGGTATGGCTTCCTATATACCAACATGATAGTAATTCCTCATATCGTGTCCTCATTGATCTGTTCCTGGGCATCTCTCCAATTCTAAGGCATGGTAATTCTGGGATGCTGATCGCGACCTTGTCATTGAATCTTGTGACAATCTCGTTTTCAAAAACAAGTTCAGTCACAACATTGTTGACCGCATCTCTTCACTTGCACCTGCCCCTCGCATTGAGGGATGTTCGTGGGCTGGATGGCCTGAGGGAAATGTCTTCTCTCTGTTTGTTTCTCCCCCTTTCTTCCATCTCCTCCCACTTATGTGCCTACGAGTATATAATTACCCGTATTCTCACTTGCTCCAATGATTGCGTCCTCGCTCCTGTCACACATACTTCTATTTCCTTGCCTGGGTCCTAGACTAGTGCGGCATGTTGAGGCTGCAGCATCGCTGGAGTAGGCATGGCCCCACACGTTGCTTTGCACTGCTGTCCCCTTCCGCTGCTCTAAGTCTGTGAGAGAGAAAACTGCACGCTGAGGAGTTAGCCCCAAAAAGGCAGACAAAGCTGGAGAGAACTGATTAGTAACTGACAATGAACAACGATGGGAGACCCCTCCAAGAACTGGCTCTCCCTGAACTCTGTAGAGATTGTAACTCAGCTTACCCCAATCAGAAAAAGACCTATTTTCTGGCAGGCAGGGTTTTCTCGGTGAGCCCTGCCAGACAGCTGACAGCCCGAAACCCGGGCGTCGTCCTTTTTCCCTGAAATCGGGACCATACCAAAATACCCAGGCTGTAAATGCAGTTGTGTGGTCAGAATCACCTAGAAAAAGAACAGCAAGGAGTTACGGCTACCTAAACCCAGGCAGCGTCTAGGCTAGTCCCCGGTTACAACAGTGCCCGAACAACCTGAAACTTGGACCCCAAGCAGAACATGACGCTGCAATTGCAACCGTGAAGACAGATTTGGTACAGGATGCTTCCAGAAAACATCTCCCGTGGCAGTGACCGCTAGCGACGTGACTGCTGAGGAGGCCTGCCGATGGAGCTGAGCACGTCATACGTGTGAGGGAAAAGGTTCCAACAAATTGCGTGTAGACCTCAGTGTGTGTTGGCTCCACCGGACGACACTCTAGCAACGTCGTGTCTCGTCATCAGTCATCTGCACGCTGATATACACAGGCCGGGAGGACACAACAGAACACAGTCAAAGATGTGCAAAAACCAACACTCCCCCATGACTCACAGGCGCAGTGCACATGGACGGGCAGCAAGCACACCGACCAAGGAGGAAAGACTCCCCCAAGACAGGCAATACATGAACAAGGATAGAGAGAGAAACTCACGGACGCACACCGACCGCACTCACAGCCTTCTTGAACGAGTCACACTTCAGTGCCTTGGTTAAGAAGTCAACCAGCTCCCGTGTTGTCTCAACCCACACAATGCTCACGGTACCGTCGTGCAACAATGAATGTACATAGTGATACTCAACTTTGATGTGATTTGTGCACCTATGATGCATGCCATCATTGTCGGTGATGGCCATGGCAATCTCATTGCCACAGTGCAGCGTGACGGCCACAATAGATTGACGCAAATCAGACAACATAGGATGCAACCACACGCTCACATGCGTTAGAATCAAGATCCACATACTCAGCCTCAGTAGTGTTGCGTACAATACAACCTTGAATGCCATTGTGCCAGAACACGACCGTGCCACCAACGAGAAAGATCCAGCCAATGCGGCTCTTGCTGTCCGGGCTACCAGTCCAATCACTATTAGTATAGCTCATTGGGACAATGGACGACTGCCGATGGTACATGAGGCCTCGTCGTGGAGTCGAGATGACATAAGGCAGCAAACAGATCGCGACCTCGAAATGGAGGTGACATGGATCCTGGGAAAACTGGGCCTGGAGGTTAACGGCGAACGCGATGTCAGGTCGCGTCGTCGTTGCCAGGAACATTAGTGACCCAATGACTCTTAGATACGTGGTCACGTTAGCTGGCTCCCCCACAACGGCTGGGTCGAGGCTCTTCGGCTTTGCCTAGCCATCAGGTGACATGGGTGAGGACACGCTCGGTACGAGAAGTAGGGCCTCGACCCAGCAAGCGGACACGATTTGGACGTAGGCGGCCTGGTGGATGTGCAGAATGTCCTGGGAGTGGTCATGCTTCAACTCCATGCCCGAGAACACTCGGGCAGGCCCGAGGTCCTTCATCTGGTAGGTGGCTTCCAACAGGTCCTTCACACGCTGGATGGTAGCTGCGTCTGGCGACCCAATGAGGAGGTCATCGACGTAGACTAGGACGTTGACGAAGGGCTGGCCTCTCGGGATGGAAAACAGTGCGGGGTCTGTAGTGCTATGAAATAGGCCACCGCTGAGAATCATGTGACTGATCTCCTGGATCCAGGAGCAAGGTGATTGCTTCAGGCCATAGAGAGCCTTCCGCAGTCGCCAGACCTTGATAGTGCTGTTATCGAAGCCTGGGGGCCACACCATGTAAAGTTCATTGCCTTCCAGTGAGCCATGAAGAAAAGCATTACTCATGTCCATCTGATGTAGCTCCCATCTTTATTTGAAAAACAACACCCGACTAGTGGAGAACCGGCCGACCGGAGCGAAGATCTTGTCGTAGTTGACTCCAGGGACCTGAGCAAAGCCCTTGGCCGTAAGACGGGCCTTGTACTTGTCCAGGGATCTGTCGGGCTTCCACTTGCGGCGAAGGACTCACTTGGCACCGATTGCCTTTCGGCCAGAGGGGAATGTTAACGAGCTCGTATACCTGATGTTGCCGGATGGCGGCAAGCTCTTCGGCATATGCATAATGGGTTCGGTCATCATATACCCAGTTTTCGGAACTATATAGCTCATTCGCCTGTCGTCGGTCGGAAAATAACGCAGGTATCAATGGACCGTCAAAAATAACGCAGGTATCAACGCCGAGCGAGAAAGCAACTAGCTGCCCACGCGGTTAAAAAAATTACTCATACGGGAATGGAGATTAATTAATATCTCCGTAGCCCACGCACTATTCGCTCAGTCTTGAATAGTAACGGAGCGGAACCCCTTTGTTTAAGCGCAGGTCCATCACCAAACCTCCGGCGGTGGTCCGGCAGACACAGGTCATTGGAAAAATATTGTGCACAAACCCTGATTTGTCGGGCCTAGGTTCGACGCATTTCGCTGCACGTTTCTGCAGCAGTTGCAAAAGAACTCTGCGTGCGTGGACGCATACGACACGTGTCATCGCACATCTTTCTGACGAATGATATGTCGCCGCTACAGCCAACCGACGACATCGTCGTCAGCGTGGATCACTAGGCAGTACGTCAACCGCCACCTTTTTAGCGACAACGACCACTTTTGATGTGACGTACTCGAAAGGATACGAAAGGCGAACTGTAGCTCGAACCGAGCTCATAAATGGAGTTCATAATGCTAGTCTACGGTGAATTGGTAAGCTGTCGTTCACGACGTTGTATTCAATCGCAGGCCATGGCGTCCTCGGACCACTTGTCGCTGAAGGGGCGTCCGTTGCCCCCGCTCCAGATGTGGGCGGGTGTTGTCGAGGATACTAGCCACATGGACCTGTACGATGCGTGGATCGGGTGGGTTAACATCAAGCACATGTGGGACTCCAAAGGACTCGGCCCATGTCCAGCAGAACCATACACCATGTGCTGGCTGATGGGTGTGAAACCGCCGCATCCCCGTTTTGCATGGTGCCCGCCTCACTGGCAGCCGTGGGTCCATCCGGACCCACTCTGGTGTGCGAGAATGTAGACGGAAACTTCTGACAGGAGGAGTGTTGTAGACGTGTTTAATTCGTGAACCACGGCTTCTTGTCAACTGTACAAGTCACCACTAGTGCTATCTTGACTTCTCCTTGACTTGCATCGTTTTCGCTAGCAAACATGGCTCTTTCCGATCCGTTGAAGCTGCGAGGTCGTCCGATGCCGCCGCTCCAGTTGTGGGACGGAGGACCGGATGCTCCTCGATATGGTCCATGGGGCGAACTACTTCCTCCACGACCCCGCATGGACCACTTTGATGCATGGGTCGCGTGGAACAACATCAAAAGCCGCTGGGACTCGAAGAATATGGGCCAACCTCCAAGTGATCCATTCGACATGTGCGGCATCATGGGTGTGAAGTGGCCACATTGCCGTCCTATGTGGTGCCCACCACACTGGCAGCCATGGGTACATCCGGATCCTTTATGGTGCGCCAGACTCTGACCGCAGACTGTGGAGTAGGATTGGGTACATGTGAAATTCTGACAACACGTTCTACATCCAAAGTACAGGGCATCGTGGTTATATTTTGATCGTTTTTACATCTGACATGTCCGCTATATTACACATGAATGCAATGTGCCCTCCATGGTGACATACACTAACAACTGGGTTATGAAGCACTTTCACTTTTGCAAGGTCTCGATTGCACCTGCGTGGAAAACGTAGTAAAACTTGAGCACGTAAGGATGTTGTACATCACAGTATGAAGACATCTGCTGCACAAGGCAATGTATGGCTTCATTTCAATACCTTGGAGCACATGTGCATGTTTTCGAAAGTGAAGGAGCTTCAGGGTTCCTATGTGGGGCCCACCCCAGTGGCAGCCATGGGTGCATCCGGATCCTGTATGGTGTGCCTGACTCTGACCGCGGACAGTGGTGTAGGATTGGGTACATGCGAAATTTTGACAACACGTTTTATATCCATACTACCCGGTATTCTTGTTATATTATGATACTATTTAAATCTGACATGTCCGCTATGTTACACATGAATGCAATGTGCCCTCCATGAGAAACTACTAGGAAGCTTCCTAGCCTTGCTGCTGCTGACGTGGCGACACTGTCCAGTCAGCTGACGCACTAGCAAGCAGGCAGGTGCAAGAAACAGCAAGGATCAGGCTAGGGAGACGCGCAAAGTCTCATAAGCTTCAATAGCTTAGTAAATGCAGAGAGAAATGACAACTGACAGGTCCAGGGCATAAATACCTGCCGCGGCGCACGGCGGGTGTCGCACGCGGCAGTCCAAGAGCTGTCCTAAAACCGGCCCAAAACCACTGTTTTGGCCGTAACTCTGCGCACACAGGTCAGAATCCTACGCCGTCTGAACCTAGACGTGCAGAATCAAAAGACGCACGCAACGACTGGTCACATGCATGCAACCATCGACTGACAGCGAGTATATAATGCAAAAACATGCAAATGGGTCTCATGCCCAGTCCGCCGAAAGGCGCCTGCAAGACGCAGAAAGCACAGCAAGGAGTCACGGTGACATCTGGGGCTCTGGAACAGTGGTCGGTCAGCTCCAGACGGGTAGTCCGCCGCCTGTCGTCGCGCCGGTGTCACCAGGGCCGCCTGCCTCAGGGATCTGCATGAGTATGGACACGGCCGAGTGGTCACAGTAAACTGTACAGAAATGGCACAAATCACAACACTCCCCCATGACCCGATGGTACGCATGTCCATACGCGTGCAGCACTGGTACAACCACATAGTGAGTGACACAGACAGATGAGACGGCAGCGTACATCCCACACTCAACCACTGTCACGCACGGGACGAAGCCCAACAGAACGAATGGCCACTAGGAACTTTCCGCGTGCAAGTGCCTTCGTCGAGAAATCAGCTCGCTGCAAGTCAGTGCCAACCCACATGATGGAGATCACGCGTCGCTCCACCAGATCACGAACGAAGTGATGCCCAACCGCAATGTGCTTTGTGCAAGCATGAAAAACACCAGAGTTCTCCGCCATGGCAAGAGCACTCTGGTTGTCGCAACGCAGCACAATGGCGGGTACTGACTGCCCAAGCTCAAGAAACAAGCGCTGCAGCCAAACTGCCTCAGCAGCCCTTGCCCCCAAAGCCACATACT
The DNA here is from genome assembly GCA_023375785.1 of Penium margaritaceum. Classification (NCBI taxonomy): domain Eukaryota; kingdom Viridiplantae; phylum Streptophyta; class Zygnematophyceae; order Desmidiales; family Peniaceae; genus Penium; species Penium margaritaceum. The sequence goes on along the minus strand of SZWC01000886.1, from coordinate 105,905 downwards.
CTTCCTCCGACAAGCTGCGTGCGATGCAGCCCTGCTTCCCGCTTCGCCAAGACAAAGCGGTACCACCGAGCAGAAACACATAGCCAGTGCGACTGCGCCCGTCAGGACTCCAAGCCTAGTCGTTGTCAGTGTAGCCGTTAAGGACCACCGAACACTGCCGACGAAAGCAGAGTCCGAGATACGGCGTGGAAACCACGTACCGTACCACTCGCACAGCCGCGTGAAGAGCTCTCGCACGTGGAGCCTGCGAGAACTGAGCGAGGAGGTTGACGGCGAACGCGATGTCGGGACGCGTGGTCGTGGCCAGGTACATCAGAGATCCGATAAGACGGAGGTACAAGGTCACGTCCACTGTCTCTCCCAGCTGTGTAGGGTCATCCACCTTCAGGGCATCCTGCCCATCAGGTGTGATGGGTGTGGAAGCAGTGGGCACTGCACCAAGGAGATCGCTAAAGCGCTCCCCCACGACTCGTGCATATAGGGCCTGATGCAGCAGCAGTGTCCGATGTCTGCGATCACGTACAATCTCCATACCGAGAAACACCAATGCAGGACCGAGGTCCTTCATCCTGTAGGCGGTCTGCAAGACAGCCTCGGCCTCCTTTACGGCCTCCAGGGACGGAGACGCGATCAGAAGGTCATCAACATAGACCAGGATGGCGGTGAGGCGCTCGGGTGTCGGTAGGATGAACAGCGAGGGGTCAGCCTCGTTCTGTACGTATCCTGCACGAGTCAAGGTGCCTGTGATCTCCCGGTTCCAACACCGTGGAGACTGCTTGAGGCCGTACAAGGACTTGCGCAAGCGCCAGACCTTGTCACCGTCCTCAAAGCCTGGTGGCTGAGCCACGTAGATCTCCTCGTCCAGAGAGCCATGGAGGAACGCGTTGTTCACATCCATCTGGTGTAGTTCCCAGTCATGCTGAGCCACTACACCGAACAGAGCTCGAGCTGAGGTCATGCGGCCGACAGGGACAAAGGTGTCAGTGTAGTCAACTCCCTCAATCTGAGAGAACCCCTTGACGACCAAGCGGGCCTTGTAGCGTTCCAGTGAGCCATCAGGCTTCACTTTCTTGCGAAAGACCCACTTGACCTGAATCGCCTTCCTCCCGGGGGGAAGATCGACCAGCTCATAGACTCTGTGCTCTCGGATAGCGCGAAGCTCATCCTCGCAAGCAGCTCGCCAGGCATCAGAATCCTGCGATGAGAGAGCCTCCCTCAATGTGCCCGGGTCAGGGGCTAGAGAGGGGGAACTCTGCGTGGCAAGTGCAGACGCCACAGTGTCAGGCCTGACAGTCACGAGGTCAGCTGCTGCGTCACAGGCGATATGGAACTCGCGAGTGACCAGATCGTGCCCGATGGGGCACGCTGGGNGCACAGGCGAGGCCTCTGGGCCAACGGCAATAATAGCCGGGTCGTCAAGTGCTGGAGACCGAGAGGGGGCTCGAGCGGACCCATCAGCCTGTGGAGAAATCTCCCCCATCCGCCGAGAACCCTCACAGGACGGGACGTGGGTGGCAGAAAGGGCTGTGATGGAAGTCAGATCACGGTAAGTGAGTGACTCAAAAAACAGCGCGCCACGAGACTCTATGACACGACGGCGAGTGGGGTCCCAGAAGCGCCAGGCCTTCGATCGCGGGGAGATGCCGATGAAGGCACACAAGCGACCCCGAGGGGAGACCTTGGACCCCTGCTGGTCCTCGGTGTACCACACGGAGGCCAGGGAACCCCAGACGCGCGCGAGGCGAAGATCAGCACGGTGGCCAAACCAGAGCTCGTACGGTGTAATATGGTCCGGAAGCGGACCATGCGGGAGGCGGTTCTAGACCCAGGTCATGTAGGAGAAACCCTCGAAGGCGAAGGACTCTGGGAGACCGCACTCAGACCGCATGGCGCGGACCGCATCCTCCATGGTGCGGTTCCAGCGCTCGGAGACACCGTTCTGCTGTGGGGTGGCAGGAGCGGAGACCTGGTGAAAGACGCCGTGCTCAGCAAAGAAGGCGTCCATTTCACCGAGGAACTCGCCACCGCGATCCGAGCGAAAGGTGTGTAGCGTGTGGCGAGACTGACGCTCAGCCATCACGAGCCAGAGCCGAACCGCAAGGGCAGCGTCGCTCTTCTGACGCAGACTGTAGACCCACCGCATCCGGGTGAAGTCATCAGTCAGTGTCAGAACATATCGGCCCCGCTCGGACACGGACTCAACCGGGAGAGGACCAAGCAGGTCCGAGTGGACCAACTCGAGGGGCCGCAGTGCGCGTGAACGCGAATCAGGGTAAGTGCACCGGTGCATCTTACCCTGAGCGCAAAAAAGGCAGTCGGTCTTGGGTGGCTTCTCGAAAGAAGCCACGTCAAGACCAAGAGCGGGCTGTGTCCGGATGAGCTTCGACACAGTGTCGGAGCCCACGTGACACAGACGTCGGTGAAGCAACCTCTGGTGGTCTGGGGATAGAACACCAGTGACAAAAACGCGACCAGAGGACGGAGGGGAGCGAGGAGAGGACGGCCGAGCAATGCGGTACAGGTCATCAACGACTGA
>SZWC01000886.1:80662-100248 GCA_023375785.1 Penium margaritaceum | reverse complement strand
TCTCACGTTGACGGCGGTCGACCGTCTCCAACGGGTCCCAGAAGATCTGCTGCAGCGGTGACTCTCACTGCTGCTGCTCTGCTGCGTCTCTGCTGCGCAGCTCGGTGAGATCTGTCTCACCGCTCTGATACCATGAGAAACTGCTAGGAAGCTTCCTAGCCTTGCTGCTGCTGACGTGGCGACACTGTCCAGTCAGCTGACGCACTAGCAAGCAGGCAGGTGCAAGAAACAGCAAGGATCAGGCTAGGGAGACGCGCAAAGTCTCATAAGCTTCAATAGCTTAGTAAATGCAGAGAGAAATGACAACTGACAGGTCCAGGGCATAAATACCTGCCGCGGCGCACGGCGGGTGTCGCACGCGGCAGTCCAAGAGCTGTCCTAAAACCGGCCCAAAACCACTGTTTTGGCCGTAACTCTGCGCACACATGTCAGAATCCTACGCCGTCTGAACCTAGACGTGCAGAATCAAAAGACGCACGCAACGACTGGTCACATGCATGCATCCATCGACTGACAGCGAGTATATAATGCAAAAACATGCAAATGGGTCTCATGCTCAGTCCGCCGAAAGGCGCCTGCAAGACGTAGAAAGCACAGCAAGGAGTCCCGGTGACATCTGGGGCTCTGGAACAGTGGTCGGTCAGCTCCAGACGGGTAGTCCGCTGCCTGTCGTCGCGCCGGTGTCACCAGGGCCGCCTGCCTCAGGGATCTGCACGAGTATGGACACGGCCGAGTGGTAACAGTAAACTGTACAGAAACGGCACAAATCACAACACTCCATGGTGGCATACAATAACAAGTGGGTTATGCAGCACTTGTACATTTCGAACCTGGTGATTGCGCCTTGGTGGAAAACGTACTCCAATTTGAGCACGTAAGGGTGTTGTACATCACAGTATGAAGACATGTGCTGCACAAGGCAATGTATGGCTTCATTTCAGTACCTTGGAGCACATGTGCATGTTTTCGAACGTGAAGGAGCTTCAGGGTTCCTATGTGGGGCCCACCCCAGTGGCAGCCATGGGTGCATCCGGATCCTGTATGGTGTGCCTGACTCTGACCGCGGACTGTGGTGTAGGATAGGGTACATGGGAAATTTTGACAACACGGTTTATATCCATAGTACCCGGTATTCTTCTTATATTATGATACTATTTAAATCTGACATGTCAGGTATCTTACACATGAATGCAATGTGCCCTCCATGGTGGTATACAGTATGAAGTGGGTTATGCAGCACTTGTACATTTCGAACGTCGTCATTGCGCCTTGGTGGAAAACGTTCTCTAAGTTGTGCACGTAAGGGTTTTGTACATCACAGTATGAAGACATGTGCTGCACAAGGCAATGTATGGCTTCATTTCAATACTTTGGACCACATGTGCATGTTTTCCAACGTGAGGGGCAGTCTCACATGCAGATATCCATGTCGTCCACCGTTGAATATGTGAATGAAGCAGACGTTCGGTTGACTTTTGCAACATCACTACATTCAACCACCCTTTGGTCACTGGAACGGACCTGGTTTGCCGTTCACAATCCACCGCTGGACTTGTGGGGGTAGTGTATGGATCCATCCAATAATGTCCCACATGGGGCACAAGAGCACAGGCCTGGACGAAGCCTGTGCAGGAACCGGATGAAAGACCGTCCCTTCTTCAAGTTCGTCTTGAGCATCGTAGAACACGTCTTCGGGATTGAACTCTGATAGAACATCCATGTCAAATGGTTGTGGGCACGTGCTGTAGTACAGATGGAGCTGTAGACGCCTCCATTCCGTGTCCAACTTTGACAGCAAGTAACATGTACTGGCTCCACAAAGAAAATAATTCACAAGAGGTACTGCTCCCGGGAATACCGTGCACTCCATGTTGAAAGAAGGAAAATGTCCGAGAGATATACAAATGACTATCATCTCGCTTTTGTACATTGCGGACGTCATTGTCCAGTGTATGTGAAAGTAGTATTAATCAACTGTGTTCATTATTACGTAATGCAAAACCGGGACGTTGAGGATGGATGTTGAAACCCAATTTTCTTCAATCACACTTTTCAAACGGCCAGTAGGACTACATGGATTGGGGTTGGATGTTGAAGCACGTTGTCAAAGCACTAGCCTAAACATGACAGAGACAACTGACACAAGCACACAACACTGTTCAACTCAGACTTAGGCAGGCCACCAGCCAAGCCGAGCAGTGTGTCAGCCAAGACTTGGTCAAACTTGATCTTCCTTCCACGCTTCGTCTGAGTTCATGGCATGCTTCCCTGCACCCCTGCACAGAGACATGGAATTGTAGTTATGAAATGCTTGTCCGTGTATGCATGATTTGCAGACTTGCAGAACACAATGCAGAGAACACTAGTTCAATGTCTCACCTTGGATTCCTAGAGCATCCATTCCTCTTTTGTCGTCGTTCCGGACGTCTTGCGCAGCTTCATCATCAGCCTCGTCTTCATCCCCCTCTTCTCCTGTGTCTTCCTCTCCATGTTCCTCCATTCCGCCATGCTCCTCCATGAACCTGGCACTTTCAGCGTCGTGCTGTTCCTGTGTCAGCAGTCCGGTCTCAGGCTCCGCCGCATACCCCAGGGAGTCCTCACTGCCACTGTCGGACACGTTGTCGTCGAAGTCATCTGCGGGTGCCTCACCAACCTCGTCATCCGTCGACGACCCCCTGGGTTCACCCTCCGGGTCGTAGTCGGACGCGTCACTGTCGTCCGTAGCTGCCCCTTCCTCGTGCCCTGCCCCTCCCTCTCTCGCAGCACGAACAGCTGCAGTCCCTGCTGCTGCCTCTCTCTCTCTGCGCGTAGTGCAGCTGCCGCTTCGTCAGGCCGTGGTACAGGTGGGTTTGGACAGCTCTTTTTCGTGTGCCCCTTGCGGCCACACCTCGGGCAGATGAAGTTGCGTTTCCGCAGAGGCGCACGCTCCATGCGAGCGCTCCTCGGACGACCGCGGCCACGCCGCGGACCTGGCTGGCCCCAGCCTGGCGGCAATGGTTGGTTCAGTCCGGCTGGACTCAGTGTGGGCATAGGGTTTTTGTATGTGAGGCTCCAATACCGCACTGACTGGCCGCGGCTGATGTGCGCAGTCGGGTCCACACCCACCTCCATCATGAGCGCACAAGCATGCTGGCATGGCTGGCCGAACTCCCGCCACCGACGACAGTCACAGGTTCCCATGGCCAGGTTCACGTGCCGGCGCACATCAGTGGGGCCACGAACCATTGCCGCCGACGGCCCCTCCATGACGACATCGTAGTCACGTGCCACAGCGGAGCTATGAAGCAGCCGTTTTGCGAGAGCCGGGGCTAGAAGCTCGCTGCACTTGGCTATCTGCTCTCGACGCTGCGCCATGATTCCCTGCACGAAGTAGTAGACCTGCAGGAAGTAGTAGAACGGGAACAGCTTGCGCAGGCTCTTCAGGCGAGAGTTCAGCGACTCTGATGCATTGCTGGTAATGTGCCCCCCGCGAGGCACGGGGCACATGTACGACGTCCATTTCTGCAGTGGTATGCCACCGGTTCCGTCCCGGGCTGGGATGAGGTAGTCCGCAGCTCTTTCGCTCACTGCCCGCAGATGTCGTGCAACCCGGTGAAACTGCTCATGTGTCAGTGCCTGTGCGCACTTGTATGCCCAGTATGCCGCCTTCTTGCCGTACCTCTCCTGAACGTTTCTGCGGAGGTGCCATGCACAGTACGTGTGTGTTGCGCCCGGCAAATGTCTTGCAACCGCTTTCGCCAGTCCAGCTTCACGATCCGACACAATGACTGCGCCTGCAGTAGATGCAGAGGGGTAAGCTCGAGCCAGCTGCTCGCAAAACCACAGCCATGTCTCTTCATTCTCATTGGAGACCAGAGCCCACGCCATCGGGCATGCGTGGTCGTTTGCTTCAAAAAACTGCGCGACCAACATGACCTGCTTGTGCCCATTCTTCAAAAACGTTCCATCCATTGTCATGATTCTCCTACTGTACTCCCAGCCAAGTCGGGTGGCGCCAGGGGCCACAAACGCCCACTTGAACTTGTTATGTGTGTCCTGCTCCGCCACAGCATGCGTTGCCGGGTCAACACGTTTGAGCTGCATGGACACATAACCACGGTGTCACAAGTATGAACTGGAAAATGAGAACGAAGATGACAGTCAATGTGACGTACCATGCCACGAACGTGGCGGGACGTACCTCCTGACACAAGGCTGGAAACATGGCCCAGGACTTCGCCTTCGTGTGACCCATGTGGTATGCCTGGGCCATTGTTCGTGCACGATACAGAGTACTATTGGCGACTTGAATGCCCGATGCTTCCTTGATGATGGCCCTGAGCGTGGCAGGAGGCGTTGTCGGATCCCTCGCCATTTTCTGCGAGATGTGCCGGGCAATCCAACGTGTGGTACGGGCGGGGCTCCCGCGGCCAATAGTCGGGGTGCAACAGTGGCCCTCTGACACGTAGGACAGCTTTACCGCCCCGAACTTGGAAGACACCACTGCGCGTACTTGCCACGCACAACCACGTCTCATGGCCTCCACGCAGCGCACGTCGATCCGTGCGGGCTCGCTCCGCACCCACTGAAGCCCAAAGCGGTTCGCCACCGCGTAGTCCTCGATGGCCGCTCTACAGGCCGCCATGTTGCGAAACTTCTTGCCCTCCACCAGGTCGTCACCATGTGCTTTCCGTTTCTTCGTCGTAGACTCGGGCGAGCTCTCGGACGTGGCTGCAATAGGAGACGATAGCCAGAACGAAAAGCATAGTCGTCAGTCGGGAGTGGGCCGGAAGCTGTCCAACAAGAAGATGAGAAAGCGATGTCATGCAATCACTGGGTACGCAAACACAAGTATGTGCCCTACACAAGGGCCACAGCAGGCGTACAAAACATAAGGACATTGAATGAAGTAAAACCCAGGACACACACATTACCAGTGGATGCACTAGGACAAATGACACGGTACCTTGCCCACGATTGGGTGTATGGAGGAGCCTCGGTCTGCTCCGAGGACCGTGGCTCCATTCGAAACAACCGCATGCTCTCGGCGGCCTCTTCGTCGACACGTCTTTCCCATTCCTCAAAATCACGGTCTCTGTTAAGCCAGAAGAAGGCTTCTTCCTCGGCACCTGATTCACGGAGGTTCACGTAGTGTGCCGTGAACTGTGCCTGCGCAGGAGGAGGCGCTGGCAGAAGACCATGCTCCACAGGGCGATAGGCGAGTTGCTGAGGTGGTCGTGCGGCGGGCCGTACCGCAGGTCGTCCCGCAGGTAGTGCAGCGGGTGCTGCACCGGGTCGGGCCAGAAATCGCGCAGCGGGTGGTGCAGCGGGTAGTGCAGCGGGTGGTGCAGCGGGACGTGCAGCGGGACGTGCAGCGGGTGGTGCAGCGGGTGGTGCAGCGGGTGGTGCAGCGGTAGAGGCAGCGGGTACAGCAGCGGGTAGCGCAGCGGGTACAGCAGCGGGTGCTGTAGCGGTAGAGGCAGCGCGTGGTGCTGCAGATGGTGCCGCAGGTCGTGTAGCTCGTGGTGGCGCAGGACGTGCAGCGGGACGTGCAGCAGCCGTCGGCTCGGCGGGAAGTGCAACTGGCGGGGCCCCACCGACGCCTGAGGGGCGCCACCCCGCAGCTGTCGGTGGGTTCGGCCGTTGAAGGTTACGCCGCCTTGGGTCTGAAGAACCGGACAGAGTTGTGGCGGCTGTTGCCGGAGAGGCCACATGACGGGGAGGTACCTGCCGTGGCACGTGAAACTTAGCCGCCACGGGCAAGCCCCCCTGGCCGGTGGAGACCGCCCGTCCTCGTGTCAGAGGGCCACGCGGTTGTGAGAGCACAGAAGTCGTAAGACGCAATGCCTCGGCACATGAGACCGGTTTTCGACGGGCCGATTGTGTGGGATCTGCGCAGACCGGACTGGTGGAGGCAGGAGCCTCCGCCCTCCGGGCACTGGCCCGGGTCTGGGGCGCCATGGCGCGAAGAATGGGCACATTGGCATTTTGTCAACGCAATATATTCCTGATGTACCCTGCACATGAACTCACCTCGCTTGATGAGGAGAGACAGCGCCATGTTGACACTCCACCGCCAACACACGAAACCCTCGCATAGCCGCACCTCGGCGCTGCACAGGCCGAAATGACAAACACTGGGGGGGGGTGTCGCTAACCCCCCGTCCATGCTCACGCTGACTCTGAGTTGTGCCAACGCATGTGAAGGACCATCCGCATACCAGCATACATGCACAGGTTTTGCAACCAAGCCGCGTGCACACCACACGTGCGACAAGGGTCAGAGGTAACTGGTGCGCCTCCATTTGCGCACATGCAGGTTCGGCAGCCAGGCTGGCATCCGGGCATGCAGGACGTGTTTCCTCCGCCTCGTTGTTTACGAGTGTACGCAACGTTAGCATGGCAAAGGAGAACCCACGTAGAAGGCATCGGACGACCTCTAATGTTATGGAAAATGAAGTAGCCCTTACTATGCGACCTGGATGCACACCGAACAAACTTCATGTCAATATATGTAGACACATTTACAGTCGCATTCAAATGCATGCAGCGTCTCGTTGTACGGAGTGCGGAAATTTATGGCAAAAATCGAGTTCATTGGAAAAAAAGTAACATCGTGCCCACAAAGCAACGCATATAACGCACATGCCGGTACTCCTTGATAAGCGAAAGTACCACGGGTGGTTCGTTACTTTCCTGTACAGCGACGGGCGGCTGGTTGCTTTTCTTCCGAGCGACGGGCGGATCGTTACTTTTGTTCCGAATGACGGGCGGATGAGAGTCACACTTCGTCTTTTATGGGTATCTGGGCTATTTCACCCATGCATAATTCCAGTGTGCAGCCTCGGGAGAAGCCCGAGCCTCACGTAAGATGGCTAAATCCTCCGGGCATACCGTTGGACGGACAGTGAAGGCGTGTGCGTCCTGAGCTCCAGGTGTTATGCGGGTGAGCGTGGCCGTGACGATGTGTCGGTGCTCCTGATGGAGCATGGCGTAGTCCAGTGTTGATCCTGAAGGAAGATCTGCAATGATAGCCAATGTGGTCAAGCCAAGGGCCTTGGTGCCTGGGTCACTACTCACGACTGTGGGAGTGGGTCTGGTGGGAGGCGAGTAGCCTCGTGGGGCAACAGGGGGTCCTGGCGTGAGAGGGCGTTGGACGGTGGCCTGTGTGCTCGTTGATGGCCTGGGTCAGAGGCTCCAACCCGGGCCACGGGTGCAGTGTGGCGGGACTGGAGGCGGAAGAGAGGGAGCAGTTGGGAGTGAGTTGATCGTTGTCTTTGGCGCATCCTAGAACGGTGTCTCCGCAGATGCTCCAACTGACGCAGACAAGGCCATCGGCCTCGTCCCAGAGGAGTCAGCTGATCTGCAAGGGGAAATGGACACGGACAGAACGGTTGGCCCAGAGGGGCTAGTGGCCGCAGATGGGGTGGCTAACTCGGAGGGGCCAGCGGACATAGATGGGACGGCTGGCCCAGAGGGGCCATCGGACGCAGATGGAGCAGCTGGCTCGGAGGGGCCAGTGGACGTAGACGGGACGGTTGGCCTGGAGGGGCTAGCAGACAAAGACGGGGTGGCTGGCCCTGAAGGACCAGCGGATGGAGACGGGGCGGTTGGCCCGGAGGGACCAGCGGATGCGGATGGGACAGCTGGCCCAGAGGGGCTAGCAGACACGGACGGGGCGGCTGGCCTTGAGGGATTAGCGGATGCAGACGGGGCGGCTGGCCCAGAGGGACCAGCGGATGAAGACGGGGCGGCTGGCCCAAAGGGGCTCGCACAGGCAGGAAATGTGTCGACCGGAAATGGCAGGATGGAGGATGGACTCACCACTTCCCCACGCGACGGGAGGGACATCGACAAGCTGGAGCGAGCGAGGTCACAAGGAAATAGGTTCTCAAAGAAGACGGCATCCCGGGACTCAACAATGAAGTGCCAGAAGGGATCCCACAAGAGTCAGGCTTTTAACTGACGCGAGATGCTGAGAAAAGTACAGGGATGCCCACCGGGGGCAACCTTGCCATCCTGCTACGGGACGAGCGACCACACAATGGCCACACAATCCCAAACGCGAGCCGGATGGAGGTCGGCTCGTTGGCCACACCAGTGTTGGTACAGTGTGGAGTAGCGAGAAAGGGATCTGTGGAGAATTCGGTTCCAGACCCACGTCATGTAGGCCATGGCCTCCAAGGAGAAACCGTCGGAAATACCGGATTCAACTCGCATCGTGTGCACGGTGTCAGCCATGGCGCGGTTCCATCGCTCGGAGACGTCGTTCTAGACGGGTGTGTAAGGTGCCGATGTCTCATGACCGATCCCACAGGAGGCGAAGAAGGTTTTGGTCTCACCCATGAATTCACCAGTGCAATCAAAACGAAAGCGACGCAAGGGGTGACCGCACTCGCGTTCCGCACCGATGAGCTAGTCGTGAATGGTGGGAGTCGTATCGCTTTTCTGCCGAAGGCAGAAGATCTAGTGGTAGAAGTCGTCGGTTAGGGAGAGGACACAACGTCCGTGCTCCCCGACAGACTCCATGGGAAGAGGACCCATGACATTGGAGTGGACAAGATCGAGAGGGACGGACACACAGGATGTGGACAGGGGATAAGTCGAGTGGTCTTACTCTGTGTGTAGTCGATGCTCTCAATGGGACATGGCACATGAAAGGAGGCAGGGTCAAGGTCCAAGGTCAGCTGGGTGCAGAGCATGCTATCGATGAGGGCCAAGTGGACGTGGCAGAGACGATGGTGGAGAAGGCAAGTGTGCCATGGGAAGAGCGCGCTAGTGACAAACACATGGCTGGCATCGGCTGACTGGGAGGACAGACGAGAGACGTTCCATAGGTTGCCACGAGCGGTTGCGTGCAGAACAACACCCCCAAACGGACGCAACGACATAGTGCAAACACCATGCGAGTGCAAGACGTCCATGCTCATGCGGTCGAGGGCAATGACACATAGGAGGCTGAGCTCAAGACCAGGGACAAAGAGGATATTGGTCACGAAGACATCCCTGGCGGGACCACGGAAGCGAACAATGCCGACGCCGCGGACAGGTAACACCTGGCCAGAGCCCGTCCGAACACCTTGTACATCAACAATGGGACCAAGGACACTGAAGGCCTCACGTGAGGCTGTTATGTGATGCGTAGCCCTGGATTCGGTGATGCAGGTATCGGCCGGATCCTGGACTGGCGTTGCCACGTCGGTAACCGACAAAAGACAATGAGCGAGTGACGTGGATGCAATGGACAAGCGCAAACCGAGACTGTTAGTCATCTAGCCATGCAACACCATTACAAAGAGGAGCGGGAGGGGAGGGCACGGGATATCACAGGACGGACGAGGATCCAGGACATGACTGTAACTCAGTCTCTGTCATGCAGGGTAAAGCAGGGGAATATGTGGTGACGCAACTCGCACTTCCTCGAGGAGGGGGACGAGGCAGTCCGAGCTGGAGCGTGATGAATAGTTCCAATTGGTACTCACGGATGGAGGGTCCGAGGGAGTAGACCGACTACGGTGTGACGGAGCTAGAGCCCGGGAGCAAGGAGGGATGCACCGATGACGGAGGGAGGGGCGCCGACGCCTGCGAATGGTGCTGCTGCAGGACTGGTGACGGTAGGACAGGTATGATCGTAGCAGGGGTAGATTTACCAGGCGGGGTGGATGCAGCACGAGGAGCAATAGGTGTGGCGGCGGAGGGGAGAAGGTGCTCACGCTTGCGATGCATGGTGGCGATGACGCGCGCCTCGTCCGTCGAGAGCAGGCACGTGGACCACCCGTGTCATGGCTGGCCACAATTGTGGCAGACCAAACCGCCCCTACTTGCACCGGTCCTCTGCAACTTTGGACCCTTGCTCCCCTTGCCCCTATGCTTCTTCTTCTTGGAGGAGGAGGAGTCGGTGGAGGCAGCTGCTGTGGAAGCGGCAACGGCTATGGAGGCGATGGCAGGGAAGAAGGTGGTCTCAGAGCGCTGGACGTGACTCCAGGCGAGCCTCCTCAATTTTGAGGAAATGCTCATAAGCACAGGGCATGAGGGTGCCTTGGGCCGCCATCGTAGCGAGAATGTCCTGACTGTAGTGGACGAGGACGTCAGCAAACAGGTCGGCGGCGTCGCGCTTGATGGTGAGAAGCGCTGCCAAAGGGGGTGGAGCAGCATCGCCGGGGTGTCTGAGGATGTCCTCTGCCCACTGTCAGTAGGTGGTGACCGATTCTGTCGCCCCCATGTGGAGGGAGTTAAACCCATGGAGCAGGCAGCTGGTTTTGGCCTCACTGGAGAGGAGATGGAGATGTGTCAAGACGTGCCATGTAGCCACGGGGTCTGGAGTTCTCCCGATGGTGAAGTCGCTAAGGAAGGGTTCTAGGACAAGACGCGCTGATGAAGGGGCGACCGGGATGAGATCGCAGACAGCGTGACCGGCGTCATACAACTGATTGGCGTGGTTGGCTCCTATGGGAGGATGTAGTACGGCCCAAGGTCCTCACCCTGAGTCCAGATCCGAAAGTTGAGCTCCCAGCTCCGGAGCTGGTTTCCGGCCTGGAGTGGTGGCGGTGGAGACTCAAAGTCCTTGGGCCTGCGGCGAGCACCCAGAGTGGGGCCAAGAACCGACGCTACAGTCTACTACTGGCGTCAGGTCTATTGCTATGCCAGGTATCGTGTGGCATCAGAGACAACAGGACTAGCAAGGCCAGGAGGGTGGAAGGGAGTAGGAGCGTTCCCATGGCTTTGTGGTGATGGGGGGCTGTAGCGCCACAAGCGTCTGTGTCAACCCAGCAAGTTGCTGGAGAATGGCGGCCAGCGGGTCCAAGAGCGTGCTGCTGCTACTGGCGATGGTGCTCACGGGCTACTGTTGCTGGTGCTATTGCTATTGCTTGTTGCGGATGTGGCTGATGCAATGGCTATTATAGTGGTGGCTGCTGCTACTATTGTGGCGGCAGCTGCTGCTATTGTATCTACTATAGTTGTTGCTGCTGCTGTTGTTTTTGCCACTGCTAGTGATGTTGCTGCTTCAACTACTACTACTGCTGTTGCTGTTGTACTGGCTGCTACTTTTGTTGCAGCTGTTACTGCTACTATTACGGCTGCTGCTGCAATGGCTGCTGTTGTTGCTATAGTTACTACAACATCTGAGTTGTTGGAGAAAATGTGGACCATGGGGTCCTCCAACAGAGAAAGACCCCGTCTCGCTAGGGCTTTCAGCCATGGTGAGCCTAGTGTGTGCTCCTTTTGTTCTCCATTTTTTTATGGGTTGCTGACGTGAGCAGTGACATCAGTAGTGATGTCAGAAGTGATGTCAGCAGAAGACGGCTGACGTCAGTAGCGGTTGCAACATTGCTCTCGCAGCCCTTGCTACAATCGCTACAACTATTACTTCTACATCGCTCCTACTGTTGCTACCGTTGCTGCTGTACTACTGCTGCTACTACTGCTACACTGCTATTACTGCTGCACTGCTACTACGCTACTACGTTTGCTACTGCTATGACTGCCGCAGCTGCTGTTGTTACGCTACTATTGCTGCTATTATACTGGCTACCGCTATAGCTGCTTTAGCTGCTATGGCTACAGTACTACTGCTGCTGTGCATTTGTGCAGTTGCGCAGCCGTGGTTGCTCGCACGGCTTTTGCTACTGCGTGACTGTACGGCTTCTCCTACTACACCATTGCGCGGCTGCTATTATTGCGGGATTGTGCAACTGCGTACCTGCGCAGCCGCGGTTGCTATCGCGGTTGGTGCTACTGCGCGGCAGCATGGCTGCTACTGCTACTGCTGCAGCTGCACGGCTGCGCAACTACGCAGCCATGGCTGCTGGCACGGTTACTACTGCTACGCGACTGCTGCTGCTACTGTTGATATTGTGGCTACTGCTGCGGCTGTGGCTACGGCTGCTGCTGTGGTGCTACGCAACTGCGACTTTGTAGTAGAGGCTGCTCCTGTGGTTGATACTACGCAACTACTTCTGATGCAGCTGTGGCCGCAGATTTGCAGCATAGATCTGTAGCACAGATCTGCTCAGATCTGTGGTGCAAATCTGTTGTTGCTGATGTTGCTGCGGCTGTGCTGTTGCCGCATCAGAGGGGAGAGGGGAACACACGGGACACTTTCGTTCTCTGTGGCACCGATGTTACTTCCATCGGTGTCGTCACGGCGTCGCCCGTCACGTTGCCGGTGCGCCAACGTCACGGCCGTCGCGTGGTCAGTGCAGTCGAATTTTTTTTGGCAGCATTTCCCCCGCATCCGGAGCGTTTGAACGACGTCACCCAACGGGGCTAACTCTGCTAGGAAAAATCTGGCAGAGTTTCCCCTTCACGGGCTTGTTTTTGGGTTCTCTGGCGTTGACTAGGACCTGTATGCCTCACTGATGCTCAGTTATGCTGTTTCTGCTGCGCTCTGGCTGTGATACCAAGCCTCAACACCCCGCACTAGTCTAGGATAAAAATCCTAGACTAGTGCGGGGTGTTGAGGCTGCAGCATTGATGGAGTAGGCATGGCCCCATGCTCGTTGCTTTGCATTACTGCCCCCTTCCGCTGCTCCAAGTCTATGAGAGAGAAAACTGCACGCTGAGGAGTTAGCGCCAAGAGGCAGACAAAGCTGGAAAGAAATGATTAGGTTACTGAGAATGTACAACAATGGGAGATCCCTCCAAGAACTAGATATCCCTCAGCTCTATAGAGCTTGTTACTCAGCTTACCAGTCAATCAGAAAAAGACATGTTTTCTGGCAGGCAGGGTTTTCTCGGTGAGCCCTCCCAGACAGCGACAGCCCAAAACCCGAGTGTCGTACGTTTTCCCTGAAACTGTAGCATGCCAAAAAACCTACTCTGCGAATGCTGTGGTGTGCTCAGAATCACCTAGAAAAACATCAGCAAGGAGTTGTGGCTACCTAAACCCAGGCAGCGTCTAGGCTAGTCCCCGATTACAACAGTGCCCGAACAACCTGAAACTTGGATGCCAAGCAGAACATGACGCTACAATTGCAACCGTACAGACAGATCTGGTACAGGACGCGAGCAGACAGCATCTGCAGTGGTAGTGACTGCTAGCAGCGTGACTGCTGAGTATGCATGCCGATGGAGCTGAGCACGTCATACGTCTGAGGGAAGGGGCTCCAGCAAATTGCGTGTAAACCTCAATGTGCGTCGGCTCCACCGGACGACACTCCAGCAGCGTCGCGTCTCACCGTCAGTCATCTGCACGCCGATGTGCACAAGCCAGGAGGACACAACAAAGCACACTGAGAGATGCGCGAAAAGCAACACTATGTCCTCGCCTGGGTCATCCTCAGCATCTGTCTTGTCTCATACCGCATCACCCCCCGTCGTGCCACCCTTTGTCGTGCCACCCCTTGTCACATTACTTGTTGTTGCCTCCATGCCGTCACCGTCGTCTTCTCATGCATTGTCGCATGGGTAATTTCCTATCATACCTCTTGCCACTCTTGTACCACCGGCAGATCCTTTACGGATTCCCTTGGCTAAAAACCACGTCGCACCCTGCCCTCATCTGGTCCAGCCGTATGCCACGCCTCTGTTGCCACTGCACAAGAGAACCGTGGTGCCACCAGAGGTGGCACCATGGTTTTTCAGCTTGAACCAGACACATTTCGCCAGGCTCGCTCCTTCGCAGATGTGGTCCTCTGGGAGCGGATCATGCACAAAGAGCTCGATACCATCACAGAGCATGGTGTTTACGAGATTGTGGATGTTCCACTTGGTCATAAGGCCATCATAGCACAATGGATGTAGAAGTGTAAGCGCAAGCTAGAGTGGCTATAAGGCTTGGCTAACGGCCAAGGGATTCTCCCTTGGCCGTTAGACGAGTGCCTGGCGTGGACTTCGATGCCACTTTCGTCCTGATGGGGAAGTGCACCACTGCTTAAGCAATGTTAAGCTAGGTGACCCAGCATAACTACGAGCTGCTTCAAACATACATAAATAGCACATTCTTGTACAATCCTCTCGATGAAGAGATCTACGTGGCTGAGCCATCTAGCTTTGATGATGGTAGCGACCGCGTCTTGTACCTTCACAAGACCTTGTACGGGTTAAAACAATCCCCACACTATTAGAAACTCGATATTTCTGTCACCCTTGAGCGTTGTAGCTACCATTGCAGTCCAGTTGACCCTGTAGTCTTTGTGAGTGACCCTGCAGCACCGTTCGTTTCCATCTTGGTTTATGTGGACAATCTTCTGTTTGCCTCAGATTTTGAGGTTGTTAGGTTGTGAAGAACCTCCTCCAGTACGCGTACAAGATGAAGAATCTCAGCCTTGCCCGTGTCTTCTTTGGCATGGATACTCAGTGTGACCGTCAATGTCGCATGCTCACCGTACATTAGGCCGGGTATGTTTGCACGTAGGGGGAGCGGTTCAAAGGCCTGCTAGCTGCCGTTCTCCATGCATCCACACATATGACGCCTGCTAGGCAGCGGCTTTGAAAGAGTGCTGACCCTACGCGGATAGGGGAGCTGTTGGACATGACAACCTACCTCCAGGTCATCGGGTCTCTGATGTTCCTTGGTATCACCACATGTGCTGATGTTGTGTTTTCCGTCAACTCTTGTCCAACCTGTGCCAGTGCCAGTGCCAACATCGCTTCCATCTCGAGGTGGCGTTGCATGTCCACACCACGTCAGTGCTTGTGCTTGTGCTTTTGTACTGAGGACACACCAAGGTGATGAACGCCAGTTCGACCAATACAAAACACCAAAATAACACCTGTAGCCCTTGGACGAACAGGTCCAAAATTATATGGCCATAAATTCTAGTCGAATTTAACTGTCACTACATTGGGTTCTAGAAAATAGGCGAATGTAAAAGACAGTACGGTATCTCTACCAGTCTCATCGATTTCTGTCACGTTGTGTCTCTTACGACGTTCATTTTGCATGTAGAATGTCGCCAAATGGGGTTTCTCCATTCCCTCAGGTAGCCTTACCCAGTACTTTACAGGTGGGATGTGCCCTACCCCAAGGGTACCGGTAAGGCCCACGCAAGGGCCTGGCACAATTAGCTTTGTTGTTGAGCCACATATGTAGCCTCTCTTATCACTTAGTCCAGCAGTCATCCCCGTCCATTGTATGTCTCGGTCTGTTGCTTCGAGCTTTGTTCGCAACCTTCAAAATCTAGCTCCTTCCCTTAACACTTACGACGAGATTGTTATTGATCAATTCATAAGATTCAAGCAAGCACACTTGCCGTGACGCCAATGGGGCATGTATTCTCTGGAAAAGTGGAGGAACGAAGAAGCAACTGAACAGCAAACAGGAGAAGGTTCACTTGCATGAGGGACCCTTCCATGTGCAACGTCTTGTCCAAATCTTGTCGGAAAAAGGTATTGAGGAAAGGGAAAGCAGCTGGAAGACAGAGAGGCCAGGCTCAGTTGTTGCTACTCAACCCACATCGACCATCTCCTCATCCTTGTCTTGTACACCCTCACGTTGCTGCTGTTGCTCTTGCTGCTGTTGCTGCTGATTCTGTTGCTGTTGCAGTTGTCTCTGTTTTTGGTGCTGTGCTTGTGCCTCCGGTGTATGTTTTTGTCGCATCAGCTGTTGTGGCTCATCCTGCAACAGCTGCCCCTCCTGCTGCAATTTCTCCCGCTTCTGCTGCTGCTGCTGCTGCTGCTGCTGCTGCTGCTGCTGCTGCTGCTGCTGCTGCTGCTGTTTCAGCAAGACCCCAACCCCGTCTGGGTATCGCTTGGCGTGAGGGGCCTCTTGACCCTCTTGATTCCTAGTGGGCTGGCTATCAGACTTCATGCCCTGACCTCCAGCACCACTGCTGCCGTCGCTGCTTCCAACGGCTACCTGCTGCTCCCCTCTCTCCTGCACAGTGCTCGGTCCATGCAAAGCCTCTTGCACCACAGGATGTCTTCCCTGCCGCTGTTCCTGGTCCTTGCCACTCTCCTGCTGAGACCCAGCAGCTGGTTGTCTGTTTTGTCCTTGCATCCGCTGCTGCTGCTGCTGCCGCCGCTGCTGCTGCTGCTGCATCTGCTGCTGCGGCTGCTGCTGCTGCTGCGGCTGCTGCTGCTGCTGCTGCGGCTGCTGCTGCTGCTGCTGCGGCTGCTGCGGGTGAATAGCTTGTGGGACTGGAGCAACAGGTGCAGACACAGCTTGTGTTCTAGCAAGACCTTCAGGTTGACCTTCCACGCCACGTCCTCTGTGCAACTGCACATCATCGCCACAAATGTCGTCGTCGTCGTCATCGTCGCCGTCGTTCATCAACAGCTGCTGCAGGGACCCCAGCCGCTCCACTGCTCCCGCGTGCTTTGATCCATCCCTGTGACCCTCCTCCTCCTCCTCCTCCTGCCCTGCAAGAGACTGCAGCTGCCCACCCTGCAGCGACTGTGGCTCCTGCTCTTCTTGCCTTTGCTGTGGCTGCTGCTGTTGCGGAGGCGGCAGTGGCTGGTGCTGCTGCTGCCGCTGCTGCGGCTTTGGTGGTTGCTGCGTGTGCGAGTGGAGCTTGGTCGGATCCGATGGCTGATCCTCCGGGGCTAGTTGAGACTGCTGCGGTGTGATGGCCTGCCGCCCTGCCTGACTTGTCTGAGGTGCTTCAATGCCTGATACATGGTTAAGAGCCGGGGCAGCAGACGCTTGCTTCCCCTCCTGCTTCTGCGCTTTCTCCTTCTGCCGATGTTTTTCCAGTCCTTGCTCTGGCATCAAGCCCTGTTGTTCTTCCTGCTGCTGCTGCTGCTGCTGCTGCTGCTGCCGTGCTGTAGAGTCTATCTGCTGCTTCTTCGGCTGATCGTTTTCCATCGGCACTTTATCCAGCTTCCGTGTCGCATCAGGGACAGGCATCCGCCCTGGCTTGTCCTGTCGCTGATTCGTTCCATCTCCCTGCCCCTCACCTTGCTGCTGCCCTTTCTCTGCTTGCGTAGGATACTGCGCTGGCTGCAGCTGCTGTCCTTCTTCCTGGCCCTTGCGCTGTTGAGCTTGCTCCTGCGGTTGCCGTGGTTGTTGCACTTGCCGTTGCTGCTCCTTCTGCTGCTGCTGCTTCTGTGGCTGGCGCTGCTGCTGCTGCTGCTGCTGCTTCTGCTGTTGTTGCTGCTGCTTCGGCTGCTGCTGCTTCTGCTGCTGCTGCTGCTGCTGCTGCTTCTGCTGCTGCTGCTGCTGCTGCTGCTGCTGCTGCTGCTGCTGCTGCTGCTGCTGTTGCTGCTGCTGGGGCGGTGGCGGCGGCAGCTGGTTTGGCTGCAACTGTTGTTGACGCTGCAGCTGCTGCGGTGACTGCGGCTTCTGCTGCGTATCCTGCTGTTTACTTTCTTGGGCCTTGGGCTGCTGTTGTGTTTGCTGAAGCTGATCTTGTTTCGATTCCATCGATTTCTCTGACTGCTTGCTCTGCTGCCGCTGAGGTTGCTTCGACTGTGACTGTCCCTGCGGCGGCTGCTGCTGCTGCTGCTGCTGCTGCTGCTGCTCCTTCGGTGCATCTTCTTGCTGATCCTGCGGCTGAAGTTGCTTCTTCTGCTGGTGCTGCTGCTGCTGAGAATGATGGATGCGAGGCCTCTTCGCTGCCGGCCCTGCAAGCTGATCAGCTCCAGCAGCAGGAGCCGAGCCTGCAGCCCCAGGCGCAGGTGCGGGTGCAGCAGCAGCAGCAGCAGCAGATGCAGAGGCAGATGCTGCTGCAGCCGCATACGCTCCACTCATTTTCTCCTCCTCCTGCAGACTCCTCCTGCAGCCAACACGTCACAGCATGACAAATGCACATCAACGCACAACACAGCACTCCAGATTCTTGAGGAGGACATCGTGACACAGCAAGGCAAAAGCATGAACCACAGCAACGGCCCTACAACAGTAGATGTCGCTTGCCCCGCCACAGCCAAACGCAGAATGAACAGCAGACCAGCATGTCACATGATGGAACGGCTTGACATTGCAATGCACGACACAGCATGGCACAGGACGTCCCTGCACAACACAGCACAGCACAGCACAGCTCAGCACAGCACAGCACAGCACAGCACTGCTCAGCACAGCTCAGCACAGCACAGCACAGCACAGCACAGCACAGCACAGCACAGCTCAGCACAGCACAGCACAGCACAGCACAGCACAGCACAGCACAGCACAGCATATTTCTCTCGTTCTTTCCTCTGGTGAGACCAAGTCTCTGGTTCTCATCCTCTGTCCCTCTCCCACCCTCTCCCTCTCCCTCCCTCTTCCTCTCTGGCTTATTCCCTTACCCCTCCATTGCCCTCCCTTGCCCTCCACCCCACTCCCTCCCCCTCATTCATCCTCCTCCCTTAATCTCTCTCCTACTCCTTTCACCGGTCCCTCTCCCTCTCCCCTTCTTTCTCAATCACCCATCCCCCCCCCCACCTCCCTCCCTCCCTCCCTCCCCTCCCTCCCTCCCTCCCTTCCTCCTGCCCCCCTCCCTGCCTCCCNGCACAGCACAGGACAGGACAGGACAGCACAGCTCAGCACAGCACAGCACAGGACAGGACAGCACAGCACAGCACAGCACAGCACAGCACAGCACAGCTCAGCACAGCACAGCACAGCTCAGCACAGCACAGCACAGCACAGCTCAGCACAGCTCAGCACAGCACAGCTCAGCACAGCACAGCACAGCACAGCACAGTACAGTACAGCACAGCATAGCACAGCACAGCATAGCTCAGCACAGCACAGCACAGTATAACACAGCACAACACAGCTCAGCATAGCTCAGCACAGTTTGGCACAGCACAGCTCAGCACAGCACAGCTCAGCACAGCACAGCTCAGACACGACACAAGAGCAGGACCACAGGGCAGGACCACTCTACAGATCCCAATCTGAACTCAACCCAAACCGAACCCAAACTCAAACCCAAACCCAAACTCAAACCCAAACCCAAACGCAAACTCAAACCCAGACCAAAACCAAACCCGAACCCAAACAGAAGGAAAACTCAAGACAGCCAGATTCAACCAGAACCAAAACCGAAAACAAGGCAGAAAACAAGAACTGAAACGAAATCCACAAACGCAGTCAGAACCAGGCCAGGGTGGGACCGGACAGCCCCCCGCAAACGCCAAAAACTCTCATTTTTCTCACTGGGGACAGCCCTCACCATCTCCAACGCTCCCTCGCGGGAAGTTGGTAGAAGGAGTGGTAGCTGCGCTTAGGATCAGAGATCTGAACTGAACTGCTCAAAGAACCAAGTCAAGCCAGGACTTGCCCAAACTAGACTGGAGAAAAAACCTGCCACAGCTTGTAAATGACAGCCCTCACCTCCTCCGAGGCGCCCTCGCACAGTTGGTAGAAGCAGTGGTAGTTGCGCTCGGGATCGGAGATCTGAACTACTCTCGATCGCTCGAGGAGGTAGGAGCGAATGGCCGCTCCAGACACCCTCCCTTGACCGTCAAACTGAATCTCGATGAACTTTCCGAATCGGCTGCGGAGGTGCCGACCGAGACAAAAGAGGGAGGCAAAGATTTGTCGCAGGGGTGGTGGTGGCGGCGGCGGCGGCGGCAGCGGCAGTGGTGGTGGTGATGGTGCTGGTGGTGGCGGCAGTGGAAGCGGGGGCGGCGGTGGCGGCGACGGCAGCAGCGCCAGCGACAACAGCGGCAGACGGCGATGGTGGCGGTCGTGGTGGTGGTGTGGTGGTGGTGGTTGTGGTGGTGGTGGTGGTGGT
>SZWC01000886.1:35208-65818 GCA_023375785.1 Penium margaritaceum | reverse complement strand
ACACACACATACACACACACACACACACACACACACACACACGCACGCACGCACGCACGCACGCACGCACGCATGCACACACGCACGCACGCACGCACGCACCACACACGCACGCACGCACGCACGCACGCACGCACGCACACACGCACGCACGCACCACTCACACGTTTCAAGCATGTAGAGGTCACTGAGGCCCGACGTGCCGTCCGTGCCACCAAACACAAAGAGGCGGGTGCCAACGGCGGTGCACGTGTGGCTATCTCGGGGCGACGGCGGCGTGCCCTTTATGTTGGGCTTGCTCCACGCCTCCTTCACTGCACCCCAACGCATCAGATGCACCCATCACCATGTGGCAAATGCCGAGACACTGTGCAAAGGCTTGCGGTCGGCGTGTGCAAAAGCTAAACCACTACAACTGCAACTACCCCCTCGCCTCTGACCATTACACCCTTGCAACCATGCCGCAGTTGCACCTCAAGTCCTGCGAAAGCGGCCAGAGTGGGGGCGGCCAGAGGGGGGACGGCCAGAGTGGGGACGGCCAGAGGGGGGACGGCCAGAGTGGGGACGGCCAGAGTGGGGATGGCCAGAATGGGGACGGCCAGAGGGGGGACGGCCAGAGTGGGGATGGCGGCCAAGCACCGACGCCAACCCTTTGCAGCGGCCAACCCTTTTGCAGCGGCCAACCCTTTTGCAGAGGCCAACCCTTTTGCAGCGGCCAACCCTTTTGCAGCGGCCAACCCTTTTGCAGCGGCAGCTCGCGATGTCCTTTTTTGTCGCGCCAGCAACAGCAACACGTGTGTCCTGCAAGCGTCTGTTCTCGGCGGGGTGCAAGCAAGCTGCGTTCGCGCAACATCGTCGCCGAGGGCAACCCCCAAAAAAAAAAAAACATACAAACGAGCCTCTTCCCCCCACAAACGTCCTCTTGCACAGGACGTGGCTGCAAGCGTGAGGCTGGCAGGCTGCTGCTGCTGCTGCTGCTGCTGCCTCCACGTGGCACCCGTTCCGCCTCCCTCCGCGCTCATCGTTGCCATACTCAAGAGGACGAAGGCGGTGGTGGTGCGGACGGGCTCCTTGCCACTGTGGGTTGGGCACGGTCGAGTGGGAGGAGCGGGGAAGGAAGGAGGCCGGCTGATTGGAGAGCAAGGAAGGACTAGATTTTATGAAGCGCTTTGCAAAGCGGTGAATCATTTTTTCTCCTACAGGCTGAGTGGAGACCAAGGACGGGCGAGGCGAGGGGCGCGCCATTCCTTAACCCTACATCTGATCCGAGGTCAAGGACATCCTCAGAGTCTTGAAGCCCATCAGATCTGCCAGTTTGCGTGGCGGACAGCGTTGGGGGGGGCGGAAGGGAAGGGCCCACCGCTGGAGAGGCGATGACGGAAGTGAGCGAGCTCCACAGTAGCAAACGATCCTTGCCCGCCCGCCCGCCCTCCCGCCCACCCGCCCGCCCGCCTGCCTGGCCGCCCACTTGCAGCCCACGTGGGCTGAAGCACATGCAGGAGAAGCGCAGCAACCCGCTTCGTGCAGCTGCTCCTCACGTCCACCTGCCGTCCTTCGTTTGTCACCTGTCCCCGGACACAGAGGCTCTGAACGCTTGAGGCGGCGGGGGAAATGCTTGTCTTGGTCTTTGGAATAGTCATGTTCGAGTGCAGCGAGGGCGAGGTTAGAATTTGAGTGGATTTTGAAATTGAATTCATAATTGAATTCATTTGAGGGTGACCATGGAATTCATATTCACAGCCGGCGCAGTGGATATCCCTCTAAACTCCAACTCCTTTGGGGAGGGAAAGTCCCAAGTTCAAGTCCCTTGCCGGCTAATCTGGCCTTGAACTGGGTGGCTGCTATAATTCTGCCCTTGGTGCCCGGGATGGCACCAGTCCCCTGGCCTATCCATCTGATGACAGGATTGAAGAAAAATAATAATTATAAAAAAAAATTATTATAAAACAAGAGGCAGGTGTTGCACGCAAAGCGTGCATAGGGTTACATAGTATCCGAGCAAAAGTATTCATATTGGTATCTCTGAAGAGGCTAAATGATTGCCCGCAATCCGGACCACATAATGGAAGGTTTGCCATGAGAAAATAATTCATCCATGGAAACCAAAACTGGTTGTAAATGGACTGCCAAACTGTCACCCGCATTCGTTCAAACTATTCTTTTTGTTCGCCCATTGTGTATGGTTTGGGCGAACTCTTCCTAAATTACATCAAGCTGCGCTAGATGTTTTCCAGCTTGTGTGGATGTAAAAGCGGAAAAAAAAATGAACGAATGCGCTTGACAGTATAGTATTATGTGTAACAATTCACCAACATATTGAAGAACCTCAAAAGGCAGTTTTTCTCTTTTTTTATGAATATGGTTTCATCTGATGATTAATTCATTTAAATTAGATTAAATTGTTCTTGTATTGTGAGCATGCTAGTTTCACACATCTATTATGAACTTCACTAAATAAAACATGATCTTTGACAAATTTGGATGAATTTTGAATGGTTCCTTATGTTATAAAAAATAAGATGACGTTATTATAGACAGAAGTTAATTTATTTACCTTCTTGTATGACGGTGGTTGACTTTCTTTTCTTTCAATTGCATTTTGACCCTGTTTGAAGCCGGGTTCACGAGTCTCAATAGTTTAGCATGACCAGTTCCGTGAAACAGGACAGGGCGAGGCCAAGGAGGGACGACATAGAGGGAAAAAAAATATTATTTTCCGCTCTCCAATGGACTGGAGGGCCTAAACGTACAGTCCTTACCCGTTTGTCCTGGCGTCGGACTGGTCATTCCGTAGTACGGAATCCGTACTATCCGGGGTCTGTCCGGACATCTAGGTCGATGTCCGTGATTTCTTTTTTCTGGGCCGACCTCGGCTCAGGCGTCCGCGGACGTAAGGGGGCATACAGTCCGACTGATTCCTCCACCCTGATTGGTGGATATGTCAGAAACATGACCGATCCACCAATCACGATTTTCTTGAAGCATCTTTTGGCCACGAACCGATTGTAATAGGTTACTATGTAACCCAAAAAAGTATCTGTGAACAGCTCAAGATGCACAAATGATTCGAGACTCGCGAATAATTCATCAGTCACGTATGATTCGCAAACTTATTTGACACCCTTCAGGGGCTAATTCGCATTTGACAAAATCGCGAATGATTCAAATGTGGCAATTTCAATCCAAATCTACAATTCGAATTCGGGGAAGGACACTGTGAGAGGGAGAAGAAGGGCCACTGGGAGCGGGAAGGGGACAATGACCCCTGCGTGCTGCCCTTGACATGGCTTGTTCGCAAGGAACCTGTACTCGTCTTCCTTGCATTGGCCCGTTCGGAGAAGTCCCATGCTATGCCTACTCTTCACCGGTTATGTTGAACCAGTGTGGCAGTAAAAACCTACTTATGGATGTGTGCCTTCTTTGTCGTTGTGAAGGTTACACAGACTAGGGAGTACAGTACACAGGGGAGCAGCGTGCGAGTGATGAATTGAGCATGAGTGGAATGTGGAGAGGAATGATTAGAGCTTTTTGAGCCTGACGGTACATGTGGATGGAGCACAGTTGACAAGGTGTGTGCCGATTTTCAAACAAAAAGGCGCAGAGCTTTCTTGGCTTTGCCCAACCTTCGACCTTGACCTATTTGGCTACAATGTTCAGGTCGACCTTCAGACTTTCGACCTTGACCTCAACATGGGAAGAGGAGCTTGGACACGCACGCGCGCGCGCACACGCACGCGCGCGCACACACGCACGCGCGCACGCACACGCACACGCACACGCACAAGCACACGCACACGCACACGCACGCGCACGCGCACGCGCACGCGCACGCGCGCACGCGCACGCGCACGCACACGCACACGCACACGCACACGCACACGCACACGCACACGCACACTCACACGCACACACACACACACAAATGCGCAAACATACCCTCCCAAGACACCCCACACACACATACACCCCCCCAACACACCGACACTCACACACACCCCCACCCACCCACCCACCCACCCACACACCGGTGTGGTAGACGAAGACGTCGTTGGTCTGGCGCTCGTCCTTGCCATAGCCGCCGAACACGTACACCTGCTTGCCCAGGTTCACGGCGTTGAGCGTGTGGCCCCACTTCCTACCAGGCCCCAGCTTGCCGCCCTTCCTGCCGGGACTCTTGCCCACAGCCAACCCGCCCGCCGCCGCCGCTGCCGCACCCGCATCCTCGCCTCTCCCGCCGCCGCCGCCACCGCCGGCGCCGCCGCCGCCGGCGGGTTTCAGCTTGATCTCCACGCGCTCCCATTGCATGCCGCCGCCGCAGCCGCTGCCGCTACCTGCTGCGGGGACTGCGGCGGCAGCAGGAGGTGGAGGATCCGCGACGTCGGGGTGAGGATGGGAATGGCCGCCACTCTGACACAATTAACGGACTTCCGAGGGGGGTTGAAGGGGGCAGGGGTGAAAGGGGGGGGGGGGGGGGGGGGGGGGGGGGGGGGAATGGGGCGGTTGGTTGCGACTGGAGCGGATTAGGCTGGCATGTATTTCCTCGCGGAAGAGCACTTAGACAGCCCAAACTTGTCACCCTCAGCTGCGTATCAAAAGCTTAACCTTTGTGAGGGTCAGAAACTAGTGAAAGAAGGATTTGGCTGCACAACTTTCTACAGGTTTCTCACGTCAGGCTTCAGTTTCAGTGACGTGGAACCTGAACTCCTCAATCCCACAAGGGAACGGTGCACTTTGTAGAATCATGAACTTTTGGGTGCTCATATGAGGAAGCTTTTTTGAGTTATGTAGTAACCCTATTACAACTTCTGCGCTGTGCAAATAAATTAGTTTCTCTACATTTTGACCTGGGGTGTTTGGTGGATCGGTCATTCTTCTCACATATCCACCAATTAGGGTGCAAGAATTTGTCGGACTGTATGCCCCCACACGCCCACGGACACACAAGCAGGGTCGGCCCAGGAGAAAAAAGTCACGCACATCGACCTAGATGTCCGGACAAACCCCGGATAGTACGAAATGACCTATCCGACGCCAGGAAAAAAAGGGTAAGGACTGTACGTTGGGTTGGGTCCAACCCCTCCGGTCCATTGGCGAGCATAATTTAATGTTGTTTTTTTTCCCTCTATGTCGCTCCTCCTTTGTAGCGCGAGGTGGCCAGTTCAGGCCACGTGGCACACCTCGCGCTACATCCTTGGCCTCGCCCTGTCTTGTTTCACGGAACTGGCTGTCATGGTAAAGTCTTGAGACTCGTGAACCCGGCTTCAAATAGGGTAAAAATGCAGTTGTGAGAAAAGAAATTCAACCACTATCATAGAAGAAGGTGAATAAATTAAATTGTGCCTATAATTACGTCATATTATTTTTCATAACATAAGGGAACATTCAGAATTCATCCAAATTTGTCAAAGATTTTTTTTTAAGTTCATAATAGACATGTGAAGCTAGCATGTTCACAATACATAACAAATTAATCTCATTCAAATAAATTCATCATCAGATAAAACCATATTCATAAAAAAGAGAAGAAATGCCTTTTGAGGTTCTTAAATATGTTGGTGAATTGTTATACATAATATTGTATCGTCAAACGTATTTGTTCAACTTTCGGTCATGTTTTTTTAGCTTTTACATCCACACAAGCTGGAATAAATCCAGCATAGCTTGAAGTAATTTAGGAAGAGTCCGCCCAAACCATACACAATGTTTAAGAGCACACATGGGCGAACAAAAAAAAGTAGTTTGATCGAATGCATGTGACAGTTAGGCAGTCCATTTACAACCAGTTTTGGCTTCCACGGACGAGGTAAAATCTCATGGCAAACCTTCCATTGCGGGCAACTATTTAGCCTCTTAAGAGATACTAATATGAATAATTTTGCTCGGTTACTATGTAATCCTATGCACGCTTTGCGTGCAACACCTGCATCTTGTTAAGTTATGTAGCAACATGTCGTCATCAGCTCGTGGACCTTATTTGCAGACGTCTACCAACCTTAGTCTGTGATATCTAGTTTGTTTATGATGTATGACACACAATGTACCAAGAACATTTGATGGGGTCAAAATTTTCAGACGTATGAGCTCTGGTTCTCTCAAACAATCCGGAGTGAACAACAAAACAAGACAGCTTCGCCACGACATTCTCTTGACGTGGGATGAATTTGCCTAGGAACCAATTTCTACACTCAAAGAGGGTTATCGCTATATGATCAGCTTTATTTTACTACACAAAACAACAAAAACGTTGGCAACAACCACTACAGAGGAAGATTAATATAGAGAAGAAGGCAATATGTGTATACGAATAACTTGAAAGATATGAAACGACAAGGAACCATTAGTTAGAAGGGAAGTAGCAACAGATCATTAAAAATGGTTGGTCTAAAATCATGTAAATGAAAGCAAAATACATCAAATGAAGATAATGAAACGTGTGGATCCAAGTTCACATACCAAAAGGCAAAAATATATGCATGCAAATACATACATGTACATACATCGACACATGTATGGATGTAATAAATGTACATAATTTAGTTCAAAGAAAATTTCATTGTGTAAAAATGAGTACAATACAACAAATTTGTATGATTATTTACTTCGACATCTACATCTCCAAACATAATTTGTCAAAAAATCCAGGCAACTCACATGTGAAAGTAACTTGAAACGGGGACAAAGATAAATAGGAACTATACAACAAAGTTCTGAACGGATGTACTTGTCCATAGAAACGGCGAGTAAATCTACAAGATAATTTTTATATCCATACATTTCTGTTGGTTGCAAGGTAATCTTATGCACGTCAGTGCACCATTGGACCACATATGTCGGCTTCACATTTGACCCTTGAACATGTTACCTAGATATACTAAAGTCTCTAAACTCCTGTGTGGTTTATTATGTCCTTACATTCATAGCTTACCTTGTGACGAAATACGGATTTTCACATTGTGGGCATTTTGGCCAGCTGCCTCCACTTCCACAATTCTATTCCCCAGAAGACTCGGACAGATTCGGCCACTTTCTAGAAGGGTGAAGAAAGATTTTGCAAACTTCCAATGATGAAATGAGGACAAGCTGTCCAATAGCGGCTGCCTTTGCATCTGTTTGGGGATCTATGCCCAGTCTCAAGCCTAGCGCTTCTGGGATCCTTCTTTTCGTCGTGTCATTCAATCTGGTTATGCTCTCTTCTTCGAGCCTGTTTTTGTATGTGATGTTCAATGTCTCACCTCTGTTGACACCTTTGTCCCCCTCTCTCATTTGGAGTAGGAAATCTCTCTCATGGTCGTTCCTATCACCTCCTCTGATCCAAGCAATAGTGTCTTTGCACTTGGCGTTCTTTGTCATTGGCGTTCCCACCGTAGTGCCATCCACAATTTCTTTTGTCTTCGACTTTCCTATACTTTCCTCCCCATCCTTCTCGTTGTTAATTCATACCTCTGTATCCACTGAACTTTCTCCTGTCTCCTTGCCTTCTCCCCCTTCCTGTTACTTTGTCCTTTTCGTACCAGTAGCTCCTCAGTCGCATGCTACTGAGCATAAGCCAATTGAATAGTCGCCTCTCCCTAAGGTTCTACCTTGCACACAGTCATTGGTCCCCCTCGCTTAAGTCTTGCCATCTCCCAAGCCATGCACTGATTGAGGTCGGCTTCATGCCCTTCCCTCTCATAGCGGCATTGTGTGGATACACTAGGCTTTGTGCACTGGGATTCATCACCATGGTACTGGATGGACTTGGTGTCGATCTTATGCACCCTGGCATTGCCCTTCGATATTCCCTCATCTCTAAGGATTATCACACTAACATCAACACCATAGTGTTTCGCTATGTTTCCTGCTTTGCTACCAGTTGTCTCTCTCCCGTAGGTTCCACGCCCAAGACTGTCCGTGAGGATCGTGAGGCCACAGATGCCTCTCTCTTTGAGACCTCAACATAGAAGGAATATCATGCTCTTTGTCAACATGGCTTGTATGAACTTGTTAACTTGCAACCTGGTCGTAAGGCGGTCTCTACACATAGGGCCTTTTGGCACAAGTTGAAGTGGAAAAGCCTTATTGATCACTACAAGGCGTGTCTTACTACGAAGGGGTTCTCTCAGATCCCTAGTGTTGTCTTTGACAAGACGTTTGTGCCTGTTGGACGCTACACCACTTCTTGTGCTCTCCTCATCTTGGTAGCATACCATGATTGGGAGCTCGAGTATATGTATATAAATAACGCTTTCTTACGAGGCACATTGGATGAGGAGATCTACATGGTGCAACCATCCAATCTCACCGATGGTACCAACACGGTCTTGTGACTTCACAAGGCATTTTATGGCTTGACGCAGTTACCATACTGCTAGAACATGGAAATCGGAGCCACCTCCAAGAAAGAAGGGGTTTGTCGTACTATCCTGGCCCTTACTAATTGTTTCTCATGCCACCCCTTCACCTCTTGTTGCTATTCTCATCTATGTTGATGATCTCCTCATTGCCTCTCTCATTCATGTCCCTGTTCAATCAGTTAAGTCCCTTCCACAAGTAGTCTACAAAACAAAGGACCTTGGTCTAGCACATGTTAATCCCCTTTGTATATAATTTTTTCCTCTGGTGTGGATCTGAAGTGCGCAAGGCATGCTGATCCAGAGAGTGGAGGGAGAGAGAGGGTGTCAAGAAAGGTAGATCATCCACATAGACCACGTGTGGCTGCTTCTCAAGGCCCTTATGGGCTCAAGCAAGCCCTGCGCTGCTGGAACAAAGGAATATGACAAAGTCTTGGATCGGAAGGATTCATCCAAAGTCTGAGTGACCCATCTCTTTTCTTCACTCCCCACGCATTACAGCTTGACAGACTTGGGTGTCGCAACAAACGTCTTGGGCATGACTATCACTAGGGATAGGGCTGCTCGCACACTTAGCTTGCATCAAGGATAGTTCAAAGCGCACATCATTGCACGCTTCCAACACCTAGTACAACATCTTCCATGACAGCGTTCACCGATGAGTTTTGATGTGTATGTGCACCTTGGATGTAATCTCCACTGAGTATGGACCGGACTGCAACCCCACACTGTACAGGAAAATCTCTAGCATTTTGTCATATCTTGCTTCTACCACACGACTTGATCTCTCATGCGCAGTGAAAGTTCTGGCACAGTTCAGCCAACAACCACGAAGCACACATCTCAAAGCACTATTGAATTTGCTTCGCTATGTGATGGACACTGCTAAGCTTGGTTTGGTCTTTGCACCATCTATGAGTTTGTTCTTGGATGGGTATTGTGACAGTGATTGAGCACGTGATAGTGGGGCCCGCAGTCGTGGTGGTCATGCGTTCCGTGTGTGGGGGACAACAGTGTGGTGGCAAAGTGCCAAGCAGTCATGTGTGGCTCGGAGTGTGGCTGAGGCTGAATACATGGCACTTGGTGAAGCTGCATGTGAATGTATCTGGCTGACACGATTGCTTGAGGAATTGGGATTGCACACTCATGCCGTTGCATTTCACAGCAACAGCTCTGCTACACGCCGCATTACTGAGAATGATGGTTTGTTGCATACTTGCACAAAGAATATTGGTGTAGAGGATCATTTTGCATGCAAAGCAGTTGAGGCAGGCGCCGTTCAAGTATGTCCAATCAGCGGCAATGCCCACCTGGCCGATTTCCTTACTAAGGCACTCCCATCTCCTACACTCCATCAACAACTTGAGCACCTTGGATGCATGCCCACCGCACTCACATCCAAGGAGGTGTTTTAATCCTCTCTTTATACATTTCTTCCTCTTGTGTGGACCTGAGTGCATAGGGCATGCTGATCCAGAGAGTGGTGGTGACGCACATTGAGTCTCTGCGCCACGCCAAACCTACCCGGAGCCGCATCTGGTGTCTCTTGTGTGCTTGCCTCCATCTCACAGCATTGCCTCCGCTCCACCTTTAGAGATAGCCACGGCTACTATGTTGGATTTCTTGTAAAACCTATGAGTGTCTTCATTCTCGATGTTTGGTCTGCAATGTACAATGCAGAACCTCGGGAACCTAGATTAGGTCTAGGATAGTTAGGAGCATAAAGTGTGTTGCGATGTGTAACCCTGGATTGGGGCGGTCGGCCCCATTTGCGTGCCACAAGGGGTTTTCCCTCGCTTGAACAGGATGTGCAGGCGAGCTTCGCTCGCCGGCCGACGGGTTGGTCTCGCTCCTTGAGGCTCATCCGCTCGAGCTCTTTCTTGTTAGAGCTTGGCAGTTAGGTTTTGCTTGCGGATCAATGGCCGCCATGAAAACTGACCTAAGCTTACTCGTTACTTGACCATTTTATGCAAGACACATTGCATTAGAACTGTGGCGTTTATCTCAGCCCAAGTCTTCCTTGGCTTGGAGCTCAATTGCGACTGTCTTAAGGGCACACACCATGTACATCAGGCACTGGAAATTGCCACGGCGAGCAGTTTTCTCCACTTCTTGCTGCAATCCCACCTGCCTCAACATCTCTGACCTCTGCCAGTCAAAGGTTCTTAAAGAGATTTAATGTGTGTGTGGGAGATGAAGCCACTGATTTTGTTCGGGTCATTGGCCCTTTCATGAACCTGGCCACGATGACACGTGCCGACATCGCATTCACTGTCAACTGCTTGGCACTATTCAGTAACCGTGTAAGCTCCATTTTGAGGCCACACTTTGTGTAACATGCAACACGTCACTGGGTCGGACTGTGCTACCGAGCACAACCCTCAGTTGTGGTCGACGGTCACACAGATAGCGACAGGGCACATGACACCAACACTTGTAGCTGGTCTGGTTAAATTCTCTTGGTTGGGGCTCTGTTGTGTCTTGGGAGAGTGGCACATGGGGATGTGTCGTCCGCAGCTCCAGCAAGGCCGAGGATGTTGCTCTTGGTTCAGGTACATGTTTGCATTTACCGCATCACTCTTTGTTACAAGAACCAAAGCACAAAGGTCGTAACTGAAAACCATGGCATGCACCATTGACACACAAAACACATCAGCATTGAACACCACTTTGTTCGTGAGTGTATTGTTGCTGGTGTTGAGAAAACTGTCTAGGTGAACACACGGTCACAGTGCGCTGAATTCATGACCAAAGCACTCAGCTCTGGCGCATTCAGATTTATTGTTTGTGCTGTTGGCTTGTCTCGCACACCTTCTCAACCTGAATGATCCTGCTGTCCGTTTTCCTCTTGCACCTCTGCCTTGCACATTCACGTCTTCTCATGTGTATATCATTCTCTCCATTGTTGTATATAAGATTGATCGTCTGCAGGCCAGGGGGTATTTTTTCTATTGTTGAAGAGCTAATATTCTACTAAATTGATCGTTGTTCAATGGCCTCCACTCACACGCATCTTGCAGGAAAGTAATGCAATTTGTACATCAAGTCGTGTCTAGAAGCAATAACTCATGCACCTTGGATGTTCATACACGCTCTGTTGATGGTGTGTCTTGTAGGTAGTGGAAACATGCAAGGAGAGAGAAAAAAGAAGTGACAATGTGAGCGATGCCATGGTTGCTGCAAAACTCACTCAAAAACTTACAAAAAGGAAGTGAAGATGTGTTGGGAGGAGTGAGGAGTTAGTTTCACGTTGAAGCGAGATCCATCTTGTACACCACACATGAGTTAGGACTACCGACATCTCTGGGGTTGAGCCAGACCTTGCGGAATATTCTACGAGCGGCTGCTGCCAAAAACTCCGGCAGCACGACCCCAGCAGGATCAGCAACCGGCAACTAACCAAAGCATACCACAACGAACCATCATGAAAAATCCACATCTTCCTAAAGTTTATGTGGACATGCCACCAAAGTGAGTTTTCTATGACTGTGTTCTATGTTAGAGATCACAAAGAGCTCTTGGCTGGCCCATCGGCACAAGCCTAATGCTATCCAAGTGGCATTGGTAATATTGATGGAGCCTGTGAGGCCCGTGAGAGACTTTGAACGTGCCCTTGTCTCTGAGCACCACTTGGTTTGCATGGCAGCCATGTTAATTCAATCTCTTGCATAGATGCATGTGTATGGAGACAAGTAGACAGCCATCGAATTATTGATAAGTCGGTGCTTAAGCACCAATACCAGTACCCCCCCTGGCACACAGACAAGCACATATACGTGCAACAGAGGACAAAAAAGTATGCTCAAAGAGCAACAGGGATATACACGGAAAAGCTACGAAAGGGCAACAACATGCATGCTCATTCAGGTACAAAGCGTGCGTGCATCAGACCACTTGCATGAACAAAAAACTTGAATGAGTCAACGCTGAGAGTCTTGGTAAAAAAATCGGCCTGCTGAGAATGAGTGGTCATCCGGACAACCTTCACAACACCAGCAGCGATGCATTCACAAAAAAAATGGTGCTCCACATAGATATTCTTAGTGCGAGATTAATACCTGCCATGCCTTCTAGTGATGGCCTTGGTGCTCTGGTTGTCTGAGCGGAGAGTGACGCACCAAACAGGCACATGTAGATGCTGCAACAGGTGGCACAACCAAAGTTTTTTGTGCCTACCTGAGCCAAGAGCAGTGTACTCAGTCTCCCCAGGGCTCCTCGTAAAACAACCCTGTTTTCCACTCTTCTAAGACACAAAAGTGTCTTCTGTCAATAAAATATACCATGCCCAACTGCAAGGGTTAGTATCATGTACCTAATCTTTATCACTTTAGCCATCAACAACTACATAGGGTTGTGCTCTGTAGCATAACCCGATACGTGCTGTAGGGAGTGTGTATCGTACAGCACATAGTATACCCTCAAGATAACACTGGCATGGACACTAAGCGAACTGATCCAAATAATTGACGACGAACGCAACACTAGTGCATGTCGTCATACCAATCTACATAAAGAAGCCAATGAATTGAAGATAATCATTGACATCCTCCCTCTTGTGATAAATCAAGTATTTTCAGGTTCTTTGGCCAGCTCGAGTTATGGGTGCACTGGCAAGTGGAATTTTTGTGTGCACTGGAGCAAAGTCCTCACCAAGACTACAGATGTAGATTGTTTGATACACGTGTAATGTGCGGTTATGACAGTCCCGCTTGAGTTCTATGCCAAGGAACACTCGGGCGGGACCAAGGTCCATCTTGTTCACTGACTGTAGAAGGGAATTCATAGATTAAACAATGGAAGGAATCAAAGAGGCAATGAGAAGGTCATTGGTCTAGACAAGGACCACAACAAGAAATGGGGACAGAGGACTGAGAAACTATACAAGATCAACCACACTGTGGTGGTATCCCCTCTCTCGAGGATGATAGTGATCTCCATGTTCAAATATTGAGGTGATTGCTTCAAACCATAAAAAGCCTTGCAGAGCTGCTAGACCTTGTTGGTGCCATTCATGAAGCCAGGTGGCTGCACCATGTATATCTCCTCGTCTGAAGTGCCATGCAGAAAAGTATTGTCGACATCCATCTGCTCAAGCTCCTAGTCGTGGTGTGACACCAAGTTGGGAAGGACCCTAGCAGTGGTGTAGTACATAACAAGAGAAAAGGTCTCATAAAAATCCTTGTCTGGGGTATGCAAGAATCCTTTGATGGTATGGTGAGCTTTGTCGTCATCAGTGACACCAGTGTCGTCATTAGCTTGCACCTTGAAATCAACAGGCACAGACAACTTCGCGACCAAGTGGTAGGTCCACCAGTTCATAGTCCACATGCTCATGAAGAGCATCAAGTTCCTCTGCATGGAAGTTCCAAAGGGAGGGTTTAACGGCCGCACGAGCCTCATGTGAAATTTTGGACTCGAGTCCCAAGGGAGAAAGACCACTGGTGGAAAATCGTGTAACAACATAGCCCACCACGGAAGTGTCCATGATACTATGAAAATCCTCACAGGCAAGGGTGTACCCAAAGGTTGTGCCAGGATGCACAGTACTTATGCTGAGAATTTTCAGAGCAGTGGTGGTGAGACCTAGGACACAAAGTCCTCGATCACAAGACACAACCCCACTATGGGAAGGAAGGGCACCAAGCCGGCCTCCACGAGTGTATGGCTCGGGAGCTAGAAAGCCAGAATTTGTAGGTGCCAATGAGTGGATAGTAGCAATGTGAGATTGAGTAACAGCTGGGACAACAGGGGAAGTAGTAGAAACAAGAAGGAACGAAGTTGAACCAGGAGGCAGGTCAGTGGATGCAGAAAGACGACGAGATGAGGAGGGGACAGGAGACTGGGCGGTGGATGCACAGGTAGGATGGGACAAAAAGACATATGGGAAGGAAGGAACTGACGAGGCAAAGTGAGTAGACAATGGTGACACAGTGGGCACACCACCAGATGGAAAATTGTTTGCCTTGATTTGAGGAGGCAACAGAAATGAAAGTGGGAGAGACGTTCTCCTTTGCCACATAAGAGAGTGGGACAAGGGAGTCAATAAATGCAAGACAATCAAGATCATGCTCAAACATAGACTAAAAAAAAGAGCATTGCGGGACTCAATTTCATGACAATGAGAAGGATCCTACAAGTGCCATGCCTTGGACTAGACTAAAATGCAGAGAAAGAGAAAGAGACAACCCCGACCGGGAAACGTACCGTTGTTGCAATCATCTGGAATCCAGACAGCAGCAACACAACCTCACACGGGGCCAGCCGGATGTCAACTGGTGGCCCATCCAGTGCTCGTAAGGTGTAACGTCACAATGGAGGGAACCATGAGGAACATGGTACCAAACCTAGGTCATGTGAGAAGTAGAAAAAAATGCAAAGAGGAGGGAGATGCCGGAATCAGCAAGAGAGTCCGCACACCATTAGCATGTTGTTGCAGCCGCTGAGTCTGTTTCTATTGCACACCATGCCTCTGTCACCATTGCACTAACCTCTCGGGGCACCACGGAACTCCCGCTTGACCTGGACACAGTTTGCCAGACGCGCTCCGCTTCTGGAACAGGCCATGCGTGATGAGCTCGATGCCATCATAGAGAACGGTGTTAACGAGAAGTTGGATCTTCCACCGTGTCACAAAGCCATAGCTGCTCGTTGGGTGTACCGATGCAAGCATAAGCCGGACGGCATCATTGAATACTACAAGGCTTGCTTGAAGGCAAAGGGATTCTCCCAAGTGTCTAGCGTGAACTTTGATGCCACTTTTATCTGAGAGGAGCAAAAGTGGAATCACACTATTTCCGAGGCACTACTGAGGAAGGCGGTACAGGATGGAAGGGAGCTGCATCAAATGGAAGTCAACAACACATTCTTGCATGGTTGATTCAACTGAGGGATCTAACTGGCTCAGCCGCCAGGCTTTGACAGTGGTACCGGCCGCATGTGGCGCCTTTGCAAAGCCTTGTATGGATTAAAGCAATCTTTGCACAACTTGAACTCAAGATTTTGTTCACCCTTGTGCGTGGTGGCTACAGTCCCAGTCCAATTGACCCTGATCCCTTTGTGAGTGATCCCACGACACCCTTTGTTGCCATCTTGGTCTATGTGGACGAGCTACTATTTGCCTCGCTGGATCCCCAGGTTGTCCAGGTTGTAAATGACCTCCACTAGTCTGTTTAAAAGATGAAGGATTTAGCCCTTCTGGCATCTTTTTGGACATGTACATTGAGCGCAACCATCAGCATAGCATCCTCACTATGCATCAGGCCGGGTATGTGCGCACTCTTGGGGAGCCGTATGTTGGTCTACTGGCTGCCATTCCCTATGGATCTGCACCTATTATGCCTGTTGGTAAGCTTGAACACGAATCCAAAGATGCATGAATCCAGTTCACGATTCCCGAATCCAGATCCAAATTCACGAATCCTCATCGAAGTTCGGCTCTTGTTTGGGATTCACGAATCCTTGGTTTGAATCCAAGACCTGTCCCCAGGGAGCCTGGAAATTGCGAACCTGCTTCGGTTCACATCCGGCAGTCCGCCACGACCGAGCGTGGTGCTCGCAAGGTAGTGGATTTTGAACTCCGAACCATGGATATTGGCTTTTCCACAATGGTGTGTATCCACGCTTCCACCGCTGTTGACCGTAGGCGTGCGTGTGGCCAACGTGAAGGTGAATCATGTACATGCATTCTATTGGTCGCAATGTCCTCCAATGCAACTACAACAGAGTATGTCTACCTTACCTCATCTTAGTGATCTGTCCGGCGCTCGTTATTGCAAGACATAAATCACCACATGGAAAAACCTATGGTTGTCTCAGCATCCTTCCTTTAGCTGATTTGACAATTTAGCTCCTCAATGGTTGGGCGGGCAGCCATGGTCAGTCTGACAACCTAGTCAGTCCAGGTGATCTGAATTCTGACTAAGATTGGACGGGCTGTCCAATGGGCAGAAACATTCAAATCTGTCCAAATGGAGTGGTAACTCAGCACTTGTTTCCACCCATCGACGGCAAGTACGGTCAACCGCATGGCTGACAATGAAGCACCCGCTCACGAGCCCGCTACCCAGGACAACCGGGTGTCAGACTCTGAGGACGATGTAGAGGAGGAACCGATTGGAGACAAGTGTAAATGTTGGGAATCCGTTGTTTGAGGCAGCTTCAAGAAGGTCTGTAACAACTCCCATTGGGCCATTTGCCTCCTCTGCACCAGGCATCCAAACGATCCCGTGACGATCAACTGCAAAGATGGGGGGCTACCTCAGCCATGTGGAAGCACCTCCGCAAAGTACACAATGCGAGGCACAATTAGCTCAAGGCTATGGTGGCCGCAAGCAAACTGTGTGACACACAGACAGCCACGGTAGAAGCAGACGCAGAGGTCGTGGTAATGAATCCAGAAAACACTCATGTGTCTTGTGGTGCTACTGGTGTCGGTCTCGTTTTCAAGAAGTACTTCCTCAGCCTCCTCTGGAAACACCCCGTGGGCAAAAATCTGTCTTTAGCTCCATGGATTCATTTTGTCTTGCCACGGCGTTTGCGCATGCAAATACTGCAACGAGTCTCCTTGGGTGCATGAATTTTGCCCGCCTCATCCAGGTGGCTTCTCCTGCATTCCGTACATGCATCAAGGTTCTCTTTGGTGCTGTGACGAGCGCCATCAGCTTCACCATAGGTGGTTGGAATTCCATCAACAACACGAAGTACTTGGTCTTCACCACCCATTGGATCGACCACGACTACAAGATCCGTGCCATTGCACTCGCCTTCCCGCCATCGCCCGTGGTTCTACCGCCAAGAACCTGTACCTCCTCATCAAGAACGTGCTATAGCAGTGGAGTCTGTGGGAAGATATTTCTGTCTCACGGTGGAGAACAAATCAACAAATGATGCCATGATCGACAAGCACCTCATCCCACACAACAACTCCTACGGTGTCCGGACTTTTCAAAAGGCCGGACACATACGGTGTCTTGGCCATGTCATCAACCTGGCCATCGGAGACCTCCTCAAGTTGTTGTAGGTTGCTCCAATCATCGGGCAAGTTTGGGCGATCGCAGTTTTTTTTTTCTAGGACTCCAACCCGAGAGGAATCCTTGATGGATGCGGGTGTGAAGTACCTTTTCCTCCACCTCGACATGGCAATGAGGTGGAACAGCACGCTCGACATGTACGAGTACGTCATCGGCCTCAAGGACGTGTTCGAGGGGTGGCTGACGGACTTTTGCCGTGATGGTGCAGCATTGGAGCCGACATTTGATGATTGGGGCCTCATTGTCCAGGTCACCATTATTGTGAAGCCATTCAAAAGTTTCACGGATCATACTTCAGGATCAACATGCCCGACCCTTTCACTCATCGTCCCGTTCTATGCTTTGCTGCTGGAGAAGATGTAGGGCTGGTTGATGAAGGCACTTGCAGCTGAGAGGAAGAGCAAGCACAGGGAAAATGCTGGCCGTATGGACTGCGAGGAGCAGCTACTCTTGGAGCTCAATGATGGCATTCTCGCATGCATTTCCAAAGTGGACAAGTACGTAAAGCTGTTGACAGACCGGCAGGTGCTGGCAAAAGCATGCAATCCGCGCTTCCGGCTGCACCTTTACGAGTGTGTGCACTCCAAGGTCGGCATCAACACGGTTGCGGACCTGCAGCTAAAGGTGATGGACATGCTGCACTACTACAAGGATAAATTTCTGCAACAACGTGAAGTGGAGGAGGCTGCTGCAACAGCCCTTGATGCGGCAACAGCGGACGTGGCAGCGCAGGCAGCATCCAGCACAGCAAGCCAGGGGGAGGTTGCTGCTACATCATCTTCCGCGGAAACACCAGCAACTGTGGGTGAAAATGGATGATGCATGTAACATGTACATTGCATGTTGCATTGCATGTTTCACATTTGCCACTCAGTTTTGGCTACGGCATTTCATCACCAAAGCATATGTGGTGTGATTGCGATGTACACAATTCTGGATTGTGGCGGCAACACATGTAAATCGGATGCACACTGACTAAAAAATAGAAGAATGTCTGCCTATATGTATGCAGAGACTCCAAAACAAAACTGAGATGCTGCCACGTCAGCCCCGCGTCAAAGCCAGCGCATCAGTGCGAACCAGAATATGCTGGAGGCTGCACAAGAGGATGCAGCTGCCGACATGTTTGCTGAGGACGACCAGAACCAAGTGCAAGCCCAGCCAAATTCACTGGAGCTCAAGCTGGATGCGTGGGCCAAGGAGGAGAAGATGAGTCGCACGTGCAACATCATCAAGTACTTGATGAAGAACAAGACTGATTTTCCCACGTTCCATGTTGCTGCCCTTGACCTCTCTGCAGTCCCGGCAACAAGTACACCTTCAGAGAGGCTCTTCTCACTAGGACCCCATGTCATTACAGGCTTCCTTCAGAGCCTCACTTACCTAACAATTAAGAACCTGGTGTCTCTGAAGTTGTGGGTTAACGACTCGGTACTTGCAGGTTTTCCAGCGGCTCTAAACGGAGAAGTAGCACCAGCACTGGAAGCTGAAGAGAAACGGATCAACCTTGTGTACCGTGCAGCACATGTGGCTATGCAGGAGAATCTTGATGACGCATAAGGGGGTGAGGTTGACGACAACGATGACATTGCTGATGTGGGAGAGGACAATGGAACCCCTATTGAAGGTGCCTGTGGTGTTCAGGCTACAAAGCTAGGATTTGCAAATCGGATTCAGTGTGCAGCCTTACATACTAGGTAGAGGTTTCTGAAGACCGCTGATCCTGGCCGGTTGGAAAAGCTGGTGGACGTGACGACCTACCTCCAGGTCATCGGGTTCCTGGTGCTTCTTGGTACCACCACATGTGCTGACATTGCATGTACCATCAACTTCTTGTCCCAATTCTCCCAATGACCACGTTGCCTCCACCTCGAGGTGGCATTGTGTGTCGTCTGCTACATTGTGTCCACACCCTGTCTAGGCTTGTGCATTCATGCACAGCCCTCTATTGTGGTTGATGAATACACATAGGACAATTGGGCCTACCGTTGTGATGCTCATAACTGATTGGGATATATCTTCCTCATCGGTGGCACCACGGTTTCTTGGAATAGCTGTAGAGAGGTTGTGTCGCATGCAGGCCGACGGAGGCCTGCATGCGACACAGCCTATGTTTCTCACATTGCCGATGTCTGTAAGAGTATTTGATTTTGTCGTCTCATGCAGTAGTTGCGCCAGGCCATCCGCTACTTCACGCTTTATTGCGACAACAAGAGCATGCGCCGTATTGCTGAAAACGATGGCATGCATCAAACTTGCCAAAAGTACATCAACATCGAACATCACTTTTTTTGTGAATGCATTAAGTTTGGTGATGTGCGCCTGATTGGAGTTGACCCACGTCAGCAGTGTGCTGACTTCCTCACCATTCCGCTCTTCAGTTGGAAGTTCAAGGGGGTTGTGCATGCTCTTGGTCTTCAGTCCCTCCTTGCCAATCCCGGTTGAATCTTCTTTGTTCCCTTCTTGTTCTATCACCCCGTTTTTTTCTCTATGGTTTTTGTTCCATTGTTTTGGTGGCTTCTCATTGTTGTGTGCATGTGCCCTATGCGTACTTATGGCGTCTGACATCCACGCTTCATGGGAGGATTTTGTCTTGTCAGTCTCGATGACCTTTGGACTTGATGCCACTCACATGCATGCTAACGTGGTCGATGGCTACTTTGACAGTCTCAGTTTCATCCTCCACATCCATACTGTTTCCAGACTTAGAGCCTGAGCAGCGCTGGCTGCTGAGCTGTGAGAGGGAAGAACTTGTACCCAGGACATAGAGCCGAATCTGCAGCTGAAATTGGATAATAACTGAGTTAACAGCAAGAATGAGGTGTGGTGTGAGACCCCTCTCACACCAACCAAGACCCTCACCTCTATGAGCCTTGTTACTTGGTCAACCAACCGATCTGGGAAAATGGAGTATTTTCTGGCCTGTAGGGTTTTCTCGGTGAGCTCTACCACAGGACCGACAGCCCAAAACCCGAGCGTTGTCCGTTTTCCCTTAAAACTGGACCATACAAAAACATGCACGTTGCAAACGCAGTCTTTCAGTCAGAATCAGCGAGAAAAACCACACACAAGAGTTATGGCTGCCTAAGACTAGGCCGTCTCTATGTTGCCAAGAGCAGCCATCTATGACTGTCAGTGACATGAGCACCGTCCGCTGCTGTTGATGGAGCTGGCCGCACACTGGAACCAAAAAGAGAGACTCCATACAAGGATACGGAAGCCACATCTTTCAAAATGGTACAACGTCCCCTCCATCGCTCAGCACCCGTTGTTGTCAACGTCCGCTGATTCAGTCGTCTCTACGAGCATGTACACCAGCTGATAGGTCACAATACATATCAGTGAGACAGTGCAAGCGCAAATCACAATATTCCCCCATGACCCGTAGGCACCAATATACATGCACATGCAGAGGTAAAACACCCACAATGCACACCAGAAGTCATGACCCTCATGTCCCCACAGTCTAGCAAAGTCACACAAGTGCAACAATGAGCAAAGGAAGGGTTGGCGCACAGAGGGAACAAGATGAGGAGAGGAAATTCACGAATGCATAAATGCACACTCACGGATGCAGACCAACTTGACTAATGGCTTTCTCGAATGATGTGTGTTTCACCCCCTTGGTCAATAAGTTAGCCAACTGTCATACAGTCTTGACCCACGCAATCCAGATGTTTTCCTCATGCAACAATGTACATACATAGTGAAACTCCACATTGATGTGCTTTGTGCACGTGTGATGCATGCCATCATTGTCTGCAATAGCCATGGCACTCTCATTGTCACGGTCCAGCGTCATGGGTAATATAGGCTAATGAAACTCACACAAAAGACAACGTAACCACACACTCTTGAATGCACTGGCACCCAAAGCCACATACTCTGCCTCTACAGTGATGTGTGTGGTACACTCCTACTTTCCACTCCACCACGAGATTGACATGCCACCGATGAGAAAGATCCACCGAGTGTGACTCTTCTGGTCTGTTCTTCTAGCCCTGTCATTTTCAGTGTAGTCCACGAAGACTTTAGACGGCTCGTGATGGGATGCCATTCCACGACATGCATTGGAAACAGTGTACCACACCATACAAATGGCTGCATTTAGGTACAAATTGTGTGGGTATTCGGAGAACTAGACCAGCAGAGTCATTGCAAAGGCAGTATCCGGCCGTGTGGTGGTGACAAGGAACATGAGTGATCCAATGACATGAAAAAAATTAGTCACATCCACACCCACACCAAGTACGTAGACATCAGAAGATTTCAACTTGATCTGACCATCTGAGGTCATGGATGTGGAAGCACTAGATACAGTGGGCAAGAGGTTTACAAAGCACTCAGCTAACATCTGCAGGTAAGCTGCCAGATGTACACATACAACGCCATGGGTGCAGTTGTCCTCAATTTGCATGCCCAATAATACCTTTGCGGGCCCAATTTCTTTCATCTTATAAGTGGACTGTAAGAAATCCTTCACTCGCTGGACAACGGTAAAGTTAGGCAATGCATTGAGCAGATCATCCACGTAGATGAGCACAACGACAAGGGTAGTCCCAACTGGGGTAAAGAAGGGGGTTGGATCTGTGATGTTGCGCACCAGACCACCCTTTAAGAGAGTTTTGCTGATCTCTGTTTTTGAGTATCTAGGTGATTGTTTCAGGCAATACAAGGCCTTCCACAGTTGTCAAACACAACCTGTACCATCTCCAAAGCTAGGGGGCTGGATCATGTAGAGCTCCTCACCATCAAGAGTGCCATGTAAGAGAGCATTGCTCATGTACATCTTGTGAAGCTCCCAGCCATGCTGTGTGACCATGCTCAAGAGCACGCGGCTGGTGGTGAAACGGCTAACATGCATAAAGACCTGGTCAAAGACCACTCCTAGTATGTGAACAATGCCTTTGGCTGTAAGCCGGGCTTTGTACTTGACAAGCGTACCGTCTGGCTTCCTCTTGCGACGGAAAACCCACTTGGTCCCAATGTCTTTATGGCCTTGGGGCAGGCTGACCAGCTCTTACAAAACATGCACATCGATGGCAGCTAGCTCCTCCTTGCAAGCAGCATCCCATTGCGCAACGTCAGGTGCGGCCCTGGCGAGTTATGGTTAACCAGTCTAACACTCGACAATTGGAGTATCAACAAGTGTATTCCTATGCGCAAATATTATTTAGAAATAATCGACATCAATTGATGTCACCAGAGCCCAAGTATAAATTCCTTA
This sequence comes from Penium margaritaceum, assembly GCA_023375785.1. Taxonomy (NCBI): domain Eukaryota; kingdom Viridiplantae; phylum Streptophyta; class Zygnematophyceae; order Desmidiales; family Peniaceae; genus Penium; species Penium margaritaceum. The sequence goes on along the minus strand of SZWC01000886.1, from coordinate 43,232 downwards.
TACAAGGTGTTATTTATCGTGGGTTATATGTACTATGTACTCATTTTTGTTATAAGTCCATGTTCACAAATATGTTCACTTCCCAATACACTTGTCAATACACGGTTTCAGGGGTAAGGTGATTGGTCATATATGGCTCTGGCCTCACAGAAGCCTTGTGGGTAAGGTGTCTACAAAGATAGTCTGACAGTCAACAGATGAGCGATGCCAAGGACCACAAGAGCACAAGACAGTGAGATAGAGATAGCACATTGATTCTCCTAAGAGATGAGGACATAACCCAATACGGATCTAGGGTAGAGGTCCACTGTGATGACGACAAGGGCTGTCAAAACCAAAGCCTTCCTCCCTGGATCTCCACTCACCACAGTGTGAGATGGAGGTGCGGGATGGAGGGTTGTGGCCGGGGTCAGTCGGGTGATGGCAAAACGCATACCTGGTGGAGGTGCTGGGGTGTGTGGACAAAGACGACCACCAGGAGTACGTGAGTATGTTAGATCAACACTGGAAGAGTAGAAACGCTGGGCTCAAGGAGGCAAAGACACGACAGGTTCCTCCACTGGAGTGACCGAATCAAGAGCCAGAGAACTGCTGAACTGGTGGACTCAGTTAGCAACTGGAGTAACCGACTATGTCGCCTGGATGGCAAAGTCAGTGACTGACAGAATGGACTTATGCCTTGTCATCGTAGTCAATATTCGCAAAGGTGGACTCGGATGCATGGTCAACAGTTAGAAGAACAGACTCAGATGGGAACTGTAGTATAGTGGGGGTGTTCAATGGGTCTAGACACGTAGGCAACGTGGTGGAACCAGGGACTCTTGACACTGACGGGCAAGGAGCAACATCACGCACCGGTGCAAAATCTCTCCCACGTGGTGGTGCCAACACACTCAAAATTTTCCTTGAATGGATAAAAGGGTGATTGCATGGAAAAACCCTCCTCAAAGCACAATGTGTCATGCGACTCAATTATGCGGCGCCAAATAGGGTCCTAGAACTGCCAAGCCTTTGACTGACGAGACACCCCAAGAAAGGTGCAAAGATGACAATGGGGAGCCAGTTTGCAGTTGGTACTCTGGGAGCCAGACACTGGCGACACAATCCCAGGCACGCGTAGGAATAAGATCTGCATGCTGTCCACACCAAGACTGGTCCGGCGTGACGGAACAGGACAAAGGACAATGGGGAACCCTATTCCAAACCCAAGCCATGTACGACATGGCCTTAAAAAAAACCTTGGAAATACCTGACTCAATCCGCATAGCACGGACCACATCAACCATGGTGCGGTTGTAGCGCTCAGAAACACCATTTTACTCCGGAATGTAGGGCAAAGAGTTCTCATGTCTAACGCCCTGGCTCCTGAGAAAAGCACATGCCTTTCCCATGAACTCACCACCCTGGTCAGAGCGGAACCGACAAAGGGGATGACCACGCTTGCACTATGTGGCAAGGAGCCAATCACGAATCAAAGCCGTTGTGTCACTCTTCTACTGAAGGAAAAGCACCCACTGAAAATGAGAATAGTTGTCAGTGAGGGTGAGCACGTAATGACCACTCTCCGCAATAGACTCGACAGGTAAGAGACCCATGAGGTCAGAGTGGACCAGCGCAAGCGGGTGGAAGGCTTGGGAAGAGGACACAAGATAAGAGGACATGTGCATCTCGCCATGAGCACAGTGGATGCATTCAGTTTTGCAAGGCAACTCAAAGGTAGCTGGATCAAGACCAAGGAAAGGCTGTGTGCGCAGCATGCTCTAAACATCAGAGCTGTGTACGTGGCACAAGCAACAGTTTAGGAGGTGAGTGTGCTACGGGCACAGAGTTCTTGTGACAAAGACGTGCATCCCGTCAAAAGACAACAAGGTTGAGGATACAGAAGACAAATGTGTAACATACAACAAGCTATTATGATAGTCTGCATGCAACATCACACAGCCAGACTGAAGAAGAGTGACTATACCAATGTCGCAAGAGTGTGCAACATTCATGCTCATGCGGTCGAGAGTAGTGACAGGAAGAAGGTTGAGCTCAAGGCCAAGTTCATACAACATGTCGGTGATGTAGACATCGTCAGGTAGACCCCAAAAATGGACAAAACCAATACCACGAGGAGGAAGCATCTCGCCAGACCTAGTCAGAACACTCTGGAAATCACCCACTCGTCCATTCATACTGAACACCTGACGAAAAGACGTCATGTGATGCATAGCGTCGGAGTCGGTGATCCAAGTGTTATCAGGGTCACAGACAGATGTGGTAGCATTACACTCGGCCAAACATGACACGGGCAATGGGCAATGCGCATGAGAATGAGATAAAAATCTTGCCTGCCAATCAACCCAAGTAGCATTGTCCAAACGGGAATAGGGATACAACGGTCATCCACAGGGCGATCGCCGCGGAGAACAGTCTCAGTCTGAAAACTGTTTGTGACCTCCTGACTAGCAGACATACAACTCGTACTTCCCTAGGACTGACGAGGTGGATGCGGAGGCAATGCGCGATGAACGGGTCTAGCTGGTACTCACGAGTTGATGGACCATGAGTCGTGAGGTAGTGCGACATGGCCATGCCGGAAGGAGGAGCTGAGGTATAGCTGAGCTACGATGATGGAGGTGATCACACGGGATGTAGATTCAGTGCAGCTATAGGCCCGACAGAAGGCATGGGATGAGTCGGGGATGTAGTCATAACTGCTACAATGCTGGTGGAGGATATGTCTCTTGAGGAAGTGGAGGAAGCATTGACAGGAGAGGTGGTGGTGGTTGCATCGGCACCAAGGCGTCGCTCACGCTTGGGACGCATGGCACTGTCGACAGGAGACTCGTCAGTGGGTGGTGGAAAGGTGTACCAGCCATGAGCCGGCTGGCCATAGTTGTGGCAGACGAGAGAGCTGCCACCAGGAGGAGCTATTGTTGGATGGCTGCTAGGTCAAGTCCTTCCCCTTCTTCCTACGTCCCCCCTTGCCACCGCCAACACCACGTGTGGCTCCGACGGCACCAAGGGTTCCAGATGAGGGAGGCGTGGGAGAGGCAGAGTTGATTGTTGCTAACTCTTCTACATGTCCACGCTGTAGGCGAGTGCCTTGAATCGCCTCCCCCTAATTCAAGAGCCGTGAATGGAACCAGGACATCATAGTGCCTTGGGACGCCATGGCCTCCAAGATCTCGAGGTCGAACTCAACGAGGATCTTTGTGTCGTTGGGAGTTGCACCGTTCTTGATGGTGAGGAGAACAGCTAGCGGAGGTAGACCAGCCTTGCCGAGCCTGCAAAGAAGATCCTACTCGTGGTGCCAATTGGCTGTGACAGGCTCAAAGTCACCAAGAAGGCAACAGACAACGGCGTGACCAGAGGTATGGTAGGAAGGTGTGAGGGTACTCCATGCCTCACAGGGTTCATGGTCGGTGCCGGAAGTAGGATCACAAATGAATCGCTCAATGTCAGTGAGGTCACTCTGAGGTGCGCCGAAGACGAGGGTCCTAGCTATGCGGCCTGTGTCGAACAACTGCTCAAGGATGGACGAGTCCTACTTCAGGGTGTAGTAGGGCATGAGACCCTCACCCTGATTCCACAGGCAAAACAACAACTCTGAAGATGCAAACTGTCCCACCTCAAGGTGGGGTGGTGGTGTCTCAAAATCCTTTGGCCTGCGCTGAGTATTGACTGCACTGCCTAGAGACTCTAGGACACTGGAAATAGACTATTGTTGCTTCTGCTGTTGTTGCTGAGCTACTGCATGTACTGCAGTAGAGACTGTCGGACCAGGCTCGCCAGAGAGAGGCGAATGGGTGGATGCAATCGTCAAAGGAGACTGTAATGTGTCTAGGAGGTTGTACAAGTCGTCAACCTGCTAAAGAGTGGCAACCGAGTCAGATGGCAGCATTGCACTGGCAGAGGTTGACAGCGTAACACCAGCACTACCAGGTCTGGCCATGGTAATGCTCGGTGGATGCTGCGTAAAACTGTGTTTGCTACTTGGGGACAGTGAAAGTTGTCCAAAAATTCACGAAGTACGTTTCTCGGCGAGTTAAGACAAGGGGGAAATTGACATCTTAGGTGTTTTTTTAGTATCCCTTTCGAGAAATCTACTCATATGCCTAGGTTTTTCTTCAACCGATGGTTGATGGCCGTCAACCTGTCAGAGCTGCACGCAAGCCTGTGCAGCTTTTGCGCTGCTTATGCGGCACTGGCTATGATCATCGCTGCAATCGTCGCAAAAGCTAATGCTGCTGCCACGCGATACTGCTACATCATGCTGTTGTTACAATCTCTAGGGGCTGCTGTTACAGTTACTGTTGCTATTGTTGTTTTTTTTGTTGTTGCTGTTATTGTTGCTACGACTGCTGCTGCTCGTCCTGCTGTTGCTGCTCCTGTTGCTTCTTCTGCTGCTGCTGCTATTGGTGCTACTGCTATTACTGTTACTGCTACGGATGCGCTGTCGCACTTCTCCAGCTACTGTTGCGAGTTGGTCCACGGCTGCGTGACTACTGTTATTTCACCCTACTGTTGTTGTCCAGCTGTTGCTACTCCTACCGCGTGGCAGACAGCGAGTGAGCGAGCATGAGTCTGAGATTTTTTTTCTTTCCAGGTTCTCGTAGGTTTACCGGTGTGACGAGGCTCTAATATTGTAGCTGCTGACGTGGTTGCACCCGGAAGGGAGATTATGCCAGGTACTGAAAATAAAAAGGAGGAGGAGGAGGCAGTAAAAAAAAGTTTTAAAAATGGGGAAGCAGCGGGGGCACTTCCCTGCTACGTGGCGGTGCCGTCACCACGCTTGTTGGCTCCACCGTCAACATTGTGCCACTTTGTGTCGGCCACGTGACCGCCTAAGCTACCACTGCCGTGGGCTCAATGCCGCGAAGAAGTTTTCGGTAGCATTTCCCCTGCGTCTAGAGTGTTTTGAAGGCGCCAACAGGCAAGGCTAGCTCTACCAAGAAAAATCCGGGAGAGACTCTTCTACACTGGCGCGTATGGAGGTCTACCAACATTGATTGGCACCTGTACGTCGTTGCTACTGCTCAGTTTGCTACATCTGCTACGCTATGGCTCTGATACCAGGAAAGAAACGATGATGCGCTAGTCTGGACAAAACCATTTTCTGTTGCCTCATGCATAAAGTGTGTGGCCTGATGCATCCAGACTTTAGCGCCTGAGCATCTCTGGCTACTAATCTGTGAGAGGGAAAACTTGCACTCAAGACTTAGTGCCATATCTACAGGTGAAAGTGAGTTACAACCGATTTCATATCAAGAATGAAGTGTGGTGTAAGACCCCTCTCACACTAACCAAGACCCTCACCTCTGTGAGGCTTTTTACTCGGTCTACAAGACAATTAGGAAAATACACTATTTTCTAGCCAGTGGGGTTTTCTATGTGAGCCCTGCCATGGGTCGGACAGCCCCAAACCCGGGTGTCCATTCTTCCTTTGAGCTGGACCATACCAAAATATGTGAGTTGTGAATGCAGTTGTAGCGGGAGGGCCAGTTCGGCCCTCCCACCTCGCGATAGCGAGGGGGTGGCTGCAAGCCACCCCTCGCTATCGCGAGGGTTGGCCGGTGGCCAGCCACCCGCTGGCTACCGGCCGGCCGGCGGCCGACCGGCTGGGTGGCCGGCGGCCAGTCAAGTGACCGGCCGGCCACCCGCCGGCGAGCCATCGGCCGCCGATCGAGCTGGTGGCTCGATCGGCGGCCAGGAGGCCGTGAGGCCTCGAGGGCCGAGGCCTGTGGCCTCGTGCCCTCGTCCTCGCTCGCCCTCCTCGCTTGTGAGAACAAGCGAGTTCGAGGGATAGAGCGAGGAGCAAGGAGCGAATAGCGCACGAGAAAAGTCGGCGCGAAATCGCCGATCGTGCCTCGCACGCGACGATTTTGCGCCGACGCATCAAAACAGAAACTCGAGTTCGTTTAGGACGAACTACGAGTTTCTAAACCGGAAAACTCGTGTAAACTCACGAGTTCGAGGTAAAATCCCCTCGTTTTGGACCCAGAACGAGGGGGTTAGGTAAAAACCGAAATGGGCCTCCGGAGACTCGAAATATTCGAGTCTCCCTGCTCTGGGTCGTTGATGACAATTGCCCCTCAGTCTCGCGAAGGGGGTAAACCCCTGACGCGGACTGAGAACGCCATTTTGCGAACTCCGACGACGACTTCAGAGCAGGAGCTGGAGACACGGCCCGTTACAGTGGTTCTCCGAGCGAGACGACCCTCGCGACCAAGGGTTCGACGGAAACGGCAGCTACGACATAGATAAAACGCCGCCGGCAGCTGCAAGCAGCAACAGAAACGCCAGAAGTGACTACGACATCAACATTTCACGGATTGAAGTGCCGTAAAGTGCGTTAGGGAGCTTGAAAAACGCTCTACTTGGTGGAGAGTCTTTCTTCCAGCCTCTCCTCACTTCCAGAGGGAGAGAAAGATTTTTGTGGGGCGGGGTGGGGAGTCCCCACCCTAAAAAACCACAAAATCCTCTCCATCTTCAAGCCTCCTTCAATACCCCTTTCATCAAAAATTGGGACAGCGTCCCTCCCCAAGCTTAGGGGCTCTCACGACCTGAGAGCACCCTAAAAAGAAGGAGGGTGCCACCTTGGGGATTTTTGGCGGCTCCTCCAACGACGGCGGCTCAAGGAGGACGCCGCCAAGGGGCGCAAGNCCCAAAGGCAACCGTACCGCCTAAGGCAACCGTGTCGCCTAAGGCGACCATGCCGCCTAAGGCAACCGACGCCAACCTCGGCGACACCGAGAAGCGTGCGGAGGCCGCAAAGGTGCTCGACGAGCACGTCGACGCGCATATGGGCGATCCCCATGCGGCGGACGACGCAATGGAGGAGGATCTTCCGGAGGAAGACCCCGACGAAGAGCACGACGCCGACAATGGCGAAGGCGATGAGGATCGCGACCATCGCCATCGTCGTGCGGCAAACTCGAGCCGATTGCTCGAGAAGGGAAAGGCACCCGCCGCAGCGCCTGAAGCTGCCGACGGCAGCGAGACGGCCGGGAGCAGCAAGGGCGCTGAAAGCAGTCACACGGGAAGTTCCCGTGAGAACGAGCCGGACGACGACGCCGCAAAGGCAATTCGCGATGGCCGTCGCAGGCTTGCGGAGTTTGCTGCTGAGGCGGCAGGCCGACTGAAGATCACCACTGACGGTGGAGATACGGCAATACTCGGAGGAATGGGGGCCGACCCCCCTTCCTACGATGTGGCCGCAATGGGACAGGGCAGCGCCCACTCGAGCGTTATCGCCGAAGACAGTCTCCTCCGAAAGGTGGGACTCCTTGGAGGCGTGTACGCGAACCATACCCTCTTGCAGTGGGTAAGGGTGCACGGACAACGCGAAGCCCTGGAGGCTATCGCCGACGCTCTGACGACATCAGAGCTCAAGTTCGCGTTCGCCAACCTGCTGGCCCACGTCGGGCAGAGCATCACGGATCTTGACCGTGATCGCCAGCTGCAGCGCCTGGCCGCCCATGAGGCAAGCCGCCGATGCAACGACCTCGACAAGGCGTTGCAGAGCGTGACCCAGGTGCGGATGCAACAGCAAGTGCAGCGTGTCGCAGCTGCGGATGCCACTGCCGGTGGCAGCGACGACCTGCCTACCTTGACGACTTCGGGGCCGGTCATAAACACGTCCTTCCTCCACAGTGTGGAGATCTTCCGGAAGCGCGTGAAGCTGACCGACTGGCTGAACCGCATGGAGCACGTGCTACGTGTCCACAAGGCTCCACTCAGCCAGTGGGGCGACCTTGCCACGACGCGGCTTGAAGATAAACTCTTCAAGTACGTGGTCAAGGAGTGGACTGCGCAGCAGCCGCACCTTGAGTGGCAGCCCATGCCGTGGGAGGCCTTCTACGCGATCATGCGCAAGAAGTGCACCCAACGTGAGGAGGCGCAGCGCGCCTTCCACAAGATCAAGGACTTCAGGCAGCTGGGCAGCTCGCTCGAATCCTACTTGAGCGAGTTCACCGCACTCGTGGAGGAAGCCGAAAGCTTCACCGAGGGCGATGGGACTCAGACGTTCAAGTACC
>SZWC01000885.1:296359-333206 GCA_023375785.1 Penium margaritaceum | reverse complement strand
TGTTGTGATGTTGTCAGTCATACACAGTTGTACAGTTGGTTGTGACCACTCGGCCGTGTCCATGCTCGTGCAGATCCTTGAGGCGGACCCAGCTGGAGACAGAGTTCCCTGAGGTGATGCTCCACCCGCTGGAGGCAGCCTGGCAGCCTACCCAGTGTACCAAAGGGCTCCCACAGCCCACGGACTACGTTTGGAGGTCTTCAGGATTTTCTCGGTGGACAGCCCTGCCAGGCTGATTTACATGTTTGTTTTCTTACACTCTCCGGCTGTTCCCGGATGTAGGCGTGTGACCAGTCGTTGTGTCTGTCTTTTCGTCGTGCATCCGTAGGATCAGACGGCGCTCCGTTTGGACGCTTGTGTGCAGAGTTATGGCCAAAACAGTGGTTTTGGGCCGGTTCAGGTTTGACAGGCACCGCCGTGTGCGCCACCCGCCGTGAGCCACGGCGGCTATTTATGCTGTGGACCTGTCATTTGTTATTCCTCTCTGTATTTACTTCAGTTGAAGCTTGAGATACAAGTGCACGTGTCTCTCCCTACCCTTGTTGTCCCTTGCATGACCTGTGTGTCAACCAGCCAGACCCGTGCTGTCAGGCTAGCAAGCAGAAAGGCTAGGAAGCTTCCTGGAATCTTCTCAGAAAATGTTTTGCACACACCAAGGTGTGCCAGCAAAAGCAACGAAGACGAAGCTATTGAGTCCATATGAGTGAGTTTTTAACCCTAGAGGTCAACATGACTCGCACAACCACATGTGGTTTGTGTTGTCATTTGTGACGTCAATGTCAACCTGTACAGTGTACTATGACCACTCGGTCGTGTCCATGCCTGTGCAGATCCCTGATGCGGACCCAGGTGGTACCGGTGCATCGTCTGGTGGGGGACTACCAGCTTGGAGCTGACCCACGACCGTCCCAGAGCTCTGGACGCTGCCAGGGACCTCCTGCAGCTTTTGTGCAGCACGTAGGAGTTTATCCGTGGACTGGCCGTGGGCCTGATTTGCATGGTTTGGCATTATCTGTCCACCGTCCGGATACATGCATATGACCAGTCGTAGCGTCCGGCTTATGATTCTGCACGTCTAGGTTCAAACGGCGTAGCGTCCTGACATGTCTATGTTGAGTTACGGCCAAAACAGTGGTTTTGGGCCGGTTTTATGGCAGGCCTTGTGCTGCCGCGTGCGACACCCGCCGTGCGCCGCGGCAAGTACTTATGCCATGGACCTGTCATTTGTCATTTCTCTCTGCAAATGCTATTGAAGCATTATGACACTCTGACTTGTGTCTCCTAGCCAGACCCTTGCCGTCGTGTGTACGACCTGTGACTGTTGTCACCATCTGACGGGGCACTGACGCCGAGTCAGCGACTGTGTCGCTAGGAAGCTTGTACGCATCTTCTCATCATATCAGAGCAGCGAGGCATCCCTCGCTGAGCTGCGCAGCAGAGAAGCAGTAGTGGCAGCAGCAGTGAGAGCCACAACTAAAACCACGGTCTTTGGAGGACCCACCAATCCGCGGTGACCCGCAGTAGAAGATTGCAACAACGAAGACACCCTTGCAACCGCATCACCACGCCACCACCACGGGGCAGCCAAGGGTTTCCCAACCCCCTCCAGCAGTAGTTGAGGCATGAGATGTTGAGAAGGGGACTGTGAAGGGTCCCAGAAGCTTCACTCAAGTCGCACATACCACCCTCCCCGGACGTGAGAGAATGCAACTGCCCCATTTGACCACACTTTTGGCGTGTAAGAGCTCGTTCGAAAGCTCAGGTAAAACCCTATCCATCGCTTCCACTCCCGCCTCATTTCATGCCCTGTAGGCTCCAGGAAATGAAAAAAACGCTCTCAGATCTAGATATTTTTTGGACTTTGGGCTGAAAAGAAAACGGTGACGTTTTTGAATTTTTGAAGGGTTTTTTTGCACAAAACCACCGCCAATGAATTCAGAATCCTTTGGTGCACAATCGCTCCAAATTGTGGCTCATTTGGACAACCTTCATGCTGATGTCATCATCGTGAGTGATGACGTCAGCACCAACACCGCCAAATTTTTGGGTGAAACACCATTTTTTCTTAGCGTTTCAAATCCTCGAGAAACACTGACAGTTCTGCAATCTGATCAGTTTGACGTCCCGGTTGATACTTAGCATTGACATGGCTCCGACCGGTGAGAAGGGCAAAGGACCACCAGATCCCGCTTCTTCCTCCTCAGGGGTCATGAGCCCTCGCTCGTAGGCCATTGAAGACCTGCGTAGTCAGCAGGTTGAGATTCGTCGTCACCAGCAGCAATAGACTGATACCATCCGTGCACTCACTGATCTTATTCGTGGTGAGTCCATTGCCCCAAAGCAGACATCCAGGGGAGTCGGCGGTGCCATACCTTCTGCACAGCAGTGAGCATGTACACCGAGGAGAGCAGTTGGACAAGACCTGCCACTTTTCGATCATTTGGATGAGGACCCCGACATGCCAGGCATGGAGGATGAAACCCATGAGAGGGAGATTCGCGAGCTTCAGGAGCGTCCCCGTCAGCTTCAGACGCGTTCCGGCTCCCTGCTCCCGGATATCCGACCCTCGCCTGGTCCCTACCTTTGTGAATTTCCTCGTCCCGGTGTCTTCCCCATCCCTCGTTCCTCCCAACTTGTGGATGCCCTTCCCACGGAGCGACAACCCAAGGACTTCGAGACACGGCCACCACGCTATGTCAGCGAGGATGGCTTTGACTGTTGGGAGACTCTCTTCCAGGTCTGGGCCACTTCAGAGGGGGTACGGCACTACTATCACAGTCCGTACCAGGTTATGGACCGTGCTCAGGTGTTGACAGCGGCTCGGGCGATGCGCGGACTCCTTTACGCCATGCCGTGCGAGACTGTCGTGGACTTTCGCCCTTTCCTTGGAGAGGCTAGCACGGGTGTGGGTGCTGATCCACGTGGGGGCTGGGACCTGGCACTGTCCCTACTTGTTGTAGAGACGCATGCCACCCGCGCGGCTCACATTTGTGCTTTCCACTCCCTTCGTCAGGGACGTGCCGAGTCCGTAGCTGATTACTGGCGGCGTGCCATGCGCATCTACACGTGCCTTGGGACTTCAGGAGGCACACAGCTTTGGGCGCTTCGCATGCTCATGATTGGAGTCCGTGTTGAGCACGCAGACATCTTCTCGGGGTACAGCATCGGCATGCTCGAGCCCTTCTCCACCTCCCTTCAGCTTCTTCCTTGGGTGCATCAGCTCTTCCCCCAGGTGACTTCCTCTTGCGAGGCAACCGTAGCCCACCAGGAGATTTCCCTTGTGGCAAAGGCCATCGTGTCGCCACCAATGCCCCTCTTGCAGACCACTTCTTCATCCTCTGGCACACCCTCCTCTTCCCCTTCCATCCCAGGTACCCTGAATCAGATGTAGGGTGTGACAGTCGCGGCACAGGGAAAGAAGGGTAAGAAGAAACGTGGTTCGGGCCAACAGAAGTCGCAGCAGCAACAACAGTCCCCTGTGGTACTTGGATCATAAATTCTGGTGCCACCCATCACATGACCTGTCGTCGTAGTGACTTCGTTGTGCTCGGTCCTGTTACGTATGTTCACTCCATTCACACAAGCTCTGGTCAGTCCTTGCCGGTCCAGGGTGTTGGGGTTGTGTGCTTTGATGGTCCATCTTTCCACCTATATCTTTTCAAGGTGCCTTTTGTGCCTGACCTTGAGCTTCGCTTGCTTTCTGTGCGTGCCTACACACTTATGGGACTCTCTGTGGAGCACACTGCAGACTCCACGACTGTGACAGCTATTGATACTCGTACCGTTGTTCTTCGTGCCTCTGTTGTGGATGACCTCTATCGTTTCTCTCGGATTTCTCCTCCTTCTTGCTCTATCTCCCCTACTGCTAGAGTGTTTGTAACTGGCGTTCTGTCTGTTGAGCACCAACGACTGCTGCATCGTCGTTTGTGTCATGTGGACTCCAAAACTGTGTTGAAGCTCATTCGGAAACAACCCGCACTCGGCCTTGACGCAGCTTCTTTGGAGAAGCCGCCAAACACCGATTGCCTGTTCTGCGCTCAGGGTAAGAGGCATCGTTGCACCTATCCTGACTCTCATTCTCGCACACTTCGCCCTCTTGAGTTGGTCCATTCGGACCTCCTCGGTCGTCTTCTTGTCGAGTCTCTTTCCGATCGGGGCAGATACGTCCTGACCCTGACTGATGACTTCACCTGGATGCGTTGGATCTACAATCTATGCCACAAGAGTGATGCTGATCTTGATGTTCGCCTATGGCTAGTGATTACTGAGCGTCAGTCTCGCCACACGCTGCACACCTTCCGTTCGGATCGCGGCGACGAGTTTCTTGGTGAGATAGACAGTTTCTTTGCCAAGCACGGGGTTTTCCACCAGGTCACCGCTCCTGCTACTCCTCAGCATAATGGTGTCGCTGAGCGTTGGAACCGCACCATGGAGGATGCGGTTCGTGCTATGCGGTCTGAGTGCATTCTCCCGGAGTCCTTCGACTTTGAAGGATTCTCCTACATGACGTGGGTCTAGAACCGCCTCCCGCACGGTCCCCTTCCGGACCACATTACACTGTACGAGCTTTGATTTGGCCACCGTGCTGACTTGCGTCTCACTCGTATCTGAGGATCCTTGGCTTCTGTGTGGTGCACCGAGGACCAGCAGGGATCCAAGGTCTCACCGTGGGGTCGCTTGTGTGCCTTCATAGGCATTTCCCTGCGGTCAAAGGCCTGGCGTTTTTGGGATCCTGCCCGTCGTCGCATCATTGAGTCCCGCGACACGCTCTTCTTCGATTCTCTCACCTACGGTGATCTGACCTCGATCACATCGCTGTCTGTCATGCACGTTCCTACGTGTGAGGCTTCTCCACTGATTGGGGAGTTTGAGCCTGTGAGCACCTATCCCCTGGCTGATGTGTCCGTTCGAGCCCCCTCCACTTCTAGGTCTTCGACTCTTGATGATCCAGCGATCATCGTTGTTGGCCCAGAGACTTCTCCAGCACAGTCGGCTTTGACCCCTGTTCTCTCGCACCCCACAAGTACCCATGATTATGTACCTGTGTCCGCCAGTACTCCTGCCTCTATGCGTGGTCCTGCCTCGCCTCCTGCTCCTACTGTCATATCCAGTCCAGTGTCTCCTACACCCACATCTCCTCGCATTACGTCACTTGTTGCTTTGCCTCAGCCCACTCCAGCTGTGGCCGTGCCTGTCCCTGAGCCTGAGGTGAGCCCCTCGAGCCCAGGTTACTCACGTGAGCCCGGCGGTCGTCTTTGACCATTGGTCCCCGGAGTCCGGTGAGCGTCAGGTCATGCACCCATGCGCTCAACTCGCTGCATCGCGAGTGGTCATCCCAGCACAAAGGCCCTAGGCCTGAGTTTCCGTACCGAGCACACTGTGGTATATCCAGCGTGCCCCGTAGGGTACGATCTCATCACTCGCGAGTTTCATATTGCTTGTGATGCAGCAGCTGACCTTGTGGTCGTCAAACCTAGCACTGAGGCGTGTGCACTTGCCATTCAAAGCTCTCCCTCTATGGCGCCTGATCCGAGCATACTGAGGGAAGCTCTCTAATCAGAGGATGTTGATGCTTGGCGTGCTGCCTGCAAGGATGAGCTTCGTGCCATTCGAGAGCACGGAGTTTACGAGCTAGTCGACCTTCCACCTGGGAGGAAGGCTATTCAGGTCAAATGGGTCTTTCGCAAGAAAATTAAGCCGGGTGGCTCACTGGAACGCTACAAGGCTCGCTTGGTCGTCAAGGGGTACTCTCAGATCGAAGGCATTGATTACACTGATACCTTTACCCCTGTCGGCCGCATGACCTCAGCTCGCGCTCGGTTCGGTGTAGTGGCTCAGCATGACTAGGAACTGCACCAGATGGACATGAACAATGCGTTCCTTATGGCTCTCTAGATGAGGAGATTTACGTGGCTTAGCCAATAGGTTTTGAGGACGGTGACAAGGTCTGGCGCTTACGCAAGTCCTTGTACGGCCTCAAGCAGTCTCCTCGGTATTGGAAGCAGGAGATCACTGGCACCCTGACTCGTGCGGGAGATGTACAGAGTGAGGCAGATCCCTCCCTCTCTGTCCGACGGACGCCTGAGCTGTTCACCGCCAACCTGGTCTATGTGGACGACCTTCTGATCACGTCTCCTTCCATGGAGGTTGTGAAGGAGGCCAAGGTGGTCCTCTAGGCTTCCTATAGGATGAAGGACCTTGGTCCTCCAGCGGTGTTTCTCGGCATGGAGATCGTGCGCGACCACAGAAGTCGGACACTACTGCTTCATCAGGCCCGATACGCACGTGGTGGTGGAAGAGCGCTTCAGTGACCTCCTTGGCGTAGTGTCCACTACCCCCACACCTCTCACACCTGATGGGCAGGACACCCTAAAGGTGGACGATCCCACACAGTTGGGGGGGATAGTAGAGATGACCTTGTACCTCCGCCTCATCGGATCTTTGATGTACCTTGCCACTACCACACGCCCCGACATCGCCTTCGTCGCCAACCTTCTTGCACAGTTTTTGCAGGCTCCACACGCTAGAGCCCTTCATGTGGCTGTGCGAGTGGTGCGGTACGTGGTCTTCACACCGTACCTCGGACTCTGCTTTTGCCGGCAGTATTCGATGGTTATTGACTGCTACACTGACACCGACTGGGCCTGGAGTCCAGATGGACGCAGTCGCACCGGTTACGTGTTTTTGCTCGGTGATACTGCTGTGTCATGGCGTAGCGGAAACCAGGGCTGCATTGCACATGCCTTGTCGGAAGCAGAGTATGTTGTTGTGGGTGCAGGGGCTGCCGAGGCAGTGTGGCTGCAGCGCGTGTTCATTGAGTTGGGTCAGTCAGTACGTGCCATTGTGCTTCGTTGTGACAACCAGAGTGTTATTGCCATTGTGGATAACTCTGGTGTCTTTCACCCTCGCACGAAGCACATTGCGGTTGAGCATCACTTTGTGCGTGATCTGGTGGAGCGACATGTGATCTCCGTCATATGGGTTGGCACTGACATATAGCGTGCTGACTTGTTGACGAAGGCACTAGCATGCGGGAAGTTTCTGGTGGCCATTCGTTTTGTTGGGCTTCGCCCCTTGCCTGAGAGTGGTTGAGTATGGGGTGTGTTTGTGTCTGTTCATGACTGTTTTTGCACTCGTTGTTGTACTCGTTTCAACACTGCTCGTGTATGGACATGCGTACCATCGGGTCATCGGGGAGTGTTGTGATTTGTGACGTTCCTATCGACCTTTACACTTTCCTGTGACCACTTGACCGTGTCCATGTCCGTGCAGATCTTAGATGCGGACCCAGGTGGTACCGGTGCATCGTCTGGTGGGGGACTACCAGGTTGGAGTTAACCAAAGACCATCCCAGAGCTCTGGACGCTACCTTGGACCTCCTGCAGTTTTTCTGTAGCACATAGGAGTTTATCGGTGGACTGACCGTGGGCCCGATTTGCATGCTTTTGTAATGTGTACCCACAGTTTGATGCCGGATACATGGATATGACCAGTCGCAGCGTCCGGCTTGTGATTCTACACGTCTAGGTTCAAACGGCGTAGCGTTCTGACATGTCTACACTGAATTACGGCCAAAACAGTGATTTTGAGGCAGTTTTAGGACAGACCTTGTGTTGCCGCGTGCGACACCCGCCGTGCGCCGCGGCAGGTACTTATGCCATGGACCTGTCATTTGTCATTTCTCTCTGCAAATGCTATTGAAGCATTATGACACTCTGACTTTGTGTCTCCTAGCCAGACCCTTGCCATCGTGTGTACGACCTGTGATTGTTGTCACCGTCTGACGAGGGACTGACGCCCAGTCAGCGGCTGTGTCGCTAGGAAGCTTGTACGCATCTTCTCTGTTTGTGTCACGGACACGGAGTGACCTCTGACCTCGTGGTGCACTCCACTCCCACTGATGCAAGTGACTAAATTTGGAGAGATCCTGCTACCAGCCGCTCCGTCATGGGGGAGATGCAATTGGCAACATCCACGCCATGTAGTGGATAAGTCACAACACTTTTGGCACCATCAGCATTTGTGTCCCAGTTCTGACTGCTGGCATACTCACAACCACAGAGTTGGTTGTCTGCTCTTTGTGGAGCAGGTCAGGTTTTGCTTGGATGTTTAGATTAGCCGCATCCGGGTTCATACCTGTTACCTTGTTCTGTTGGTCGTGATGGCTTGGTGCCTCTCAGCGAATATTCGGGTGGAGTTTTTTTAGTCCCACAGCTGAAAACAACGTTGTGCTTGTCTGGATAAGACTATTTTCTGCAGCCTCACTCAGGGAGTTAGCGCCGAAACTGCAGCTGAATCATGAACTGGCTGATTAGCAAACAAGAATGAGCAACTGACTGAGACCCCTCCTAGGTCTAGCCTTACCTCAGCTCTGTGAAGCTTGTTCCTCAGGAAATCCGCCAACCAAGAAAATCCTAGCATAATCCAGTCGGGCAAATATATCCGAGCTGCGCTGTTTGCGGCTCGCCAAGACGCGAAGTGACAAGTTTGAATCATGAGGAAGATAAGTGCCTGTTTTTCTGACCGGATCTTAGGCGATGTTGACTTCGGATTTTCTTGTCTGGTTTATGCCTTGTACCGAGCCGTCTACCTATGAGGACCCGCTACCGACGGTTTATAGTGTTGCATGTACCGATCTAACGGACATATTTCTTGTGATGCTAGATGGTGTACCGTCTGTCAACATGACTGTTTCCCACCTCACACGGGCATCCGATGGGAGGGCGCTCGCAATATAGGCCCCTCCGATCAATCAGAAAATTCCAAGGTATCATCCAGCTACCACTTTCGACGGCAGGCAGTCCGTGTCTAGAGGGGGGTCGAACTAGGCACCTCTCTCAGATTTATCCTATCCAGTCAGGCAGGGTTTTCTCAGTGAGCCCTGCCAAACAGCCGACGGCCCCAAATCTGAGGCGTCCTCCGTTTTGCCTGAAAACTGGATCAAATCCAAATAACTGTGTTGCAAATGCAGGCGTGCAATCAGAATCAGCGAGAAAAATAACAACGAGGAGTTATGGCTGCCCGAACCTGGGCACTGGTTGCGCTGTTCTTGTCATCTACAACTACTACAAACGTGACAGCCAAGGGTTGCTGCCGATGGAGCTGGCCGTGTGCTAGTGTTGTGTCAGAAGTGCGAAGAGGAGCGGGACCAAGCGCAAAGCATCACAATGGCACGTCCACTCCACTGAGCAGCATCCCGCTAGCGTCAGCGTCAATCCAGTCAGTCATCAGCACAAGCATGTATACCAGCTGAGAGGTCACAGTATGAGTTTGTGGGGCAGTGCACGGACAAACAACAACACTCCCCCATGACCCACAGACATCTGTGTACATGGACGTGTAGAGATCATGCTCCCCCATGCCCCATGGTCCCACACTCATCACAAGAGCGAAAGAAGGCGGAGCACATGCATGATGAGCATTGGAGACGGGCAACACATACAAGAGGAGGGGACACAACACATGTACTCAAGGTAGCAAGGTGACCATACTTGCAGCCTTCTTGAACAAACTGCGCTTCAGCGCCTTGGTGAGGAAGTCAGCCAACTAGTTTACAGTCTTGACCAAGACGATACGAATACTGCCCTCATGCAACAAGGTACGCACGTAGTGATACTCAACATTCATGTGCTTCGTGTGTGCATGGTGGACGCCATCATTATCGGTAATCGCAGTGGCACTCTCGTTGTCACAGTGTAGGGTGATGGACACACACTGACGCAACTCACCCAGCAGGTGACGCGGCCACACACTCTCACATGCACCAGTGTCCAAGGCCACGTACTCTAACTCTGCTGTGCTACGTGCGACACACCCTGCTTCCCGCTACGCCATGACATAGCCGTGCCACCGATGAGAAATCTCCAACCAGTGCGGATGTTCCCATCTGGGCTCCACGGCCTGTCGATGTGTGTAGTCCACGGCCACCACGGATGGTTAACAATGGAACGTCAGGCCTCGACGTGGAGTGGAGATCACATACCACAATACGTAGGTGGCTGCATCAAGGTGTACCTGGTGTGGGGCCTGTAAGAATTGAGCGAGGAAATTCACGGCAAAGGCAAAGTTCGCACGTGTGGTTTTGGCAAGAAACATGAGGGACTCGATGATGCAGAGGAATGCTGTGATGTCCACAGCCGCACCCAAGGTGCTAGCGTTAGCGTCCTTCAACGCCACTTGCCCATCTGGGGTCATCGGGGTGGAGGCGTTGGGGACAGTGGACAGGAGATCCGCAAAGTGATCGGCAAGAGTCTGAACGTATGCTACCTGGTGTACCCACGCAATGTTGTGTGCGTGACCTCACTCAATCTCCATGCCAAGAAACACCTTCGCCGATTCGAGATTTTTCATCTTGT
Organism: Penium margaritaceum; assembly: GCA_023375785.1. Lineage (NCBI taxonomy): Eukaryota > Viridiplantae > Streptophyta > Zygnematophyceae > Desmidiales > Peniaceae > Penium > Penium margaritaceum. Next base: position 322,851 of record SZWC01000885.1, on the reverse strand, counting down.
AGGTCGCCTTCAACAACTCCTTCACCCGCTCAACAGCCGCAAGGTCAGGAGACATGATGAGAAGGTCGTCGACATAGACAAAGATCGCAGCAAAGAGGTGTCCCAGGAGGAGTGATGAACAGTGTCGGTTCTACGGTGTTGCTAATAAAACTTCCTATTAGAAGGGTATGTTGGTCTCAGTGTTCCTGCACCGGAGAGAGTGCTTGAGGCCATAGAGGGCCTTCCATAGTCGCCAAACTTAGCCCGTCCCATCCTCAAAGCAAGGGGACTGGTGGATCTAGAGCTCCTCAACATCAAATGCACCTTATAGGAAGGTGTTGCTCACGTCCATCTGGTGGAGCTCCCAACCATGCTGTGTGACCAGGCTAAAAAGGACCCGGCTGGTGTTGAAACGGTCACCTTGCGTAAAGACCTGGTCGTGGTCAACTCCAGCAATTTGGGAGAAGCTCTTGGCAGTGAGCCGGATCTTGTACGTCTCCAATCTGCCATTTGGTCTCCCTTCTTTGTGGAAAACACACTTCACCCCAATGGCCTTGCGGCCAGGGAGAAGCTCCATGAGCTTGTATATTGCATGCTTGTTGATGGCAGCAAGCTCCTCTTGACAGTCAGCCTCCCACTATGATGTGTTGGACGCGGCACGGGCCTCACGTAGGCTCTGTGGACTGAGTGCCAGTGGGAAAGGCCGTGCCGTTAGCACATGGGTGATGCAAAGTCCTGTAGGGGCCAGGGCAAGGGTGGCGGAGACTACCCGGCGATGCTCTTTGGAGATGAGAGCATAGCCCAGGGCCGAGCCTGGGTGGATGTCCACAGCAACAACTCCCAGGGTCGTCAGGCGAAGAGCCTTAGTGTCAGGTTCACCACTCACGACAGTGTGAGGGGAGGCAAGTGTGTTGATGGGTGTGCTGGAGGCTGGACTGGGGGCCTCAGTGCAAGGACCTCACGGGCACACCGGTCGACGAGGCCGGAGTTCCCACAAAGAGCACGAGTGTAGACCTGGTACGCAAGGGTGCCATTAACGAAAGACGGGACCGGGCGAGGACGAGGTGGCAAGGCGGGAGTGGGCATTGGCTCAGTTGCCGGGGTATTGCCACACGTGGATGGGTCCATGGGCGCAGATGCAGCGGAGGCCAGAGGAGGGTCTACGGTACCGCCTCCTATGGGGTCAGTCGGGAGGTCAGCCTGGTCGAGGGAATCAGCCGAGGACTCTGTCTCCGACGGGTACACGGTACTGCCAGGAGGAGAACTAAGCAACAAGATGGACGGCGAGGGAGGAGCATCTGTGCTCGAGGACTTGGGAGAGAGCGAGGTGGAGAGGCCCGCTAGGTTCGTGGATACGGGCGGATTGGCCTGCGCACTTGGGGCTGAAGCGACGGCACGACAAGCATCTCTCCCACGAGACAATGGCGACAAGTCCACAGAGGTCCCAGATTGGATCTGAGGGAGTTTTTGAGGGATGCTTTTATCAAAGAAGGCATCACTCGACTCACAGATGTGATGCCAAATAGGGTCCCAAAAACACAAGACATTGGACTAACGTGAGACACTGAAGCGGGTGCAGAGACGTTCGCGAGGAGCAATCTTGCCTTCCCGCAGGTCCTCGGCAAGCCAAATGCTGGCCACGCAACCCCAGACGCGGGCAGACCTAGGATTGGTGTGTTGATTACACCACAGTGTGTATGGTGTGGTCTAATGGAAAGGGGACCATGGGGAACGTGGTTACCCACCCAGGTCATGTAGGAAATGGCTTAAATAAACAAGCATGCGAACAAACCGTACTCTACACGCATGGTCCGAACAGCATTGTCCATGGTGCGCTTCCAACGCTCAGAGACCCCATTCCGATGCGGTATCCTAGGGGTGGACGTCGCATGACAAAATCCGTGACTTGTGAGGTAGGTCTTCGCTTCCCCCATGAACTCCCCACCATAGTCAGACTGGAAGCGACGGAGGGTGCAGCTGTACTCTTGCTCGGCCACAAGGTGCCAGGCCCGGATGGCAAAGGTCGCGTCGTACTTCACAAGGAGGCAGATGACCCAGCGATAGAGGGAGTAGTCATCCATGAGGGTCAAGATGTACTAGCCACCCTCGACCACAGACGTGAACGGTAAAGGACACATGAGGTGGGAGTGGACAAACTCTAGTAGGGGCGTGGTCCTGCGTCATACCTGTATTTGTCCCTGGAACATTACTTATGTTCATTTCGGAGGCTGCAAATCGAGTCTGTGCTCATTTCATCTCTAGAAAGTTTGTTTTTTGTTGTAATGGCTATGTCTCTAGCTCCTACACTTAGGTCGTCGTTGGAGTTCATATAATCGTGTCCAGAGCTAGCTCGAGGGGCTTTCACCTCCGCGTCACTCTTGGGGAGACAAATATTTCAAGTCTTTGGAGGCCCATTTTTGCTTTTACCTTGTCCTCTCATTCTGGGCCCGAAACAAGGAGGGATATTACCTCAAACTCGTGAGTTCACACGAGTTTTCAAGTTTTGAAAATCGTAGTTTGACCTTCATGTACTCGAGATGCGTTTTATATGTGTCGGTATGAAATCGTATCATGTGAGGCATGATCGGTGATTTTGCGCCGACATCTCTTGTGTCCTTGCTCTCGCTCTATCCATCTTGCTTGATTTCTCTCATGAGCAAGGAGGGCGAGCGAGGGCAAGGGCATGAGGCCACAAGCCTCGACCCTCGAGGCCTTTCGGCCTCCTGGTTGCCGATACAGCCACCAGCTCGATCGACGGCTGGTGGCTCACCGGCAAGTGGCCGGCTGGTCACTTGGCAGCCTACCAGCCACCTAGCCGGCCGGCCCTCGGCCAGCCGGTAGCCAGCGGATGGTTGGCCACTGGCCAACCCTCGCACTATTGAGGGGTGGCTCGCATCCACTCTCTTTCTATCGTGAGGTGGGAGGGCCGCCCTCCCACTGTATTCCTCCCCAGTTATTATGAACCGTCCCGGTTCATGGCCAACAAGTGAGAGTTCCAGATAGTGAGTCGTCAACATTGTGAAAGAAAATAATAACTTCAATGACCACCTAAGATGAACATGTGCACGACACTTGGACCCAAGCTGCAGCTTAACGGTCAGCACGGCTAGCGTCCTCCCTCCTTTAGGTTGGAGCATCTATGCGACAACTATGTTGGGCGTCCCCAACCTCCTGTGGTCCATGAATGTCACCTTGTGGGAATGTTGTGTACTCTTTTTGCATTCAGGTAGTGCTCCTTGCCACGCATCGATTTATGTGAGCTGCCAGCTTGCTCCAGTATTCATTGACCACCCCTTTGGACAAAGGAGATTCGGGGTCCTATGAGTTATGTTCAAGTCCACAACCGGCTCAATTAGTGAGGTATTTTATAACAACCCGCGACTGGAGTGTATGCTCTCGGTGTTGGAGTAGGCGAAGGACCTCGTATCGGCCGTCGGCATCAAGGTTTACTGGCGGTGGCTGAATGGTTTTGTCTGCCGTGCATGAAGCCAGCAGACTCACATGAAACACGACTTTCACTCCATACTTGGCGGAAGCAACAATCGGTATACCACTGGCCGGATGCGTACTACGATGGGAAATGGCCCAACCCACTTCGGTTGAAGTTTTTGCACCCATGCCGACTTTAGCCGAAGGTTCTTAGTGCAAAGTAGCACTTTGTAACCGATGTCAAACGAGACCTCACAGTGAATGTTGTCGACATATGGCTTTTTTTGTTGCCGAGCAGATAGGAGGTGACCCTTCACCTCCTACAACAAGGAGTCTATGTGCTCCGCAAAGGTTTGAGTAGAAGGAACCTGTCCTCCTGCACTCCCGCTCCTCACCTGTGAAGAGGGCATAACTAGATGCCGACCACTGTTCAACACAAAGGGTGTGAACTGTGAGTTTTTTGCTGCAAACTCTGCTGGTGCTAGGAATAAGTCCCACTCGTTCATGATAGGTTCCATGTACATGCGGAATATTTATTCTAGAGTGTGGTTCATGCACTCTCTTTGTCCGTCGGTTTGAGGGTGAAACTCTGTCGACATTTGTGAATCGCTACCAAAGTAAATGTACATCTTTTGCCAGAACTTACCAGCAAATTTTGTATCTCAATCAGAAATAATACGCAAGGGCAAGCCGTGGTACTTCATGACATCCTCAAAGAAGAGATGAATGGTCTCCTCTGCATTCACATCAGTGGTCGTAGGTATGAAGTGTGTCATCTTCGTCACAAAACCCATTATTGCATCGTGGCCACGGGCCGTGTTCGGAAGACCAATAATGAAGTCCATGTTTACGTACTTCCATGGAGTCCTAAGAATGGGAAGTTGTTGGAGGAGTCCAACACACGTTTTTTTTTCTAGCCTTATTCCAAAGAAATGGATCACATGCCATGCAATAGTTATGGAAATCGACACTCCATCCTGGCCACCAATAGTGGTCCGAGAGTGCCTGTCCGGTATTTCGAGGTCCCACATGACCTGCAAGGGGCGGGTCGTAGACCTGAGAGATAATCTTTGCTTGAAGGTCTCCCGAGCCTAGCATACCAACTTGTTCTCTGTACCAAAAGACTCTTACGATATCCACCAATCCGTACTTGTCTATATTCTGAAAGTCTTGGAACCAAGAATCCACACAATATCCCATCCAGATCTTGTTTACAAAATGGGTGTATTTGATATTCTCTCGAGGTGGTTTCCGCTGAGGTGAAGGGGGATCTGGTGTGTGCACCGTTGCTGTCAGAATGGCCATCAAACACCCATGGACCTTGGTGGTTCCTTTAATTTCCATATGTTGTAGGCTTAATAGATCGGCTACGTTGATGCTTCCTGGCTGATATTCCCACGTGACCAAGATTCGGCTCATGTATTTCTTCCAACGCGTCTGTCGTCTTGACAGGTTTGGTTGCGTTTGAAAAAATACCAATGGGTTGTGGTCGGTCACGATCGTCACACCCCCTTCAGCGTCCTTGAGGTAGCAACACCATACATTAAACGTGTATACCACTGAAAGAGGCTCTTGATCCCCAGTTGTATACGGTGTCTCAGTGGGGAAGAGCTTCCGGCTCTCATGCGCAACTGGATGACCATTCTACATGAGGACTTCTCCAAGTCTTACTATCGACGCAACACATCGTACCTCCCACGGTTGGGATGGGTCGGGAAGAGCTAACACGGGAACTTTGGATAGAAGCTCTTTGACTTTGAGAAAGACAATTTCGCAGTTTGATGTCCAATTCCAATGCACGTCTTTTTACGTGATTCTGGTGAGCGGTGCTGCCAGAGTCAAATAACCTTGCATAAACTGTGGAAAATATTTTGCAATGCCGAGGATAGACCGTATCTGCCCAATATTTTCTGGGCGTTGCCAGTCCACGACGGCTTGGACCTTTGGTGGGTTGACATACACACTATCCTTGCCGACTATGTATCCAAGGCATTTGAGCTCATCTTGTGCAAACTTGCACTTGGTCACGTTTGCATAGAATTTGTGTTTCTGAAGGATGGTGAGGACCTCACGCATATGTTCTATGTGGTCTTCCATGGACATGGAGAAAAGCAGGATGTCGTCCAGATAAACTAAGAAAATCTAGCCGAGTTGCTTGGAAAACGTTTAGTTTATTTCTCCTTGGAATGTTGCCGCGGTGTTTGTTCGCCCGAAGCATAAAACACGGAACAAATAGTGTCCCATGTGTGTTCGAAATGAGGTTTTGGGAAAATCATCTTCCGTAATACAGATTTGATGGTACCCTTGAGAAAAATCCAAGGGTGAAAAGACGTTTCCCCTTGCAATTGTTAAACGAGGTCCTTGATACGTGGTATGGGGAATCAATTTATCACTGTCAGCTTATCCAACGCCCGGTAGTCTACGCACATGCATAAACCACCGTCCTATTTTTTAACAAGAAGGATCGGCATACCGTACGACGAGCTACTTGGCTCTATCCACCCCTTTGCAAGGTACTCTTTCATTTGGCATTTGGCCTCTTACCTCTCTGCTTGACTGAGGTAGTACATGGGTCTGAATTGAGGAGTCGTCTCTGATTGAAGTGGAATTGTATTGCCCATGTGTCATTCTGGTGGAAGCCTAGCCTGTGGGTCTTGGAATACATCCGAGAACTCCACCAATAGAGATTTGATCTCGTGTAGTGTCTTTCTTTATGTCATCCTCCAATTTTTACAGCTAAAACAAGAAATTTCAACACCCTTGTCGAATTCGTCTCTTGACCTACATCGCAGACAATCTGGCATGGACTTTAGTCGAGTGGGCGACACTTTAGTACATGGAATCAACGTAAAAAAACACTGTCCCTTTTGAAGGATCAAGTATTTTGATTCAAAGCACATCAGAGTCTTGTTGTTATGTAGCCAGGGATTTCCTAGCACCATGTTGAACGGGTCATAAAGGTTGAGTACCTTCAACATGGCACCAAGTGTATAACCTCGAATGAAATTTTTTGCTTTACGAGTACCTATCACGGGTATCGTACGGTTTTCATTGACAAAAACTGTGTCATTCAATGGCTCGTGATTGAGGCCCACCTGCCGGGTAAAGCCAAAGCTAACAAAGGAGTCATCCCCTCCACTACCAGCCAGTACGCTGACAGGAGTACCAACCAGATGTGCTTTCAACTGCATCGCCATGTCACCTCCACTCGTCCAAGTGAACAAGCGCGGTGATAGCAAGCCAAGTTTGTGTTAAACACGAAATCTGTACGGCAGACGCCGCAGCTTCCATGATTCACCCACTTGACTCCACATCTTGTGGACACGTGTGAATTAGGCTAGTACCTTCTAGTTTTCAATATTGACCGGGTCAAAATCGTTGATCAAAGGTACAACAAACGTGATTGAACTCATCACTTTAAGGGTGTTTGCTTCAATCCCTGCATCACACAACTGTTGAACAGTGGTCGATTTCACCACCACTAAGCATGTATAATCATGCATCTCATCTAGAGATACAAGGTTTATTGGGAAATATCGATCAACAAGTGTAGAATATGTCTTAGGAAGAGGAGAGATACAACAGAGAAATTTGAACTCGTCAAAAACTCAAATTATTGAGCATCCTCATATGAAAACATGAAACCACACTTGTGATCTAGTTTTTCCCTTGAGTGGTCCCCACTAACGTCACTCAGGGGTGAGGAAAACCCGTCCCACAACATTGTCTGTTACCACGACCAAGCCCATTGCCACAACCGTGGCCCTGTCTACGGCCCTGTCCGCGGCCTCCTGCTAAACCATCTCCACGAGGTGTCATAGCTACGGCCAACCCCACGGCCTCTTGCCCACCACCACCAGCCTCAGGCTTCTGGGCCCTACAATGGCCATGATCCATGTAGATGAGGCAGAGTCCGTCACTTAAGGCTGCATTGACATGCTCACGCACCGCCTACAGCTCGTCATTGTCACGGCTACACTTGTTGGAGACCTTGTATCCACAAGCCTTCTTATCTAGAGGATTTACGGGCTACTTGCCCTTGGCCCTGCCTCGCTGTCCGGCAGACCCACTCCTATAGTGTCCATGCACATGTCGCGGCCTTGCTATGCACGCACGTTTGGCTGTGCATAAGAGTAGTGCTTCGGGTTCGCCAAATACGCTTAACTCATGTAGTCGCGCAACGCTCTCCAGCTTGTCCGAGCTTGGCCAGTTTCCATCGCGGTGGTCTTGTCGTTCATCTTCTTGCTAGCAAGGCCAACACGCAAGTACTCCATCAGTACAGACTTTGGGTACTTGAAGCTATGTGTCCCATCGCCCTCGGTGAAGGTTCCGGCTTCTTCCACCAGTGCTATGAACCCGCTCAAGTAGGCTTCGAGAGAGCTACCCATCTGTCTCAAGTCCATGATCTTGTAAAAGGCATGCTACGCCTCCTCATGCTGGGTGCCCTTCTTACACATGATTCTGTAGAATGCCTCCTACAGAATGGGCTACCTCTTGAAGTGTGGTTGCTGCGCGTCACATTCCTTGACCACGTACTAGAAGAGCTTGTCCTCAAGTCGCATGGTGGTGAGGTTGTCCACCGACCAAGTGGCATCTTGTGGACATGCAGGACGTGCTCCATGCGATTCAGCCAGTCGGTCAACTTCACGCCCTCTCGAAAGATCTCCACACTACGGAGAAAGGATGTGTTCATGACCAGCCCCAAAGTCGTCGAGGTAGGCAAGCCTTCGTTTCCACTGGCACTTGCATCAACACATGCACCTCACTTCAATTATTGCTACATCCCCACAGGGGTCATGCTCTGTAATGCCTTGTCGAGTTTGTCTCGTCGGCATGCCTCATGAGCGGCCACACACTACAGCTGGCGATCACGGTCGAGGTCCATGATGCTCTGCCTGACGTAGGCCAATAGGCTGGAAAATGCGAACTTCACCTTTGATGTCCTCAGAGCAGTATCGATAGCCTCCAGGGCCTCACACTGTCCATGCACCTTTACCCACTACAGGAGGGTACGGTTCAAGTACACACCTCCAAGGAGTCCCACCTTTTGGAGGGGGTTGTCGTCAGTGATGATGCTCAAGTGGACGTTGGTCTGCCCCATTGTGGCCACATCGTAGGAAGGGGGGTCCGTCCCCAGTCCTCTAGGTGGTGCTGCACCTCAACCATCGGTGGTGATCTTGAGACGGCCCGCCACCTTGGCAGCCAACTAAACAAGCTTTTGGAAATTGTTGAAATTTGCTTACGCGGTGATGTTGTCCGGCTTGTGCTTGCAAGAACTTCCCTTGTGGTTGCTTTTGATGCCATTCCTACTTCCAATAGCCTCGCTGCTATTGGCAGGTTAGGCGATCCGGCAAGCATCTTGCCCTTCTCGAGTGACCGGCTTGAGTTAGCCACACGATGATGGTGATTGTCGTGATCTTCGTCGCCTTCGTCGTCATCAACATTGTGCTCTTCTTCTGGGTCCAAGCTTGGATGGTCCTCCTCTAGTGCGTCATCTGTCACGTGGGAGTTTTCCACGTGCACGTTGACGTGCTCTTTGGGATCTTTTCCGGCTTCTGTATGCCTTTCATTGTCGTCGAGGTTAGTATGGGCTGCCTTTGGCTATACAGTTACCTTTGGGTTGGTAACCGTGCTCGCTATGGCGGCTCCCAAGACTTGGAGTCTTTTGAGGGCATGTGGTGAGGCCGTCACCACCTTGCCCTTATTGGTCTTGGACGGTCCGGCACTTGCCATTTAGTCACCCGAGTAACTAGCATGCGAAGACCGTTGTGAGGGTCATCCCACAACCTCAGGGAGGTGTCGCCTCCCAAAGTCACTTTGCTTTCATGGTTGGTGAGGTAACTTTATAGTTTTCTATCTTTCTAGGCCGGCACGGTCGGCACAATCACGTGGTAGAAAAATACTAGTTTTCTATGTTGCCACGGTTGGCACAATCACGTGGATTCTAGGCAAAACCTTAAGCCGTGACTCACGACACTAGGCAAGCAAAAAATCCCAAAAAAAAAAACAAAGCAAGGACAAGATCAAGAAACTACAAGAATTTGAGCACCGCTCAAAAAGTTGAAGAGGGGTGTCAACTCTAACTAAGAGTTTGTACCTCCACACGCTCCCTCCTTACTGTTCTTGTCTTCTTCTTCATGTTTTTATCTTCCAATCTTTCTTGGCCTGTACTTACGTTCTCTTGGTGTGCCTTGCACCTCCTTGAAGGTGCCCTCCTTGTGCTCCAAGGCAATGGAGCGGCATCCAAAGATTCTCAAAGTGTCACCTTCCTATTTATTCTTCTTCTCTCGGACCGTGAGTGTCTCTGGTCTTGGGCAAGGGAACTGCCCTAATTTTTGGTTGAAGAGGAGGAGAGAGAACCATGAAAATGACAGCAAATTGGTAGTTTTCCGGATGGACACTCCCCACCCCATCCAAGGAAAATCCACCTAGTCCCTTGGTGAGTGGCAGGAGCTTAGAGGAGGTGGCAGGAAAAGATAGAGCTCCTCAAGAGTTTTCCAAAGCAATTTATGGCTATTAAAACAGTTACATTTTAAGCCCATATCCCTCTCTAGCGTTTTATTATTGTTGCTGCTTGCGGCATTTTATATCCCTTGTAGTCGTCGGAACCGTCGTACACTTGGTTGTGAGGGTCAACGTGCTCTGAAACCCACTGTAAGGGCTGTGTCTCCAGCTCTTGCACTTATGTCATCGTCGGAGATCACAAAATTGCATCCAGAGCTCGCTCTAGGACTTTCCCCCTCCGCGTTACTCTTCGGGATAGTCATCATCAATGACCTGTGCAGGGAGACTTGTATATTTCAAGCCTTCGGAGGCCCATTTCCATTTTTACTTTGCCCTCTTGTTCTGGGTCCAAAATGATGGGGGGTATTACCTCTAACTCATGATTCCACAAGATTTTGCTGGTTTTGAAACTCGTAGTTTTACCTAAACAAACTCGAGTTTTGTTTTTTATCCGTCAATGCAAAATCGTCACGTGTGAGGCACGATCGGTGATTTCGCGCCGACTTTTTTTGTGCGCACCTCAGTTCTCGATCAAGCTCTATCCTCCGTATCCTCTTGCTCTCACGAGCGAGGAGGAAAACCAAGGACGAGGGCATGAGGCCACAGGCCTCGACCATCGAGACCTCACGGCCTCCTAGCTCCATCGACGGTTGGTAGCTCGCCAGCGGGTGGTCGGTCAGTCATTTGACCGGCCGCCGGCTGTTACGTACCAGACGTATACAAGTCCCTACTATTCTAAGTGGGCATTTCCTTCATCATACAAATAGCCCACCATGTGTCGAGACCTCGATTTTCGCTTCAGCGGTCGAGGACAATTCGACCAACTGCCCTTGCCCTCCGGCGAACCTTCTCGCACTTTCTGACAACTTCGACCACTTTCAAGAAACGACAACGGAAGTATCATGACCTTTTGGTGGAATTCTCGATGTATCAAGAAATATCTCAATTTTTAAAGATGCATCTCACATCTTTGCCATTGATCTTTGAAGCCCTCCGATTCCTCGACGAAGCTTCTCGATCAGAGCACTCATGACAACTCCACACGCATCGCTTAACGATCGACCCAACGACCCCCACTATGTCTCATTTGTAACTTGACACTTGTATATATATAAATATAGATATTTATACATATATATATGTTCGGTCATTTTGACACTTCTCATCGAAGTAAACGTATTTTAAGTTATAAATTGCTCAAGTATCCCAAAATCTTAATCGTGTTCTGCCTCCTGACTTCTACCTGTTCACCATCTATGCTCCGTTCAGCATAACACTTGGTACCAGAGCACAGAGGTACGGGAGAGGCATCTGACTACTTTAGACATGCGGAGGACTACCTCGCACAAGTCGTCGGCGCATCTCACACGTCAAGAATTTGCAGACTTTGAGACTACAAAGTGAAGCGAACGAGCACATCCAATGACCAGCAACGGTTCTTTGGTGACAACTTCGGTGATAGGGGAGCAAAACGTGCCTATGCACGCAAATCCTCAAGCAGTAATGAAAGTTTGAGTGCCAGGCTATGTGGCAGCTGGATTGACCCCTACGGCTCTGACGACCAATCTAGTTGCGGATCCAACAGCAGTAAACCAGCTGCCCCTACCAATAGCCTTGACGTCAAGAGCAGGAACAAAAGGTGGCACTGGACAAAAGGTGTGGATCAACAAGGAATTGGCTAACTGTATCTCCGTGCTCGAGGGGATTAAGGGCCATCTGCTTCAACAAGTGAATGTTGCGATGGAGGCTCTTCACAACACAAGTGCACAATAGGCGGTGCTCGTCGAGAGAAACACCCAACTCTCGAGAAAACCCAAGATTCGCCTAGCCCCTCCCAAACCGTTCGATCTTGAAAATTCTAAGGGACCAATGGTTCGGATGTGGCTAACGAGTCTGGAGGTATACTTCACCGCTGCTGGGATCAACAACGATCAAGAGAGGATTGACCTCATGGCTGCAAGTTTTGTGTGGCACAACACGAAGTTGGTGCTCTGATTTAAAGGCCATCCAACGGCAGTAGGAGACAGGCGGTACCTCATCAATGGCCAATGGCGTCCGTCTCATGTCGCCGGCCGCAGGCGTTCTACTCTTGGAGTAGATCAACCCGCAATGGCAAGACGCACTAACGCCACCAACCGACCGGAATGAGTTATTGTTCCAGTCGTTTAGTCATCCAAATCGTATGAGCACTGTGAGCACAATGCTCGCACGATTTAGATGACAAAATAAGAAGTCTGATGCTTGGTACAAGCTCGAGTGTCTCCGTTAGCAGTCTAGCGTGTTAGAGTATACATAGGGATTTGGCGAGATCATCATTGGTGCACACATCACCCCCGACGAGCTCTATTTTCACTACAATAACGCCCTCAAGCAAGAAATCTCGCAAGCGATCGCCATTTTCGACATCCAAAACGAATTATTGTACATGATTACAGTAGCAAAAAGGATCGACATCACACTGATCTAGGAATCCTATGGCTGGTGACCTCCCAACCACAACTATTGTGGGAACGGAAAAAGCCTATCGGGGGACTCCTCGACTTCAATGGACGTAGACGTCGTCGACCAGAGATTACACGCACCTTCTACAACTGCGGAAACTTCTGGCACATCGCTCGCAACTGCCGAAGAAAGCAATAGGCCCAAAATGGAGAGAAGTCGAAGAAAAATGAGTCGAGAAGTGGCAAAGAACAAGAGTGAAAGGTGTGACCCTTGTCCATGAGGAGTGATCTACGAGGAACAATCGCCCATCTGGGCAGCTTACGCTCCGTAGAGGGTTTTTGAGATCACAAAGTTGGACGAGGGATACGAGGACGACCAACTGGTGATACTTGTAAAGGTGCAACCACAAGGTTGCAAGAGTCGCACAATAATACCGGCACTATTGGATAGTGGAGCTTCTCAAAGTGCTGTAAGCAACGACATGGTTTGCAAACTGGATTTGAAGACCAAACCAGGGATGCTTGAAGGGAAAGTTGTTGAAAGAAGGTCACAAATATGGAGACTCCAAGAACCACTATGACTACAAGTCGAGGATCTGCAGGATGTAAGGGCCAAGAGGTCTTGTCCCATGAGTGACCAAAAAATCATTCTAGGATGACATTTCCTACATCGACACAATCCGCAAGTTGACTAGAACAGCGGTGACATCTACATGGAAATTGATGGCGCCAAGCGACAACTTTCGCGCGTGGGGCAGAAGAGGTCAACGGAAGTAGCAGAGGAAGCCGCATCAACTAAGAAGCGACAACCTATGCAGACGATATTGCACCACGTAGCCAAACACTGCATACGAAAAAGAGCTCGTGCGTGGCTTGTACATCTCGAGCCAATGGTGGAAGCGAAAGTGGCAGCAGCCGACTTATCACTCTCATCGGCCTCATCGGCATCAACAAAATTTACGATGGTACCTGAAAAGTTTGCGCCACTCATCCGGCAGTTTGTTAATGTCTTCCCCGACAAACTCCCGAAAACCGTACCACCTCAACACGACAACGACCATCGCATCGAGGTGAAACCGGGCAGCCGACCGATAGTTGGAGGGGCCTATCGGATGAGCGATCACGAGCTGACCGAGCTAAAAAAGCAGCTCGACGAGATACTTGATCAGGGATTCATCCGCCCATCCACGTCACCATACCTCACACGAGTACTGTTTCTAAAAACGAAAACTGGCGAATTGCGGATGGGTGTGGACTACCGGGCGTTGAACGACGCTACCATCAAAAATCGCTACCTTCTTCCTCTTGCCGATGAACTTTTTGGCCAACTCCGAGGGGCTCTAATCTTCACCAAAATTGACCTACGCAGCGGTTATCACTAGATCCAAGTGGCTACCGATGACATCGAGAGGACGGCGTTCTGAACACGCTATGGGAAATTTGAGTCCACGGTCATGCCGTTTGGACTTAAGAATACCCCGATAACATTCATGGCACCGATGAACAACATCTTCTGCCCATACCTCAACGATTTTGTCCTGGTGTACCTCAATGACATCCGGGTGCACTGCAAGACCCTAGAGGAGCATGAAGGACATCTTCAAAAAGTTCTCAAAGTTTTACAAGGAGAGAAAATTTCAGAAAACTCTCGAAGTACAACTTCATTCACCACTCAATCGAGATTTCGGGTCACTTCATCAACGGCAAGAGGCAGTTGTTCACACGAGGCTACGATCAGCTTGGCGGAAACAACAAGGCTAGAATTTGGTACGAGAAACCTTATTGGCGGCGACGATTCACTCGCTAGGTGGTCGTTCCTCCAAGCAATGAACTCCGTCGCATGCTGCTCGAAGAATGCCACAACACCGGTCCAGGTGGACATTCCGGAGAAAACAAGGTGCTGAAGAAGATGGAAAATTACTACTGGTACGAAAAAATGCAATCTGACGTGACCATCTTCTGCAAATCCTACGACACGTGACAAAAATCCCGGGATTTTTTTCAGTGAAAAAAATCCCGTCGCATTCGGCCACCCAGACTTTTGAAGCCGTTCCCCATTCCGACGGAACAGTGGACCGACATCTCCATGGGTCTTGACACAGGATTACCAGTCACACTCAAGGGATATGATGCAATCCTCGTGGTTGTCGACAGGTTTTCTAAAATGTCCCACTTTATTCTGACAACGACCACCGTCAACGCCGAGGAAACAACGCAACTGTTTCTAAACCACATCGTAAACCTCTAAGGTGTGCCGAGAACCATCACGAGTGACAGGGACGGTCGAGCCACCAGCTGTTTCTGGCGTGAACTGATGACTTGTTACGGTGGTCAAATCCAGCTTTCAACGGCGTTCCATCCTCAAACCGATGGCCAAACCAAGCGGACCAATCAGATTCTCAAACAACTTCTTCGAACATTATGCAAACCTCATGGGACGGATTGGGCAGAAAAAACTACCGACCGCCAAATTTGCATACAATTCGGGGATCTCCACCGCAATGGGTAAAAATCCATTTGAAGTGGTGTATGGCAAACTTCCAGTCACACCAGCTGGACTACACAGCCATAGCAACATTCTTGCGGTTGACGGTGAATGCCGCGACTTCTCTTCCATCTTAGAAGAAACATGGCATACACTCTCGAAGACACAAGTAGCTCAACGACATCACAGCGACGATGTAGTCATCGCTTGCGACAAAGTCCTCAGTTCAGCCAACATCAAGCTTCACGGGGTTGATTGATCAATGCTCAAACTTCGATGGTTCGGACCGTTTGAGATCGAGCACATGCAAACCCCTGTGGTTGCGCGACTCAAATTCCCCGACACTATGCAAGTTCGTCCATTTTTCCATGTAAGTAGACTCAAACACTAAAGAGACCCTGGAGAGAACTTGCTCGACAAGGATGTACCTCCCCCTCCTCCTGTACAAGTGGGCGAGGACACTAAGTACATTATCGAGAACATCCTCGGCAATCGACGACGTGGCAGAATAACAGAATATCCTGTTAAGTGGCACGGCTACGACGCCGTGCGTAACAGCTGGGAACCCTCCGACAATCCCAGAGACGTCGATCACCTGATTGACGGATATTCCCGCCGTCACTGTACCACATGTACAAGCGGGCTAGGACATCGGGACTAGAAGGGGGGGGGAAGTGTTATGTACCAGACGCACACGAGTCCCTAATCTTTGTTGGTTTTCGCGCATCTCTCATTGTACTCTGTTGTGTCCTCCCGACTTGTGTACATCGGCGTGCAGATGACTGATGGTGAGATTCGACGCTGCTAGAGTGTCGCTCGGTGGAGCCGACGCGCGCTGAGGTCCACGCACCGTCCGCTGGAGCCTCCTTCCTCCGGCAATGCGCTTAGCTCCATCGGCAGGCCTCCTCGGCGGTCGGGCCGCCGGCGGTCACTGCCACTGCAGATGCTGTTTCCATGCACCCATCTCTATTTCTGGTTGTGGCATTGCGTCTGCATCGTCATGTTATGCCTAGGGTTCATGTCTGCTGTTGTGTGGCCCTCCTTGGCGTCACTGACTGTCGTAGGCACTGCCCGGGTTCGGGCAGCCATAACTCTTTGCTGCTATTTTTCTAGCTGATTCTGACCACACGAATGCATTTGCAGCGCCTGTATAATGGTATGGTCCAGTTTTCAGGCAAAACGGACGACGTCCCGGTTTTGGGCTGTCGGGCGTCTGGCAGGGCTCACCGAGAAAACCCTGCCTGCCAGAAAATAGGGCTAGGACTATTTTCTGATTGGCTGGTTAGCTGAGGAACAAGTTCTACACTAGTGGGGGGGGGAGCTAGAACTTGGAGGGGTCTCCCATTGTTGCTCATTTCTTCATTCCTAATCAGTCAATTTCAGTTTTCAGCTGCTTTCTGGCGCTAACACTGGCGCGCGCGTTTCTGAGTAACAAACCCAGAGCTTCCAGACTTAGACTCTAGAGCAGCAGACTGAGGGGGCAGCTGACTTAAGCAACGAGCATGGAAGCCCGCACGGTGCATCAACAACGCTGCTGCCCCAACCTGCTGCCTAGGTTTTCCAGCTTGGTATCAGAGCCAGAGCATAGCAGCAGCAGTAGAAAACCGGCGTATAGTTCCAGACAACGCTGGCAGACCCCCATATGCGCCAGTGCAGGGGAAATGCTGCCGGATTTTTTCCGGCAGCATTGACCTGCCTGGTGGCGGCGTCAGATTTTTTCCCACGGCCACGGGGCCAGGGGAAATGCTGCCGAAATTTTTTCAACAGCACTGACCCCCACACACGACGCGAGGAGGTGAGCGGCATGCCGCGTCCGACACCTGTGAACGACGACGCACGCTGCAACTTCACCCAGGTGCAGTGACTGGCACCAGCTTGTAGCAGGAGCAACCTGCAGCAACGGCAGCCGTAGGCAACGGCAGCGAGCAGTGGTAGCAGCAGCCAGCAGTAGCTGCGTATAGCAGCAGCTGAAGCAGGCAGAAGCAGTAGCTCGCAGCAGCCCGCAGCGGTAGCAGCCCGCAGCAGCAGCTCGCAGCAGTAGCAGCAGCAGCAGCGCGCAGCATCAGCCCGCAGCAGCAGCGAGCAGCAGCCATAGCACGCAGGAGCTGCAGCAGCGTGTAGCAACAGCAGCGGGCTATAGCAGCCGCAGGAGCGAGCCGTAGTAGCAGCGAGCTGCAGCAGTAGCAACAGCAAGCAGTTGCTGCTGCTGCTTGCAGCCCGCAGCAGAAGCGGCTCCTACTGCTCGCAGCCCGTAGCAAGCGAGCAGCGAGCAGCAGCCCGCTGTTGCCAGCGAGCAGCAGCTCGCTGCTGCCAGCGAGCAAGTAGCTCGCTGCTCGCAGCAGACAGCGGGCAGCTGCCCGCTGTGACAAACAGAAAAAAAAAACGAGAAGGAAAAAAATGCCCCACCCCATTTCCTTCTCTGCTACGGCTGCAGTAGCCACCCTAGCTGCTGCAGCACCCACAGCAGCCGCAGTAGCCCGCAGCAGCGGCTGCTACTGCAACTGCAGCCGTAGCAGCAGCAGCAGCTGGAGCAACAGTAGCAGCAGCAGCAGCAGCAGCAGGAGCAGCAGCAGCAGCACCTGCATCAGCAGCAGCAACAGCCGCAGCTGCAGCAGCACCAACAGCTGCAGCAGCAGCAGCAGCAGCAACAGCAATAGTAGCAGCTGCAACGGCTGCAACAGCAGTAGCAGCAGCAGCGGCTCCAACTACCACCGTTGCTGACGTCAGCATCCCGCTGCTGATGTCACTGGTGACGTCACTGCAGTCGTCATCAACAAAGAAAAAGCAAAAAAACAAAACAAAAGGGGAAGAAAGGGAAAGGGGAAGACAACCAAAGGGGGGTAGAACTCCCACCACCCCAAGCCACTGCTGATATCAGCAACACAAAGACAAAAAAAAACAAAAAAACAAGGGACACCAAACCATGGCTGGTAGCCCCAGTGGGGAGGGGTCCTCCTCTGTTGGGAGGACCCCCAGCCCCCCTTTCTTGGAGCGACAATAGCAGCAGCAGCAGCAGCGGCAGTAGCAGCAGCAACAACAACAACAACAACAGCAGCAGCAGCAACTGCAGCAACAGCAGCCGACTGGTGTCGTTGGCGGCAACCCTGACCCCCTCGCTGCTCTTCATCAAGAGCTCGCTACCTTGACGCAGCAGCTTGCAGCGCTACAGCCATTAGCCTCCCAGACTGCCACCAGTGCGCCGCCGTCGTTCATCCCTCCAGGACACGCCAGCCCAGCTGTGTCTGCTACCACGTACTACCTGGCACAGTAGCAGACTCAACGCCAGTGGCAGACAGTGACCTCCGTCCTTGGCCCCACTCTGGACGCCGGCTGCAGGCAGAAGGACTTTGAGACCCCACCGCCGCCGCTTCAGGCCGGCGAGCAGTTCCGGAGCTGGGAGCTCAGCTTCCGGATCTGGGCGCAAGGGAAGGGCCTGTGGGCATACTACACCCTCCCTTATGACCCTACCCAGGCCGACCAGTTGTATGACGCTGGTCGCACCGTCCGTGCCCTCGTCCCAGTCGCCCTTCCAGCTTCCCGCCTGGCCCTAGAGCCTTTTCTCGGCGACTTCACCGCTACCGCCATCCCAGACCCTACAGCCGCATGGCACGTCCTCACCCGTCCCAGCGCCTGTCCAGCGACGCTGAGATCAGCCGTCTTCTCCGGGAGTTCAACTCCCTACACATGGGGGAGACCGAGACGGTCACTGCCTAGTGGCAGCGGGCGGAGGACATCCTTCGTTGTCTGGGCAAATCTGCCCCACCCCCCTGTCCGCGCTCCTCACCATCAAGCGCGGCGCCACCAGCGCGGCGCCACCAGCGCATACTTGGACGTCTTCGTTCACTACCCCCAGGACGTCCTCTCCACCATGGCGGCCCAGGGCACCCTCATGCCCTAGGCATATGAGCTCTTCCTCCACATTGAGGAAGCTCGTCTGGAGTCCCACCTCCATCGCACGGAGGCTCTTCCATCCCCTGCCGTCGCCTCCCCTGCCGTTGCCTCTGTGGCCGTCGCTTCCCCCGCTGCAGCTACCTCATCGTCTTCAGGGAAGAAGAAGAAGAGCCGGAACAAGAAAGGCAAGGGTCCGTCGCAACAGCAGCCGTCGGCCGGGTCCAGTGGTGGTGGCTCGGTCTGCCACAACTGTGGCCGGCCCGGACACGGGTGGTACACGTGGCCTCTTCCGACAGACGAGGCGCGCGTCATCGCCACCATGCGTCGCCAGCGGGAGTGTCGTCTCACCTCTGCCATCGTCGCTGCCGCTGGCCCTGACACTTCGACCTCGTCCAGTAGCTCTGCCACTCCGACAGCTCCTCTAGTCCCGCAGACACCCGCGCCGCAACAGTACTATCCACATCCGTCGGCGCCTCCGTTCCCGTCATCGGCGCTGTCCCTCCCTTACTCGGGCTCCGGTGCCGTCACTCCGCACTCGGTCTACACTCCCGGGCCATCCTCCCATGAGCGTCAGCTGGAGTAGTTCATCGCACTCCAGCTCGGCCTGACGCGTCCTCCTCCCCAGGGAAGTGCGAGTTGCATCACCTCCTGCTCTCCTACCCCACCTTGCATGACTGAGACTGAACTCCGGTCGTGTCCCGTTTCCTCGTCTATCTCCTCGTCTCCCGTGTTCTCCTCTACCCCTTCCTATGACGACGTTGGGTGGCTTGACGATTGGCAGTCTCGGTTCGCGCCTCCTTCCACCGCGTCCCTTGCCTGCTTCCATGTGATCGTTAGCGATCTGGCGACCCCGGTCCAGGACCCCGCTGACACCTGGATCATCGACTCTGGGGCCACGCATCACATGATGGCCGCTGGTGAGGCCTTCAGTATGCTTGGTCCTGTAGGCGATGTCTCCGGTGTCCGGACGGGCTCCGGACAGGTGTTGCCTGTCCGTGGTGTTGGCGTTGTTTGTTTCTGTGGTCCTGCCGGTGACGTCTTTCTGACCGATGTCCTCTTTGTCCCTGGTCTCGAGCTCAGCCTCCTGTCCGTTACTGCACTTGACCGCATGAGCATGGACGTTGTGCACTCGCATGGTGTTGGCACTGTGTCGCTGCATCCGTCTGGTCTCGTTGTACTGCACGCCACCGCCCGTGGCAACCTGTGGCATGTGCCCTGTCTCTCCTCCTCCCCTTCGTCTCCTCCCCGTCGGCCGCCACAAGCCATGTGTTTATGACCAGCACACTTTCTCCTTCACACACTCGCCTCTTGTAATACCGCCTTTGCCACGTCCACTATGCCGCTGTAGACAGCATGCTCCGCACCCAGCCGGCCAAGGACCTTGACCCGGAGACTTTCCCCCTCTCGTGCCCTACAGAGTGCATTGATTGCACTTAGGGGAAGATGCACCGGTCCACGTACCCTTCGTCTTCCTCCCGTGCGTCCGCCCATCTTGACCTTGTCCATTCAGATGTCATGGGCCCTCTCCCCACCGAGTCCGTCAGCGAGCACGACCGCTATGTCCTCACCCTCACTGACGACTACTCTCGCTACCGCTGGGTCTTCTGCCTTCGGCAGAAGAGCGATGTCGCCCGCACCATCCAGGACTGGCTGGTCCTTGCGGAGCGCGAGTGTGGTCGCTCTCTTTGCTGCTTTCGCTCCGATCGCGGTGGTGAGTACACGGGTGAGGCCACGATCTTTCTCGCCTCACGCGGCATCCACCATGAGACATCCGCTCCCTACACGCCCGCCCAAAACGGTGTCTCCGAACGGTGGAACCATACCATGGCCGATGCCGTCCGCACCATGCGGGTCGAGTCCGGTCTCTCCGATGGCTTCTACTTTGAAGACATGGCCTACATGACCTGGGTCTGGAACCGGATTCCCCGCGGTCCCCTTCCCCGCCACTCCACGCCTTACCAGCATTGGTGCGGTCAGCGCACTGACCTTCGCCCGGTACGCGTCTGGGGCTGTGTGGTCGTGGTGTGGCTGCCCGCCCCGCAGCAGTCGAGTCCCGGGATGCCCTCTTCTTCAAGGACCTGTTTCCTCGCGACCTCATTCGCTCCAACTCGTCCGCATCTATCCCGTCGCATGGGGGAGTGAGTCCGTCCTCCATCCTGTCGCTTCCGGATGACACATCCCCCAGTCCCTCTGAGCCCGCAGCCCTAGTCGCGTCCGCTGGTCCCTCCGAGCCAACAGCCCCAGTCGTGTCCACTGGTCCCTCTGAGCTGGCAGCCCCAGTCGTGTCTGGCGGCCCCTCCGGGCCCACGGCCCCCGTCGTTTCCGCTGGTCTCTCCGGGCCGGCAACCCTAGACGTGTCCGCTGGCCCTTCGGGCCAGCAGCCCCAGTCGTATACGCTGGCCCCTCGGGGCCAGCGGCCCCAGTCGCGCCCGCCAGTCCCTCCGGGCCAGCAGCCCCAGTCCCGTCCGCTGGTCCCTCCGGGCCGACATCCCTAGTCGCGTCTACAGGTCCCTCAGGGCCGGCAGCCCATGTCGCGTCTGCTGGTCCCTCCGGACCTACAGCTCTAGTTGTGTCCGCTAGCCCTTACGTTCCAGCAGCTCCAGTCGAGTCCGCTGGCCCATCTGGGCCAGCTGCCGCGGTTGCATCCGCGGGCCCCTCCGGACCAGCAACCCCGTCTGCCTCCATTGGTGCGTCGGACTCAGTGCCATCTCCGGCTCTTTAACGCTACACACGTGGCTTAGGCGGCAGCCTCCGACCCAGACCGTCGGTGAGCGCGCAGACTGTCGCACCACGCTCCGTGGCGCCTCAATCCCCCGTGGCTCCACATATCTCCTCCACTCCCACGGTCGTGAGTGGGGACCCTGGCATCAAGGCCCTTGGCTTGACCACCTCGGCCATCATTGCACACCTTCACCCGGGCTCCGCACTGGACTACGTCATGCTTCATCGCGAGCATCTGCACGCTGTCGTGGTTGCACTCGCACGTATCCCACCAGGGGCTCGAGATGCACACGCTCTCTCAGTCCGTTCCACAGCATGCCCGCAGGACCCAGCCACCTTGCGCGAGGCACGAGCCTCTCCTGAGGCCGCACACTGGGACGCTACCTGCGCCGATAAGCTCATTGCTATCCGACAGCACCATGTGTACGACCTCGTCGACCTTCCTCCAGGTCGGAAGGCCATCGACGCCAAGTGGGTTTTTCGGAGCAAGTGGAAGCCCGACGGGTCCTTGGACAAGTACAAGGCCTGCCTTACAGCCAAGGGGTTTGCCCAGATTTCTGGGATCGACTACGACCAGATCTTTGCCCCAGTTGGCCGGTTCTCCACTAGTCGGGCGCTCTTCAGCCTGGTCGCCCAGCATGGGTGGGAGCTGCATCAGATGGATGTGAGCAACGCGTTTCTCCATGGCTCATTAGAGGGTGAGGAGCTTTACATGGTACAGCCCCCAGGCTTCGACGACGGAACTGGGAGAGTCTGGCGACTGCGTAAGGCCCTCTATGGCCTGAAGCAGTCGCCTCGGTATTGGAACCAAGAAATCAGCAGAACGCTCCTTCAGGGCGGGCTGCAGCGGAGCACCACTGACCCCGCACTGTTTGTCAGTCCGTGAGGCCAGACTTTCACCGCTGTTCTGGTTAACGTCGACGATCTCCTCATTGTGTTGCCAGACACGGCTGCCATCCAGTGTGTCAAGGACTTGCTTCACGTCGCCTACCAGATGAAGGATCTCGGATCTGCCAAAGTCTTCCTGGGCATAGAGCTCGAGCATGATCGCTCCCAGGGCGTCCTGCACATCCACCAGGCCGCCTATGTGCAGACTCTGTCCACCCGCTTTGCGTAGGACCTGCCACTCGTGCCGAGCGCATCCTCACCCATGTCACCCGATGGCCAGGTGAAGCTGAAGAGTCCTGACCCAGCTGTTGTGGGGGAGCCAGTTGACGTGACCATGTACATGCGAGTCATCGGGTCGCTGATGTTCCTGGCGACGACGACGCGTCCAGACATCTCGTTCGCCGTCAACCTCCTGGCCCAGCTTTCTCAGGAGCCGCGTCACATCCACTACGAGGCCGCAATCCGAGTACTGCGCTATGTCGTCTCGACTCCTCGGCGAAGTCTCATATTCCGCCGTCAGCCGTCTGTGGTCGCGGTGGGATACACTGACAGTGACTAGGCCGGCAGTCCGTACGGTAAGAGTCGCACAGGTCGGACCTTTTCTATTGGCGGCACAGCTGTGTCCTGGCGCAGTGGCAAGCAGGGGTGCATTGCACGTAGCACTGTTGAGGCTGAGTACGTGGCTCTTGGCTCAGGCGCGTGTGAAAGTATGTGGCTGCGTCGTTTGTTGTCCGAGTTGCGTCAGCCTGTCGCATCCATCACGCTGCACTGTGACAATGAGAGTGCCATGGCCATCACCGACAATGACGGCGTGCATTACACATGCACAAAGCACATCAACGTTGAGTATCACTATGTGCGATCATTGTTGCATGACGACAGCATCAGCATCGTGTGGGTTGAGACAGCACGACAGTTGGCTGATTTCTTGACCAAGGCATTGAAGCGCGACTCGTTCAAGAAGGCTGTGAGTTCGGTCGGCGTGCGTCCGTGAGTGGCTCTCTTTGTCCCTGCTTGCATCTCTGCGTGGCCTGGGGGAGTCTGGTCGTTGACTGTGTCTCTGCCCGCACATGTGCACTACGCATGTGAGTCATGGGGGAGTGTTGGTTTTCGCACATCTCTCATTGTACTCTGTTGTGTCCTCCCGGCTTGTGTACATCGGCGTGCAGATGACTGACGGCGAGACTCGACGCTGCTGGAGTGTCGCTCGGTGGAGCCGACGCGCGCTGAGGTCCATGCACCGTCCGCTGGAGCCTCCTTCCTCCGGCGATGCGCTCAGCTCCATCGGCAGGCCTCCTCGGCGGTCGGGCCGCCGGCGGTCACTGCCACTGCATATGCTGTTTCCATGCACCCAGCTCTGTTTCTGGTTGTGGCATTGCATCTGCATCGTCATGTTATGCCTAGGGTCCATGTCTCCTGTTGTGTGGCCCTGCTTGGCGTCACTGACTGTCGTAGGCACTGCCCGGGTTCGGGCAGCCATAACTCTTTGGTGCTATTTTTCTAGCTGATTCTGACTGCACGACTGTGTTTGCAGCGTCGGTATTATGGTATGGTCCAATTTTCAGGCAAAACGGACGACACCCGGGTTTTGGGCTGTCGGGCGTCTGGTAGGGCTCACCGAGAAAACCCTGCCTGCCAGGAAATAGGGCTAGGACTATTTTATGTTTGGCTGGTTAGCTGAGTAACAAGTTCTACACTATTGGGGGGGGGGAGCTAGAAATTGGAGGGGTCTCCCATTGTTGCTCATTTCTTCATTCCTAATCAGTTACTTTCAATTTTCAGCTGCTTTCTGGCGCTAACACTTGCGCTCGCGTTTCTGAGTAACAAACCCAGAGCTTCCAGACTTAGACTCTAGAGCAGCAGACTGAGGGGGCAGCTGACTTAAGCAACGAGCGTGGAAGTCCGCACGCTGCATCAACAACGCTGTTGTCCCAACTGGTTGCCTAGGTTTTCCAACTATCTTCTGAGTGGGCATTTCTGTCATTATAGAATAACCCACCGCGCGTCGAGACCTCGATTTTCGCTCCGATGGTGGAGGGAAATTCAGCCAATTTCCCTCGCCCCCTGGCAAACCTTCTCGCACTTTCTGAAACTTCAACCAATTTCGAGAAGCGACGACAGAAGTACCACGCCCTTTTGATCGACTTCTCTATGAATCAAGAAATATTTCGATTTATGAAGATGCATCTTGCATCTTCGCCATCGACATTCGAAGCCCCTTGATTCCTTGACGGATCTTTCTGATCCGACCACTCACGACGCGAAGCGGCATGCGTCGCTCGACGATCGACCCAATGACCCCGACTATGTCTCATTCGTAACTCGACACTTGTATACATGTGTTTGATCATTTCGATACTCATCATCGAATTACAACTACCGCTAATTATGAATTTCTCAAGTGTGCCAAACTTTTAGTCGTGTTCTGCCTTGTAACTTTTACCCCCTCACCATCTACACTCCGTTCGGCTTAACAGCGGCCACCTAGCCAGGCGGCCGTCGGCCGGCCGGTAGCCAGCCGGCCAACCCTTGCAATAACGAGGGGTGGCTTGCAGCCACCCCCTCGCTATCGCAAGGTGGGAGAGCAAAACCGGCCCTCCTGCTACATTTGTGGTTGGGTTGTTGTTGGGTTACATAGTAACCTATTACAATCGGTTCGTGGCCAAAAGATACTGCAAAAAAATCGTGATTGGTGGATCGGTGATTTTTCTGACACATCCACCAATCAGCGTGCAAGAATTCGTCGGACTGTATGCCCCCCCACGTCCGCGGACGCACAGTAAGGGTCGGGCCGGAAGAAAAAATCAGGGACATCGACCTAGATGTTCGGATAGACCCCGGATAGTACGGAACGACCAGTCCGATGCCAAGACAAAAGGGTAAGGACGATATGTTGGGTCACCCTCCTTGGCCTCGCCCTGTCCTGTTTCACGGAACTGGTCGACATGATAAATTCTTGAGACTCGTGAACCCGGCTTCAAACAGGGTCAAAATGCAAATGAAGAAAGGAAATTCAACCATGGTCATAGAAGTAGGTAAATATATAAATTATGCCTATAATTACGTCATATTTTTTTCATAGCATAATGGAACATTCAAAATTCATCCAGTTTTGTCGAATGCAATTCAATTTTCAGTTGTGTTTTTTTAGCTTTGACATCCACACAAGCTGGAATAAATCCAACATAGCTTGAATTATTTTAGGAATAGTTCACACAAACCATACGAAATGTTTAATAGCACACATGGGCGAACGAAAAGCATTAGTTTGAACAAACGTGGGTGACAGTTTGGCAGTCCATTTACAACCAGTTTTGGCTTCCACGGACGAGGTAAAGTCTCATGGAAAACCTTCCATGATGTGGTCCAGATTTTGGGCAATCAATTAGCCTCTTTACAGATACTAATATAAATTTTTCTCGATTACTATGTAACCCTATGCACGCTTTGAGTGCAACACCTGCCTCTTGTTTTCCTTTACATTCAATCGCATTTTATGGAAATGCAGGACATTGGGGTCAGCTCTAGATGAAGACCTTGTTGAACTGGATTTGGGTCTCCGCAATCCCGTCGGGAATCCCGAGGCCAATGCGGGCTGGGGGCCCGACATCTGGCACTGACGCTGCCGTAAGTGGCCCAGAGCGTCCATTCCCCTTGGCCGTCTCACATCTACTCCCACTTCGCATCAGCTTTGCTCGCACACACCCTTGGTCGACGTCTCCGGGATTGCTGCTCTGCCTCCGTCTGCGTTGGTCCCCCTTCCGTCTCCTGTTCCCCGTCAGAGCCATGGCCTCGTTGACATTGCCGGCAGCATGCCACACGGCCTGTGCCGTGCAGCGGGGAGCTGCCGGGACTGCTTCCACGCGCCGATCGTCCTTGAGGCGTTCGCAGTTCCTCGTCGGCTGTGGAGGTATTGTGTTTGGCAAAACTCTAGTGGGTGTATTGAAAGACGGAATGCCATTGTCTCAACCACCCCGTCCAAACGTCTGAGCGTCTGAGCGTTTCAGCGTCTAAAGGAAGTGACAAGAGATCTCGGGTCACCGGAGCGAAACATTGGCACGCCAACAAAGCAGCTTACATGAACGGAAGAAGCACCATAGCACCGGAAAGCCATTGGAACGAGCCCCCCCCCCCCCCCCCCCCCCCCCCCCCCC